>OX419598.1:10138516-10521978 GCA_948473455.1 Teleiodes luculella | reverse complement strand
TGTTCTCAAACCAATGAATACAATATATCTGATGAAGAATATAACTCCGATTTATTTAGAAACTTGTCAACTCCTGGTTCCAGTCGTGCTGACGATGAGCCTTTATCACTGAAAAAACAAAAGCCTGAAAAATGGGAGCCCTTTCAGAACGGTGAAGAAGCAACTGTGGACTCGGAGTCAACAACGCGAGTAAAGGCTGAGAGCGAATCGGATGATGAATCCAGTGCCCCTAGCGTAGTACGAGAGGGATTAAGGTTGAGGTCTGACCTCTACACCCCTAGTGACAGCGGTAGCGACATGCACACAATGGAAGATCGGCTCGCAAGAGTAAGGTCTCCGTCAGCCAGCAGTGACAGGACTGACGATCGAACTGACCTCAACGATCTAGAGATTCCCATTGACGAAGAAAATCCCGACCGATGCACTGCATGTGGGAAAATATTTCAGAACCACTTTACTTTGCGAATGCACTACCGAAACGATCACTTGAAATTGCACCACCCGTGTGATGTAAACGGATGTGACGCTGCGTTCCCTTCACGGCGGAGTCGGGACAGACATAGCTCAAATGTAGATCTACATAGACGACTGTTATCTACGAACTCGCCAGATGCCCGAGAACAGAAACCACCGGTGGAAGTGAACACAGAACTTCTAAATAAATTGTACGCGGACATCAAAGGGCTCGCTTCGACACTAGAAAGTTTGCGATACGGTGGTGAAGAGGCTTCCCAACTTCCCAGCTACGTTACAGAGACGATGAAATTCTATAGTAGAAACCTGAGCGCTTTGCAAGCGGGGTTGTTCCCGCAATTTGGGGAACGAGGGTTTTTTCCGGCCCCTTTTCTGATGGGTAATGGCGTCCCGCATGCGGGAGGGGGGTTGTACGGGGCGCCAGCGGGGGCGCAGTCTGCGCGGGAGTCTTTATCACCCTTATCTGCTTCATCGCCCCCAGTGATTTCACCAGGGAGGTTAGATGCGGCTCATGCAAGGCCAAGAGATGATGGCAAGCTGCTTTTTCGTGAGAGCTCCGAATCCCTGAAGAAGATGACGTCGCTATGCGAACGCCAGGAGCAATTATACCAGCACCACGTACCGGTGTCATGACGCCCGCACCCCGCCCCGCGACCCTCGTGGTGATACCTCACTCGCTAAAGCCTCTGGCGCGCGACACCCTGTATATTTAATTGTTAATAATTTTAATTGTGTTAATAATTCTATTTCGTATTTCGTTTTGTATTTTCTTGTGATATTTAGACAAATATATCGTAATTAACGATCCCACGAACTTTAAGTTATAGGGATAGGTAAAGCTTCGGTGTTGAGTTGTCGTTGTGAAGCGAAGTGCAATACGGACTTGAATATTATAAATATTAATGGACTCGAACGGCGTACGATATGGTATCGTGTAGAGTAATCGTAATCGATGTTGAAAGTAAACGTTATAATGATCAGCTTCATTTATTGTTCTGGCGCAATAAACTCATTGAGGAAAAAATCACAATTGTTTTTTATTTGCTCGGTAAGTGTTTGTCGAATGGGAAGATGGTTGCTATGTACGCTTGTTAACAACAATAACATCAAGCGATTCAAGCGCACGCGGCCGACTGGAAACGCTACATGTTCCTAACATTTTTTTGTTCCCTTCAACAATGTTGGTACTTGACTCACCTTATTTGTAGAACAGCTTACTCATTGAGCTTCTAAGTAACAATCTTAACACAAATCAAAGTATGGATTAAGAATCAAAATCAAATTTTAATGTATTTATCGACACCACAATAGAGAAAACAAAGTTAAACAGAAAAAATCTGATGGATAGATTAATATACATAATATAATCTTGCATTTTCAAATCAAAATTTGACCTAAATTTCTTTCAATGAGATAATCTTTGAGATAATATAAAATAATAAATATGTAGGACATTCACATACAGTCATCCGCAAACAAACTAGGCAGAGCCTGTAGGTACTGTGAGTATTCGACAGCAGAGATGTAAGTACCTATTAAAAACATACATAGATAAAAATCACACAAAGTTTTGTCATGAACGGGGTTTGAACCCGCAACCCTGAGCTTCGAAGGCAGGAGTATCCTAATCAAAGAAAACTAACACCTAGTAAGCTGCCGTCCAGAAATTTCAAACTTAAATGAAACCCAATTTATATTAATATACATTTTATTTAAAGTAATATATATTTGAAGGTATAGTAAATTTATCTACTCACACAAGTTAGACTTTTTTGTAATTGACCTATGCTTGTGTCGAAAAGGTACGACCAATCAAGCTTCACCGGACTTGAAGTTAGACTTAAAATAAAATATCATTAATATGAACTGGGTAATTGAATGTTTCTGTCACAAAGAACTGGTTCATAAATCAACGAATCTAATTATTTCCATGAATAAATAATTTAAATTCATCGCCGTCATCATTAAAGGCGACTTCATCAAAAACCTCAAAAAATACCAGTAGCTTCTGAATATCATATATATCTTAATTTGGAATATGTTTATTATCAGAATATAAATTTTTAATTTTGATGTTGTTTATTAAGAAATAATTGCTACATAACAGAAGGTTCCTCATATTCTCATAATATAAATAGTCTTTAAACTCTTTGTCGGAAATTTGAATAGAATTTAAAATGATTTATTAAAACGGTATCGATCGAAAGAATAAACTTTATTAATTAGAGATTTTGAAAAAGAAAGATGCCGCGTTTGAAATATAATATGAAATGTTATGAGTATATAATAGTTGTGAATAGTAATCTGAAGTACAAACAAAATTGAACTTTAGGAAAGATATTAACTGTATAATTTACGATGAAATTAAAACGGTGAATACATATAATAAATAACAATCTGAACAGACCAATAATGCTACCGTTTGTCATAAAAAATAATCTCAAACTTGATCCAGTCTTAACTTTGATTAAACTTTATTATGTCAAATATTAATCGTTATTATTGTTTATTTTAAAATTATATGTTCAAAGAGATTAGATTAGAGGGAATAAAGTAAGAACTTGACTCTTCGAGAGAAAGAACTGAATAAGAAATGTAAGACTATGATTTTTTAACATATAACTCATGCCGTAAACTAAAAGGTAAACTAATCATTCTGCAATTTTTGAAGAAAAAAAACCTTTGAATGTTGCTTATAATTACGTTTAATGAAAAAATATGAATTAATCTTTATATTCGTTCGTAACATAACAAACACAATATTACAGATAAAATGGAAAACAGATATTAGTAAATACTTTGTATGAATTATTTGGGACTTTGACTCCAATTAATCAGCAATTTAAGCAACGAATAATGATCATCAACAAAGTGACAAACATTACAAAAATAGAATCAACGGCAATTATACAAAATAGGGGCAAAAAATTACCCTTAGATGTTCATTTTGACCATAGTTGACCTCCGATAAAAAACTTCCTAGTAATTAAAGTAGGTGTGTTCTACCGTGAGAACGCGTTTGATTGTACTCTGATTTTAAGAACAAGTGGTTATTATTTTAGTCAAAATTAATTGGTTGACAAAAATAACTTTTTTATCATATAATAAGATCACACGATAAAATGGGGATCTTAGTAATTTGGTGTAGGTTTCCGATGTTGCTTTTAACCGTAGACGTCTTTCGCTAAAATAATGATGATGGTTTGTTGATATTGTTGGAAGGGGTAACCCCGGGTTTTCAAGAGATTTTCCAAGTTTTCCCTATCCTGTGCTGCGGCCTTAGCTTCGCTCCACGTAACAACAACAACGGTGAGGATTGTAAAATATAAGTTTACAATTTTATCGTAAGTTAGTTTAAACTATTTCGATTAAATAGCTTAATTGGACATTAAAGTGTTATAAAAAAATTAATGGCTAATCAATGAAAACATTTTCTTTATTGAAAAACATTGCGAGGAAATCACTTCGAAAAACCAGTTACCTACACTTTATTATATAAATAGGACAAAATTCGCGATGTAGTGTGCGTAATTCACCTTTCTGAAAACACAACAAATATATTAAGGAAAATGGACATCCCAATGATATGAAAACTCATACCCTATTAGCTAAAACTTAGCATTTTCCTTTTAGGTTAAAATCATTCGTCATATTCTTAAAAATTGATTTATATAGTCACTTAATTAGCCATCATCCTGCAACATCTTCGTCTCACACAAACCATTTTTTTCCCATATCTTAATTACATTCAAGCCGTTTTATTTGACAAAACGATTTGTAAATTCCAAAAGGCGTTTTGTATTGAGTATTACTAAACTGTTTGGGTTTGAAAATATTATATTATTTTAGTCATGTTTAGTTGAAAATGTGGATGATGTTGTGTTTGCGTGTGTGTATGGGGCAAGGCTGATTCTAGTAGTGGTACTTAAGAAGCATAGATGTATAATGCTGATGTATTTTGCATAGTAATTGTAGCAGATTATATTGTACCCTGACCCTAGATTACTTAAAAAAACAGAGTGATTCAATTCATTTATCTGAAATTTAAACGAGCTTTCCGAGGAGCTTATAAATTCACTTAACTTTTCACTTATTTTACTTTCCAAATTATCATAATGTTATAGGTTACATACCTATGATTCAAGCTAGTTTGAAATCTTCAACAACAGAGAAAAATTCGAGTATTTAGCTGTGGTTTTCACAATTACAAAGTTCTCAAAATGTTTATATTTTTGGAAATGCTACATCGCAAGTACACACTCTTTTTTCGGCCATTGTACTGAAAATGACCGTATCTGGATGCCAATTTTCCCTCAACCATTTTAGAGCAACTTTTTTAAACAAACTGCTAAGCTATTCAAGACCCTCTCGATGTCAGCTTACAATACCACACCAAATTGAATTTACTATTCCTTATTGTGCGGTTATTAATAATTCCTCGCGAACAGACCAGACAGGGCCCGGGGCGAGTTGCGCCAGTTTGTCTAATCTTGTCCCGGGACTAGTTTATTAATTAGGGTTTGACAAACTATGCGGTTTCCAGCCCCCGGGTAACGCAATCTTGGGTTTAAGATGGGAATTTCGGAGATGAAATGTCGTTTGGGGGCCTTGAAATGTGATAGCGTAGTGGTGAAAGCGTTTGGCTTCCCATTTGCAGGTTCTAGGTTCGATTTCGATTTTACTTTTTTTGAGCATTTTGTAGATTAATCTTAATTTAATCTATTCTTAGCGAAAAGTGTGATATTGTTTTATGGATGTAATATAAACTTATGGCTGTAAGAAAATATATAATTATCTACGCAAGGATTCGTTCGAATCTAGGACATAAACCTCTTTGTAACTGCTGATATGATGAAGTTACCAAAAAAATAACTGAAATTTGTAGATCTAATTCGTAAGTGACGTTTATACTGCAATAAACATGAATAGCAAGGTTTAGCGCCAAGAGCAGAATTTTTATTATTTACTTTTTATCGCTACCTACTTTACAATTTGTTTGATTAGATTTTTAACCCCCGACAAAAAAAGAGGGATGTTATAAGTTTGACGTGTCTGTCTGTCTGTCTGTCTGTGGCATCGTAGCTCCTAAACGGATGCGCCGGTTTTGATCTATGTAGTTTTTTTGTTTGCAAGGTGTTAGGTGTCACAATCGAGAGTGTTCTTTCTTAGTTATTATGATCCAAGAAAATATCTTCAGCCATTTGAAGATTATTAGCTCATTTCTAGTTGTTGAATGTATCAAGTAACAGTTTTGTGTGGGGGGTTATTAAATTATTTAATTTAGTGTTATGGTGTTTATTACAAAATAATTAAAATGCCACCTACAATAAATCCACAAGTCCCCTGAATAATCCCATAACCGCACTGATTATATTTACTCTAGTAATGGTATAGTGTAGTTACTTTTGACAATGTTCAAAGACAGTTCTGCCTCTAGGCACAAACTTAATATAGAGGGTGACATAGTTGTATGCCTAATACGAATAATTAAACAATTTACTCTTGTCTTCAAATGCTTAATTTATCAATTACAGCAGGATGCCTTAAGGCAGAACTTCCGAAGGAGAGTTATGAATGAAGGGATTGCTTTAAAAGACTTGGAGTGTGAGATTTTTATAAGGAATTTGAACTATTTTGTCACTAGGTATTCGTTGAATTTGTAATATTTTTTTTCGTTTTTGACGTTTTAATTAAAGCTTTATTTTTTCAAATGCTTTCTTCTTCTTCTACACAAAATGATATAATCAGTACGGTTATGAGATTATTCAGGGGCTTGTGGATTTATTGTAGGTGGCATTTTAATTATTTAATGCTTTAATATCATATATTATTTTAAATATAACAGATTAGATTTTTATAATTTTGTCTTTTTTGTAAAAACTATTAAGAAAATTACTAAAAAATCAATAGGCAATAGCAACGGCGCTCTCGTTTATCACATTTTCAATATAATTGTGTTTTATTACAGTCTTTCAGTTAAGCAGTAAAATTTCTACTAATAAACTTAACCGAAAGTAACTCTGTCCAATGTCTGTCTGTCTGTTTGTTACGCTTCAACGCCAAAACCACTGTACCGATTTGATGAAACTTGGTGCAGAGATTGAATAGATTTTGGGGAAGGACATAATATTACCATAGGGAAATAACTTATAACCACGGGAAAAACTATTAACTGTTAGTAAAGTAGGAGTAGAGAAAGTAGTTTAAATATTTTACATTTACGGGAGCCAAAGCATGCATGAGGAGATAATTGAATGTGAATGAAGCGAAAGAAGTGTTTGGATCGTAGCAAGTGGAAGGAAGTGGTCTCTGCCTACCCCTACGGGAAAGAAGCGTAACTTTATGCATGTAAAATATCTCGCATCACAATACAAGTTGAAACAACTGAACCGCGTTTACATACACCGAGTCTTAATCAGATGCCGTTCTTATAATTAATAATTACTTGTGAAAACACGAAATCCCTACGAATAGCAACGTTTTACGTTTGGCAACGCGGAAGTGCCGTGGGGCCCACTTTAATCTCCAAGACATCTCCCTTGTCTTCAACAAAGTAGGTACCCAGCTCTTTCTCAAAGTGAGAATAGCTAATGATTCTTTTAATCTCTTTAAAAATTCTTAAAGGAGTTCAAACGGAAAGGAAATTGCACGCGCCGTTTCAATTACTTTTTTTTAATTGGATGCTGTTGATTCTAATTCCCAAATTTCAAGGGACGACGACGGTTCATTTTGTTTGACCGAAATCGTGTACAATCAAGCAAAATAATATCTATACAAAATAAATACACCTACCTATGTTATAATTGAACTAGCGACCCGCCCCGGCTTCCCACGGTCCCCCGTCCCTGCATTAAAAAAAAACATGATCATCATTATTTAAAAATCTGTAATATATTCGAAAATATTCATTTTAAATTGCGTGCTGTAAAGGGTCATATTGATTTTTGTTAAATCAACTAGGTACGTATTTAAGGTATTTAATTGGATAAGATTGAATGCTGCCCCCGTAACATGCAGTGCTATGACAAAAGTTTGTCGCGCGAGAAACCCGCCATATTGAAATATCCTCCAATAGGATAAGAGGATACGCATGACAAAATTATGTCTGTCACGAGTGGACCGGGCATGTTAGAAGGGCTGTAGAGCTTAAAATTGCTTCGTAAATAAGCTATTATTTCTCGCAAAAAGTAAGGGATAAAACATAGTTATTGTAGGTTATCCATAAAAGATAGACATATACCCGGATTAGAGTTTGAAAGGATGAAGAGTGACAAGCTACTTTTTACCGTGGGAAAAACCTCATTCCCACGGGAAAACTGTTAACGCGGGCGGTGCCACGGTGCAGAAAGCTAGTTGCCTTCTAAATCAGAAATCACTTTTACAATCAAACTGAATTTAAAAAGCTTTGTGTTAGTAGATTTTCTACTTCCAAACGCCGTGTGCCACCGAAAGATGTCTAAGGGGTGTGGAGGGGTGGAGGGGTGTGCCTGTTGAATAATTCACGTGTTTGTGATCAAAGACAATTGAGACGTCATAGGAGAAGGCAGACGTTTTTGAGCTGTCAGATGTGACGTGTGTTACTTTCCTTTAGTGGTGTGTTCTAGGATCTCCATTTTTGAAATGTTAAGCCCTTGTTTCGTTGAGACAGCAGAACAGCAGCAGGATTTTGATGTTAGAAGATTTTGAAGTGAAGATGGTTGTGACATGTATAAGAATGGATATGACAATGACAATTTGTACTGTAATGTAATGTTTTTATGATTCACCATCATCATCAGCCGAAAACCAAAAAACAATAAAGTTGAAGATCTTGTAAATATTTTATTTTTCAGTTAGTTTACTTAGGTTAATTAACCTACTATGGTTAGTTTCATATTAATCCGGACAAATGGTCATTGACGCCTGCATACAATGCACACATTTTTTCAAACGATACGATGAAATTATAGGAAATTCTCGCAAAATAAATAATTTGGCATACCGTAGTAAAAGGCGGGGTGAGCGTGTGACCTTGCCAGACATTTTGGCGTTACATTATTTTTAATAACTTTCAAGAAAAGAAAGAGTTCAGGGAAGTTTTGTCCGGATTTATATGAAACAGACCATAGGCTGGAATCGAACCTGCGCTGAGATGCAACCACGCACCCATTACGTCCTTAAAGTAAATTACCGAAATATGATTAGTTGATGGTACTTCCTAATGCGTATCTAATAATTATAAATAGGTACAGTGAAGCTAAAAATTACCATCTTAATTTCGATCTTAACTTAATTTTCATACGATCCAAACTTTAGCTTATAGCCTATATAATAAAAAAGAGCTACTCGCAATTGAACTTTATCCCCTTATCATAAGATCTATAAACACATCTGACCTATGTGAAAACGATCCATCATTATAGTGTTAAATGAACAATGTTTTGACTGTTCGTATGGTAATATCAGTGTCTAAATGTCGAGGTGAATTACTCATAGTAATCGTCAAATAACTACCTTGTTATTACTATTGGATATCTGCAGTTAGTATCAAAATGCATAGCTTATTACAGGATATCCAAGGAGGTTCCGGGTGTTTGGATTCTTCACAACGATCATCATGTGCACAAGGGCATAACTCTACCTTTTTAACCCCCGACGAAAAAGAGGGGTGTTACAAGTTTGACGTGTGTGTCTGTCTGTGGCCTCGTAGCTCCTAAACGGATGCGCCCATTTCGATCTAGTTTTTTTGTTTGCAAGGTGTCACAATACAAAGTGTTCTTAGCTATGATCCAATAAAATATCTTCAGCCGTTTGAAGATTATCAGCTCTTTTTTAGTTGTTGAAAGAATCAAGTAACGGTTTTGTGTCGGTTATTAATTTATTTAATTCAGTGTTATTTTATTTTACAGCAGATGCATTTTCATGAGAGAATTGTATTCAATAATTTTAAGTACTTCTTGCCATAAAATATTAAGTCATAATGTATATCTCTCTCTTGGGTGCATTTTTTTTATTGACCTATGCTTGTGTAAAAGGTATCAAGCTTCACCGGACTTGCGGGGGAGCGGAAGACTCTACTGTGACTCTACCCCACAAAAAGTCATACACCAACGCGTAGGTTAGGTATAGGGGCGGCTCAAGGGAGCTACTGAAAATACTGAAAAACATCGTGAAGGAGACGACGCCTGAGGGGTTCTGTCTCTGTTTAATTTTGATTTTGGGTGCAATTTAAGAGGAATAAACTAAGCTTCCATGTTGTCATCAGTATTTTCTTTTTTGTCAGGTGAATCTATAAAAAAATATATTATCTGGCCCTGTTACATTCATACACCGTGAAATTTAACTCATTGTTGATCCGCAACATAGTGGTAGTTAGTACCCATGAAACTAAACCACTTTCGCAAAGGAACATAGATTGAAATGAAATCTCAAAAATATTTTTTTTAATTTTTCATTAAACTTCAGTCACGTGACTGACCACTTTATATGACAGGTTGAATTTTAATTTTGCGATTTCAACCTATGTTTCTTAGGGAAAATTGTTCCAATCTCATGGCGTATCATAGCACCTGCAATTTGAAATTTCAATGTTTTTTTTGATGAAACATCTAGGCGAGGGGTAAACCATTAGAAACATGGTGACCGTGGCGAGCGGGCGTGTCGGGCGCCGTGTCTCGATCTCCACGCTATATTTACTAAAGAGAACTATTCTCTAAGTACTACTAATAAAGTGTTTACATATTCGTTTAGAAGTTTAAAAGTAGAGCGATGACATATAGTTTTCTTATTAGAAACAACTTAAAATATTATAAATTTAAATGTTTCACATCTGTCAGGCGTCTTGTGACGGCTCACCATTTTTTTGCTTTTCTGGATACACTATTAAATTAAATAACACAAATATTATTAGAACTACCTGTCTGCCCGCGGCTACGCACGCGTTGTTTTCCGACTTTTCCGTAGTAATTTTTAGCTACCCCACGGGAACTCTTTAATTTTCCGGGATAAAAAGTATCCCAGATGTTGACCAGGGATGTAAAAAACCACCATGCAAAATTTCATTCAAATCGGTTCAATAGTTTCGGAGACTACCCCGTACATACAGACAAACAGACAGAGAAACAAAAAAATAAAGAAAATTGCCTGGATATGTTCTATTTATCTTCTTACATCGTCCTGACTCGGATTTCATCTTTTTTTTCTATGTACAGACATTTGACCTCTACAGTTTTATTAATGATTAAACGAACTTACCTGTACGTGAAGTTCAATCATAATTATACGAAGGCTTCGTCCGAAGAGATTAGCATTGTACAACTTGTAGTACCGCGTACGGATCGCCACATTCACACTTTAATTGAGGGTACGCAGATCCTCATTTCTTTACTTGTTTTTTTTTTTTTTTATGTAGGTAGTTTTACCCAACCTGATCCCTCTCCGCCATTTTAACTTCATTTAGTTTAGAGCTACTAACTCGTAGATATTTCACAACAAAAGGGTACATAGGGCTGGGAGGGATGCTAATCTCTTCGGACGAAGCCTTCGTATAATTATGATTGAACTTCACGTACAGGTAAGTTCGTTTAATCATTAATTATACTTGGCTTCGTCCTCGAGATTAGCATTGTACAACTTGTAGACTTTTAGAGCATTGTTTGTTGTGAAATAGCCAGGGGACTGGACAGAATAAAACTTTTACTTGTATAGGTAATCAACAAAAAATATATTTAAGTATTTCAATATTAATTGATGGAACTTATAATTGCATTAGCAAAAGATACATTTTCCTGATTAACATTTAGAGGCCTATTGTAAAATTTAAAAAATGTACTTGAACTGCCACTCCAGCCGGCAGTTTTTTTGATGGTGTCCAAACTGACACCCAGCCGGTGCGCGGCAGAGGTGGCGGCGTGGCGCGTGCTGTGCGCACCGAACATGGACACGTCAATGCCACTGTCCATGAGGGTGGCTCGCACCCAACGACTTAGGGTTTGCGTGGAAACAGCTTTGTATGGCTTACGTAGACTTATAAATAAGTTTTTCACATTGCCACGTAATGTGGATGTTCTATTTAAGTAAGATGTAAGTGTTTTTGCGGGGCATATTTCTGGCTTTTCAACATAAAAGGGCAACTTTAATAGCGGTTGATATGCGCCAATTCTGGAAGTTTTTATCAGGTCTGGAATAGCTATAGTAATTTGGCTCTGGGACACTGAAATATTTTCTGTATATATTTTTGCCATGGTCTGCATTCTATGTGCAGTGACTAGGGCCAAAAGAGTAATTAGCTTCTTTGTTAAAGTTTCGAAATCTAACTGATCGTTTGGAAACTTTGTCTCTAAATAACTAAGAACAATTGTAGTGTCCCAAGTTGTATTATATCTTGGCAATGGAGGACGGAGACGAAATATGCCTCGGAAAAAACGCTTGATCCTATCATCTTGTGCTAGGTGTTCACCTAAAACTAAAGCTAACGCTGATCGGCACGCGTTCAGCGTATTATATTGAGCTCCTTCGCTAAATAATTTAGTTAAAAAACTGATTACATCATTAACCCTCCCCGGAACAACTCCACACATGTGTGGTGTTCATAAGCGCACTGAACTGAACTGATGAGACCACACATGTGTGGTTCAGATTCTCGACTTTAAAATCTGCTTTTTACGGCTAAACCATGAAAGAATCGCTTGTACGGTGTTTGACAAGTGGTAGGGCGTTTATGAAACAATATAATGGCACATTCACTTCACTAGTGCCAGTACAAAAAATTAAAAAAAAAAAAATCCGAAAGTGACAGTTTGTATGAGCGTTGTGGAAGTGTTTGTTTATTTTACAATTTACAATAAGAATTTACCACAAATGAGGTCTAAACTCGACTAATAAGTGTTCTAAAGTGAATAAGTGATGTGCCAGAAGAATTTCTAATAAGAATTATGTGTTTTCCAATCAGAAAAAAAATACGAAAATTTCCTTCAGCATAATGGTAAGTTTTTTCCATTGTTCGATTTTCAGTAGGATAATAACGGATAAATACCGTAATTTACCTAAAAAGCAAACAAAAAACAAATAGTTCAATCAATTATCTGCAATATTCTCATATTTCATCAAGATAACCTATAATTTTGCTGAGTAATCTTGGTTCTTGTAAAACCTTGCAAAAAAAATTGCAAAAAAGAAAGGCGGCCATTAATCCTTGCAGAGTTTGCGGTAGTAGCAAAGTTAGGTCCTCGGTCCGAGCGCCAGGGTACAGGAGCACCGTATAAATCCACACTATGCAATGTACAAAAAATATGCCATTTTTTAAGGTAGACATCGTATTGTTTAAATGTATTAGGGGCCAGTGATGCGAGCATAATATCTAGTGCAGACGTGGGGACGTTTCGTCTTAAGTATGCCGCCCTGATAATACTCCGACCGCCAGGGTAAGGTTGCTGTGTATGTTGCGTGGACTGGAAAGATGAGAAAAAAATAAATTTTCGTTAGCTTGCAACAGTAGCAATTCTGAGGTTAAGAGGCTTCTAAATAGCGGATACCATGGCTGAGTAGGCCAGAGCGGCAACACCACAATACCTTGAGCCTGGTCTGCGACAATCTTACGCAATGTTTTCAGAATCACAGAGAAGGGTGGGAACGCATAAAAGAAACATTTTGACCATTTAATAGTAAATGCATTAATGGCAAATGCTTCCGGATCACGATGCCATGAAATAAATTTTTGACACTTTCGATTGATTCGTGTTGCGAAAAGGTCAATTTCAGGTTGTCCAAAGGTATTGACTATCTGCTGAAATGTTTCATTTTTGAGTTCCCACTCGATGTCTGGGTGGATGCGCCGAGACTCAAAGTCAGCTTCCTTGTTTTCCTCTGATCTTATATACGATGCAAATACGAACAATTTGCGGTGTTCGCACCACTGCCATAATTCCTTTGTTATCTGTATCAGATGGGGGAACTGTATCCCACCAATCCGATTAATGTAGGATATAGCAGTCGTATTATCGACGCGCAATAGTATTTGACAATCTTTAAGATGTTTTGCAAATACTTTGAGACCAAAGAATGCCGCCAGTATCTCTAAGTAATTTATATGCTGTTGGCATTCCTGGTTACTCCAAGAGCCACTTGCTCTTTCGTCTCCGCAAGCTGCTCCCCATCCCGTTGTTGAGGCATCTGTAAAGATTTCCAGGTCATAGCTGTCGTCTTTTATCTTGCAAACAGAGTATTGTATGGCATGATGCCACCACTTTAGATCTGGTAATATGGTATTTGGAATAGACATGTGTAAATCGTAATTTTCATGATCTTTTAAATTTAAATATTTTAATCGCTCGAAAAATTTTGTATATAGCCATCCGTACTCAATAGCTGGACAAGCTGAAATAAGAAGCCCTACAAAACGTGCAAACTCGCGAATTTTACAACGTGTTGTATGTAGCATTGTTTCTATTTCGTGTCTGATACGATTTACTTTGTCGGTAGGTAAGTTGACCTGGAATTCTTTTGTATTTATAACATACCCAAGGAATGTGCATGACTGGTTTGGAACTTGACAGCTCTTTTCTTCATTTATGAGGAAACCAAGACTTATACTTGAGTAACATTTTCAAGACAACCCTCATATGATTGCGCAATAAGCAGCCAGTCATCTAAATAGATAGTTGAGGTGTAACCTGCGGATCGTAGGAGACGGGCTACAGGTTTCATCACTTTCGTAAAGACGTATGGCGCGGTGCTGAGTCCAAAGGGCAAAACATTAAATTCGTACAAATCTGGACCCCACTGGAAACGCAAGTATTTTTTGTAGTCTGTATTAATTTTTATTAAGAAATAAGCATCTTTAAGATCAAGTTTGGCGAGAAAACAGTTTTCGGTAACCAATTTTAAAGCAGTTCGTAAATCTTCAATTTTGAAATGATCGGTATCTAAAAATTTATTTAATTGTTTTAGATTTAAAATAAATCTCTTTTTTCCATTGGGTTTTGGTACTAAAAAAATACTTGATATAAATTGACCTGAATAAGGCAAGCATTTAGAAATCGCACCCAAAGACATTAATTCGCCTATAACCTCACGAAAGTGATGATAATCTGGGTCATCAAATGTACGTGCTGGGGGAACAGAAGCTTGATATACCGTTCTAGAGAATGGTATTTTATATCCTTCAATATATGAAAGAACAACAGGGTCACTAGTAATACAAGCCCATTGGCTATAGAAGTTAGCAAGCCTGCCGGCGGCGGGGCTTACCGGCTCTAGCGGCGGCTGGAGCGCTGCCGATGTGACTGTTTGGATGAGCCGGCGCGCGGATTCTTCGTCACTGCTGCTGGCGCCGTCGAATCCTTGATCCTCGGAGCTGCTGTCTGCTTCTGGTTCGTGTTGGAGTTCCTCCAGTTTTTTGATGTGCCAGGAGTAGACTTGTTGTTGGTAACTTTCGGTTTGGTGAACGGATTTGATACTTTTAAATCTGCACCCAGCTTATTAATTGCTTTAGCGGTTTTTAGAGTGTCTTAGAGGTTTTGTCCGAATAAAAAGTTGTCAATCTTCGTTGTTTTCATTTGTTCTTTCCATTCTTTTTTTATTGAAGAAAGTACGTAATTACGTCTCGTCTGAGAGTCATGGTGCTGGCAATCACAAATGATTCGACCAGTGTCGATTAGCAAACGTAATAAGTCCGGCTGTTTTTCTTTAAGAGACAATACCATTGTAATCGCTTCGCCAAGAGAAGATATGGCAGCAGCAATCAATTTCTGCTTCAATTCGATTGCTTTGTCTCTCTTCATCACGGATTCTGTTAAAGCAGCGTGTGTTTGAGGGTTGAGTATGGGAGCATCTACCAACTTGCAGTTACTTGGAACCAAATGTTTTTCGGTTAGATCCTTTCGGACTTCTTTTGTCAAGCCAGAAGTTGCGCAGTGCTCAAAGCGGATGGCAACTTCCTTATGTATTTCAGGCCCAAACTTCACCGTTTGTGTAGGATCTATCCCGAGAATTTCCATGATGTCGTCATCTAATGCATCTATTGGTGGTTCAGCAGGTTGTGTAGCACTCGTGGAAGCCACAGGCTCGGAAGGAGCGGTGGTCGCGGCGCTAACCGGGTCAGTCTGTGCCGTAGGTACAGTTGTGGTACTTGTATAGATCGCGGCCTGGGCCACCTGAGGCGGGCTGCGGCTGCGCGACTTGGTCGGCGACGGGCCGCGCGACTTGGCCGGCGACGGGCTGCGCCGAGCGGCCGGTGATGAAACACGTCGAGCCGGCGACGGTGATGGTGATGGGCGGCGTGCTTGTGATGTATTGCGTCTACACAGCAACGTTGCAATGTCATCGTCAGGACCATTAATCTGTGCGTTAGCCGCAACCGTATCGCGATTATGGCGGTCTGTAACCAAACATAATATCGCGGTGAACAACTGATAGATAAAATGGTAAGTGCGACTTAGTAGGTGCGACCTGGTAAGTGCGACCAAGTCAGACAGTATCTACCGTCTAATATCTAATAGGTATCTAGATACCTAAATGTGTTCGATAAAAGATAGTCCTTATAACTATCCAAAATATCGAACGAATGGTTTGAAGCAGTCCCTAGAACTGCCCACAAAAAACCGTTAAATTTTCACTAAAACCAAGGCTTAGCGACAAAAAAGTGGCTCATGTATTGGCAAGAATAGTCTAGATATCGAGATAGTCCCTTGAACTATCCACATTATCTATTAAGCTTAGAAAAAAGGTTATGAAGCAGTCCCTAGAACTGCCCACTAAACCACGCTGCCGAATACGAGCCTAAAAGTATCTATGTGCTTGCTTGTCAATGGTTATGAAGCAGCCTCTAGGACTGCCCACTAAACCAGTCAAGCGTGAAGACTATTTTCAATCACATATGATGGAATAAATGAACACTGAACTAACCTCGTGGTTCCGACCGGCGGGCACGGCTGGACGGCGGCGGCTCCGGTGATGCTGATGAACTTGAAGAAACGCGCATGACGCGCACACGTTTTCTTCCCGACAAATACACTTCCCTTTCTAGTTTTTTTATTTTTTCCAATAAAATATTATAATTTTCGTCACTATTTTTTCGTTTCGACATTTTCACAGCGAGAATCGAAAAATTCGAAAATGAACACGTGCGAAGTGGCGAGCACTAAAACGCGAATGAAGTTAAAATGGCGGAGAGGGATCAGGTTGGGTAAAACTACCTACATAAAAAAAAAAAAAAACAAGTAAAGAAATGAGGATCTGCGTACCCTCAAATAAAGTGTGAATGTGGCGATCCGTACGCGGTACTACAAGTTGTACAATGCTAATCTCGAGGACGAAGCCAAGTATAATTACTATTGGAATAAGTTACTTTACACTACAAACAAATGCTCGTGGTCGTTGCCCCCCCTTTTGAACAAGTCCGTTCCACCAAACCCCATTATTGTCCACTTGGCCTCTCGCTACCTAACTGTCACGTCAACCCATTGGTCGATCTCCATCCGATCTCAATTGGATCTCAAACGGATCTCCATACCTACTGATATTGTCGTCTTTTATCTGTGGTATGATCTGTCACGTTTCCAGCCACTCGTGATCGCATGATAGAATCTCTCGTACAAAATGATGGCTACGTTATTGTGTCGGAATATTTGTCACTGAATTGAAGTGACAAGAGGCTGATGTGATTGGGCAAAGTCATTAAGGTTGCCTGGTAGAGATTGCTACCTTAGCAATAAGGCCGCCTGTTGACTCAAAATTGTCTACCCATTGTAATATTTATGTGTTTTCTTTTGGTGTCAATAAAGAATATTTGTATTGTATTGTATTCTATCATTTGGTGAATTTTTGATGATTTTTTTCAGTATTGGATCTATAGTAGTATTAGTTCATGATAAGACTTAACCGCTTTCCGTAGAAAAATAATGGATGAAATCTATAGTTTAGAAATACGCAGTGACTTACATAATAAGTATTTGCAGCGCGTAGTTTGAAAAGCGTAACATAATTTAGAGGCTTAGAAATAATTTGAAAAATTTGCGAGTTTTGTTACGATGATAAAGTACCTACAATATTTATAAATCAAAGCAAAAAATGAAAAATTTCGCCGCATTTTCTTGGCTATCCGGGCTATCCGGGCGCACTACCAATTATTGTACCGTACAAGCCCAACGAAACCCAACCCAGCTCAACCTACATTATGTACTGTGTTTACTGTTGGTAGATGCTTTTTAACCCCCGACGAAAAAGAGGGGTAGGTATTATAAGTTTGACGTGTGTGTCTGTCTGTAGCATCATAGCTCCTAAACGGATGCGCCGATTTTGATCTAGTTTTTTTGTTTGCAAGGTGTCACGTCACAATCGAGAGTGTTCTTAGCTATGATACGGGTTAGTACTATTATTTTCTTCTGTGGCTATGATCCAAGAAAATATCTTCAGTCATTTGAATATTTTGAATATTATCAGCGCATTTCTAGTTGTTGAAAGGATTAAGTAACGGTTTTTTGTCGGGGTTATTTTTTTTAAATTAAGTGTTATTGTTCTTTGAATTGAATTGAGTGCCCTTTTTTCTTCAAATTTATTTTTTTATAATATAAGTAACTATCTATAATATGGTAAGTATCTATTGAAGTACGAGTATACATCATAAAAACTTTGAATTCATTATGTGTTGAAGTAGGACCTTTTTTGAATGTTATTTATTTAACTCTCTTTACGACGTAAACATATCGATGGTGATAATTTGGGATGATCGCGCCGTAAATCCTCCAGTCACCAAACCATAGCAAACACATTAAGACTGCATTTCCGTCGCAATAAACCGCCATTTTATTGATGTCTTCATAAAAACATCTGATTCCGATCGTTAGTTTTTTCGGTGATATGTTTTTCATTCATAAACATCGGGCATGTGTGTTTTGGGTGATCTGTTAACCGAATTATATTATCTATCTATACTCTATTCTATATGAACATTATAAAGAGGAAAGATTTTATTGTTATTTTGTTTGAATTGAATAGGCTCCGAAACAACTGAACCACTTTTAATTATTAATCTTTGTTCAAATATAGAATAGACCTTGGATTTAGATTTTTTCACTATCGATAAAATTAAAATGAATCTTGTTTTTGGTACAGATTGGGCCTTCAGTCTTTTATATGAATTTCAAAACGGTGGATGCAGCAACTGTAGGAAAACTGTCAAACAGCCCCCGTAACATGCAGTGCTATGACAAAAGTTTGTCGCACATTTAACTGTCAAAAACCCGCCATATTGAAATATTCTCCAATAGGATAAGATAATGCGCACGACAAAATTATGTCTGTCACGCGTGGACCGGGCAAGTTAGAGAGGCAGCTGTTCCTTCTTTAATACTAGGAAACCTTAGCGTACCCATTCGATTGTTTCTCACGCTACCACAGGATAAATAATAGTGACGCTACGCCCAAGTATATGAAAGTGCACGCCTTGTCACTGCGTCTACGTCCTATGCGGATAAAGGCAATATAATTGACAGCCAGAACTCTGTTCCATAAACGTGACAGTCCAATTCCAGTGACAATTCAATGTTTTATGCGTACTAGATCTATCATTTTTATTAAAGTCCTTTTGCCGTTAGCTATACTGACGGAATTGTAATTAAAATTTACGAAAAGTCGCGATTATGGCAAATTGTTCTCAAAGACTAAATGGAAAAGCCTAAGTAATTAATTAAAATATATTATGGCGAGTAATACGTAGAAAATATAAATTGTGATAATTCTGGACAATTTGTGATAAATCAAATGTATATCTCATTTTGTTAGCAGGTTATAATAAGTACATTTATTTGATGCTTTTAAATTTTATATCCAAGTTTTCTCAGGTTTTATATAATAAAATAAACAATGTCAGGCAAAGGAACATGAGAAATATATTTAGGAAATTACCAAATATACATATAATATAACATCATATTATTATAATGATTATGTTGTGCGTTAGTTGGTATAAAAATGATGCAAATACATTTTATAATAAAATAAAAAGGTTCTTTACCACTGCAGGCAAACGTCACGATGTCATTTCCGGCTGTCAGGGCTGCGTCTGCGTTTTGCATGCGCGTGGATAATGTGACAAGTGACAACCCTGCCTTTGTACGGGTACGGGCTTTGCGATCTGTTATTTTGCATAGAAATTGTACATACTTTGTTTTCTAGACTTAATGTTGTTTAAGTTACAGACTAAGCCAACAAACATGATGTTATTTGCGAAATTATAAAGAAAGTTAAAACACAGAAGTAATGACTATAATTATATCACTATTTCTATGGAGAACTTTTTCAAGAACTGCTTAAAAGATGTCCAATGCCATTAATCAACAATAAACGACTTTTTTTTTAAATTGACCTATGCTTGAGTCGAAAAAGTACGACGTATCAAGCTTCACCGGACTTGCGGGGGAGCGGAAGACTCTACCCCAAAAAGTCATATACCAACGCGTCTAGGGACGACGCAGATTTTTTAATACCTTGTAAATTTAAAAAGCGTCATTGACGAAGTCTGGGGATGGCTTTGGGGTTGCCTGGTAGAAATTGCTACCTTAACAATAAGGCTGCCTTGTTGTTGTATTTTTGTGCAATAAATATCTTTCGACACTCTTTAGGAGGAGACAATAACCTGAGGAAATCTGTAGGAATTTAAAAAGTATTAAGTAGGTAATTTCTAATTGGTAATCCGGGTTAGCTCGAGTTAATCGATGGGGACTTAGGTATTTAACAACGTAACGGCTAATAAGTTATTAGGTATACTAAAGAATGTAATTTATATTTTTTTGACCCCCCGACGAAAAAGAGGGGTGTTATAAGTTTGACGTGTGTGTCTGTCTGTCTGTGGCATCGTAGCTCCTAAACGGAAGCGGCGATTTGGATCTAGTTTTTTTATTTTGCAATGTGTCTGAATCGAGAGTATTCATAGCTATGATCCAAGAAAATATCTTTTACTATAAAAATGTTAAAAAGTCGTAAATAGACCGATTACTTAAAAATGTTTGTAAAATCACCGCTGATAGAATAACGACAAAAATAAATTCTACAATGTTTGCGTTTAAAAAAATATGTAGTCGCTAATTCAAAAATTCCGTTATTTCCTACTCCGTTTTTATTCACTATGTATTTGCTGAAATAACATATTCTCAGAAAAAAAAGCATACTTTCTTCAGAAAAAAAAAAAAAAAAAAAAAAAAATCATAAAATTGACATTACATAAAATTTAAAATTAAATTTAAGTTTTGATACAAAGTTCAATAATGGTTCTCCTAAAATTATCCAGTTTCTTAGTTTCAATCGGGGGGTTGATTTTCAAAGGTGGGTGAATCCAAAGTTACGGTATATAGACAGGGTTCTGTATCTAGCAATTTGCAAGAAATCCTAAGGGTTAAGACCCTTAGGATGCTAAGGCATAAGAGGAAATAAATACATGTTACACCCTTGTTTAAAATAAAAGGTCTTGTATAAAAGATCTCATAGAAGATTTATTAGATACGCGCTAACTCAACTCATTGTGATAACACAAAAAAGTTAAAAGTTTTTGTATAGTTTCGCTTGGCCGTCGTTCCGGTAGGCCTACTATGTAAGTAGCGACAGGCTCGAGAAGCTGTCAAACGCGACATATTGACAGAACTACTATGGCTCTAATGTCACTATGTCGCATTTGACAGCTTCTCGACCCTGTCGAGGCCTACTGATGCGTATATTTTGATTCCTGGAATTTGCCGGGACTTTTTTGAAATGCCTGTTTTTCCCTCACTCTCGCAGCACGCGTAGATGGATGGCAGTCGTCGAGTGGCCACATGAACGTCGTGTATCGACACCGAAACGATACAGCACTTGGCTCGCGCTCAAATTGATATTGAATTTATTTTCAAATTTAACGCGCCCTCCTTAGAAGCGCAGAGTAGTGAGGAGACACGAGTCGACGGTTGGAGATATTTTTTATTTATTTAGTACTGAAGATATTATGTATTACCACAGATTAAATTGTTACGATAGATAATTATCTATATATAATAAGTTATACCTTCAAACAAGCAATAATTGTATATTTATTTAAATGTATATTTCTTTGATCTCGGAAACGGCTCTAACAATTTCGCTGAAATTTGGTATATGGGGGTTTTAG
Organism: Teleiodes luculella; assembly: GCA_948473455.1. NCBI lineage: Eukaryota > Metazoa > Arthropoda > Insecta > Lepidoptera > Gelechiidae > Teleiodes > Teleiodes luculella. Next base: position 10,500,392 of record OX419598.1, on the reverse strand, counting down.
GAGGTAAACAATCGACCTAGATTAGTCTTATGTGTGGGAAAACGCGTGTTTTCGAGTTTTTGTGCGTATTTCTTTCCACGCAGAATATGGTCGCTAATTTCGTTCTACCGGCCACTGCACTGTCCGTCTGGTCCAGTTGGTTAAGACGCGGACGGCAAGAAACGCAATTGTTGCGCAAAGCTCGGTCGCCCAAATATGAATAATAAAAAAAGTACGGATTATTACTGGAGAAAATGTAAGTCTACGATTATGCTACGAAAAATGACTACGCGGCTACGTTGTCGTAGCACGCTTCAACGGCAGACTGAAAAACGATTGTAATGTGTTTCTTTTGTTATCATTTGGCTCTTGGATTTTGGATTTTGGTTAATATTGCTCTTATACTTCGTGTCTTATTTGTCAAGAGGTAGATAAACGACTAACTCATATTTGATTTGATTTGAAAGCTATTCCTATGACATGATTATTTTGTGCTGGCTGATAGCAACAATGCAGTGACTATAATAATACGTATGTAAACATAGTACTAGTAATTTTTTTAGGGCTTTTAATAGAAGTAGGAATAAAGTTAAAAACCGGATTAACTACACGGTTTTCCAACATTGATGTAAAATGTTGACGACCAAGTGCGAACGAAAAATTATTTTAGCCATATTACCTATAAATAGAAATAAATTTAAATAAAAAATATTAAATAACCCCCGCCACAAAACAATTACTTGATCCTTTCAACAAATAGAAATGAGCTGATAATCTTCAAATGGCTGAAGATATTTTCTTGATTCATAGCTAAGAACACTCTCGATTGTGACACCTTGCAAAAAAAAAAAACTAGATCAACATCGAAGCATCCGTTTAGGAGCTACGATGCCACAGACAGACAGACACACACGTCCAACTTATAATACCCCTCTTTTTCGTCGGGGGTTAATAAAAGGGACAGAATACAACCGCACATCAATCTAGCCGAGTAGGTACCACTGCCACCAAGATTTAAGGCGACTGTGTACAGTGTGTTCATAAATCATTAGCAGTATCTGTCTCCGTAACTGCTCTGTAAGGTTGACAGTGAACAGGCGCCACCGCGGATACAAACGTCAAACGCTATTTCTGTTGCGACTGCGGTGAGCCCGATACCTCCCCCACCACACGCGCCTCACCCCCTCGCACTCCCGCGCACTTCTCTACGCAAACAAGCCGCTGTTTTTGTATGGATTTAAAAATTAGGTTGTTTGATTCCCAATATAAACCGGCTAAACCTTCCGTAGTGCTCTCGAGTATACTGTAAACATGACAAGTGAAAATTATAGTGTATCGGCCGGGTTATGTGTTTATCTTGTACCGATGTGTGGGTGTGAGTGCGAAGCTAGGTGGTCTGGTTTAGAATTGATTTTTTTGCAAGAGGATTTCACTATTTCAATTATTGTATCAAGAGTGTAGTAGATTTTCCCTTGGGAATAAAGTATTTTCCCGGGGTAGCCTAAGGTTGCCTTAAGGTTGCTTGGTATAAATTGCTACTCAGCAACAAGGCCGCCTACAAGTACACTTTACTGATTCTATTATTTCTAGTGTGCAATAAAGTATATTCTATTCTATTCCTATGTCCTACCTGAAGGATTGTTCTATCTCTGTACCAAGCTTCATGAGAATTGGTTCTGTGGTTTTGGCGTGACAGCGTACAAACAGACAGACAGAAAGACAGACAGACAGAGTTATTTTCGCATTTAGGGATAACAATTTCTTCAAAATAACGACCTCCGCTGGGCGCCTTAGTCCTTCAGAGAATTTTTATTGATAAAAATCAATTTCCTGAAATGGACATAGACATAATCCCTATCGATATCAAGAATAAAAAAAATCGGGACACAAATTATAAACTAACATAAAGTGTGCATTAAAAAACATTGGACTCTAATTTAAGTTACAATTTCGATGGACTGCCAGAACCATAGCGCTAGATTTTTATTGTAAAACAATAAAAAATATATAAAATTGCAACAATAAATAATAAAGCGTCTACCATATTCTAATCCTCTCTGTTTATATCCAAATCCACCAAACAAAATGTCACTGTAATAAAATACAGACATATCTATGCGTCCCCACATCCCTGTGGAGGAGCGATGTGTCAAAGGGGTGAATAGATCATGGACCAATGGCGCGAGAAACCATGACGTCATAGTGGCTTACGCTCGGCTGCGCCGGAGTGGCGCTGACACGCTGCTGTGGTGTGACTGTGGATAATGGTCCTAATATTGTACCATTCTTTAAAAAAAACTGGAATATTAAAGTTACACATTTAAAATAAAAAACGTTTTAAACGACAGCAGTAAAATATAGGTTAGCAATATTTACCGTATTTTTTATTTTGAAAGTACCTATGTATCTTATGTGATAAAAAGTTATTCCACTTATGAAAGTGTGATGATAATTATTATTGCAAGCTAGTATATACGTTTCTTTTTTAAATTTTGGGAAATCAGGAGGCGAGCTTTTCATCACGGAGTTTCATGGTTTGAATACCAGTAGGTGGTCGTTTAATTGGTCGAAAAAATGCGCTACTTTGTGAGACTTTCCCCAGTTTGTTTACGGCATTTCAGGTTCAATCACGAGATTTTCCGAAAAGTGCTTTCGGAAGATATAGGTAGGTACATTACAGATTCTTGCCAAACTAGTCACCTTCCATTCACACAAGTCTATTTCGGTTGACCTGCCGAACTCACCGCCCGACCGTGTGTCTGTTCGTCATATCATATTGTAATTTCAGCGCACTTTAAAACGTGGGCAATATCGATAATATTCTATTTCGGTTCGTAATGGAAGCGCGGGAAAAACAAACGGTTCGAGGAATGTATCGGCACTGAACATGTCCGGGGGTCGTGTCATGCGGACCACAGAACACAGAAGCTTATAAAAATAGAAAAAAAAACTATATAAATACTAATATTATAAATTCGAAAGTGTGTTTATTTGTTTGTCCTTCCTTCACGCCCTTCGTGTGCCCTAACTAAGCAACCAATCAACTTGATTTTCGGCAAAGAGTTAGTTGAAAAGATGGAGAGTGACATAGGATACTTTTTACCGCGGGAAAATACCTCATTCCCACGGGAAAAACTGTTAACGTAGGCAGAGTAGCGGGACGGTAAGCTAGTGTAATATACTTATTGTGGGACTTTTCACACACGGCCATCTGACCGCAAACTAGGCAGAGCCTGTATTATGGGTGTCAGGCAGCTGATATACATGTGGAAGGGGAATGAAAACTAAATATCAATATTTAGATAGGTGACCCACGGAAAACAATATACATATAATGCCTAGTACACTTAGAAGATAACTATGGGAAGAAAAAAATGCCTTTGGTACACCCAGGTGTACGAAAGGGGTGAACCACGGGTTGGGAGGGAAATATTAAAAACAGTCCATACTTCGAAAAATAATGTATATGTTACAGAATAAGACTTGCCCGTGAATACCTGTATAAATATTATGCGAATTTTCTTAAAAAATGACTGCAACTCTATATAGTAAAATACAAGCCCCACAAATTTTATGAAGCCATTTTGAATTCAGCATAGGTTTTTTCGGGCTATCAACATCAAACATAATAAGAAATAAAAAAATACCAGAGTCCAAAGAACGACTCCCGAGGAATTACCAAAAGCCCTAATCAGCTCGAAGATTCATAAAGGTAAAGCTTTTTCCAACAAAATTAAATGATAACACTTCTATTGGATTTATCGTTTCTGTGGTGTCAAGTCAGGTTTGTTATTGTATCCCATGATTGACGACAGCTCTGCGCCGGAGACGCATAATTCACGCTTTGGGATTTGGCACACTTTTGCTCAATGCCGATAAAGTAGCAAAATTATTGGAAATGCAAACATGTTGTAATAATATGATGACTTATGCTACTCGTATGCTAGAACATCTCAAGTTATTTACTTGCCTAAGCTTTGCTATGATTTTGTATTCCAATAACAGGCTTAATGTAATTATAGCTAGTGGTTAAAATAGTTAAACTTGCGTAATATTTAAAGAGAGAAAAAAAACCTAATACAAAGGTAAAAAAACAGAAAAAAATAAAAAATAGCAACTCTAGTGGTAGTAGTAAATAGTAAGAGTACCTATATATTGATTGGTGGTTGGTAAGCAGTTTTATCAGTTTGGTTTTATGGTAAAATACTTTGTTGGGTGAACGAACGTAATGTACGAATGAACGGTAGCGACCACGCAATACCATTTTTTTGAATTGACCTATGCTTGTTGTATTGTATTGTATTGTATGCTTGAGTCGAAAAATTACGACGGATCAAGCTTCACTGATATCTTCGACTTGACATCTGTATTAATTTACAAAAATGCTCTTAAGAAGTACGTTAGTAAAGACTAAAATATTTCTTTTATAAAATGATATTTTTTAATATTTTTAGATCATTTTTGTTGCATGTGCTCCCGTAGCTAGTAAATACATATCGCAGATATATTCAAATTCCATAGGAAAATACTGTATAATTATGCTCACCGATAAACCTAAATTTCCGAAGCCTATTTAGTACCGATAACTTTAAACTTTACGGTTAGCAGTAAACATTATTCCTAAAGTGAGAGTAAACTGCAGCCTCTAATCGTGTCGCCGGAGTAAACGTCACTGAGGTAAATTATAGAATCGTCCACGGAATTTATTTTTGAACAATTCGAAATTGAATTTGCATTCGATATCACAGCTCAGTCTTAAAACTTTCGCATAGACATAAGCTCTTTTATTTATTAAATTCAGTAAACATTCTGGTAAATCACAAAACGTTTCAACTTCTGACGTTATAAAATGTTTTAAAAAACCTATGATGAATAAATGAATGAATTTCAATCTAAATTTTTTTTTTATTAAAAAAAAAATATACTACTTACATAAAAATAATATCCTTTCTTTATACTAGAGATTACAATCTGATTTATGTACAAGTGAAATTAATGTTGGTTGTAAAAAAAATACAATAAATATTTATGTATTTTATATTTATAAACTGTAGATTGGAAAAGATCTAGAGAGTGAATACTATAATGGCCGATTGTATTTATATGAATAAAAGTACAGTAAACCTCCATTTGAAAAGAATCCTGTATTCGAATGAAATCTGTAAGCGTAATGCAAAGTCACTACGAGTGCTTCGAAAATACGCCCCTCCCTACGTCCATGTCACCTGCGCTTGCGATGCGATTCAGATAACCTTTACTTAGGCTTAGCCTGATAACTACCGGTTGCCAATAAATGCTGGGGCTGGGCCACAGAATATACCTAGGTATACTTAATAGTACGCTCTTAGTACGCTGGACTATCGAAGGCCTAGCTTTCTTGAAATCGAAAGGATGGGAAATCTTGAACTGTTTTGTTTACATGTTTTCGTTGTGTATAATTGATTTAAAATGTTTCCAAGTTCATTTTGGACTCTCTAAATAAGAAGGCCCAAAAATTTTATATAACTTGATTCGTACCAAGTAATAAGTTTTTTTTTTAGGATAAACAAAGGATACAATTTTCAATGACTGCTGTCAATCAGTACTCAGTTTAGGAATTTAAATTTTAGTTTTCACGCTACAGGTTCACGAAAAAGGCCTTTCGTCCATAAGCATTAGGACCTTAGGACCTAGATCGTAATACGTAATCTAACGTATAGGGGAGTTTTAAAATTTTTTGTGTATTTAATTTAGGCAAGTTCGTTTACAGTCGTGCGCATATAAATATGCAAAGCATACGTGGATTGTGGAGTTAGGGTGAGCAGGCTAGGTCGGGGCGGCGGGACGGCCTACATGCATAAGCAATGCGCCGTCTGTCCGCCTGAAATCATGGCCTCCGGAGATTCAACACTTTTTGTTGCTGTCCAGCAGTGTCCAGTCTAGTACAGTGTGTTCCATAAATTTAAGTACATTGCAGTAGAGTTTACTTTAGAAGAAGGTCGGAATAGAATAGAATAGAATATGACTGGTTGATTTTGAAACCAAAGCCTCCGGTAATAACTCCGCGACACCTGATAATAATGAGCCAGATCATGAGCAAAATCTAATCCTAGTAAGAGCAATCTAAAGATGTCCTAAGTAGATTAAGGACACTGAAAAAGAAATGCAATAATGAAATACATGCATACTGCTTAGTTTAAATTATCTTCCTTAATTTGAGTATCAAAATTGTTTAAATTGTTTGTTTGAATAAAAATATTAAAATTATTTGATTTGTATGTTTTATTAGTAGGCAGTGTTTGATTCATTTGAAAATTATTCATAACATACGAGGAATCAACTCAAAGGCAGAAAACAACTCTATCCTCATTTTTGTAACTGCTAGTAACTGTCTTATCAATTTTCATATCCCCATCGTCCCCATCACACTTCAAAACGAACTCAAAAATATTCAGTTCCGCTGTCATAGCTGTCACTTTATAAAATATTCCAATATCCATAGAATTGCGAAGCCGAGTGTACCGGGGGTCCCGCGGCCGCAGCGCAATGGATCGCGGTAATATGGAGATGTATCAAAGACAGCTATTTTATTCAGTAGTGCACCCTAGGACTATTTTATGCAACTAAAACTTACAGATTACAATTCCAATTCGGAGTACATTACGTAGGAGATATAACTTTTTGGAAGCGTCGTCGGTGGCAAATGACATTAAATTACATATAATGTCATTTTATCTCATTGATAGTACTAAATCCGGCGAAGTGAGAATCCGACCTGTTGCGAATCCGACCAAGTGCGAACAAATGATTTTAACCCAGACACAAAACCGTTACTTGATACTTTCAACAACTAGAAAAGAGCTGATAATCTTCAAATGGCTGAAGATATTTTCTTGGATCATAGGTAGTTAAGAATACTCTCGATTTGTGACACCTTGCAAACAAAAAAAACTAGATCAAAATCGGCGCATCCGTTTAGGAGCTACGATGCCACAGACAAACAGACAGACAGATATACACGTCAAACTTATAACACCCCTTTTTTTCGTCGTGGGTTAATAAATGATTTTTTCTTTCTTTTTTTCGGATGTTCTCGGGTTCAAGTCTCGGCATGTACCAATGTGTTTTCGATTTATAGAATTCATATTATTATGTCGTTCTTACGTTGAAGGAAAACATTGTAATGAAACCTGCACACACCTGCGATGTAATTCAAAGGTCGTGGGCACTTGTGGGTGAAGTTGACTATTCTGCACTTTGCCAGCGTGATCAACCAAGGTAGGCTCGAGCCCTACAATGAGGAAGTAACATGAGCTGTTAACGATGACTTAAAATAAATAGTACATAATTTGATCGTAATTGGCTACGCAATGGACTTGAAATTCGGCTTCTCTCTTGCAAATGTGACTCCACTGGACGGTCCCTGCTAGGGTCTTCGACGCAGATTTATTTATCGCCATCTTGTCCAACCCTTGCGGAGTCGCGATAAGTAATGGATAAGGAAAGAAGTCGGAGAATTATTGCCCGTTTAGAGGAGTACTGTATGAAAATGTACAGAAACCAGCACTACGAATTTCACCCCTACCGCTACGGAATACGGGCGCTCTCAAGGTCAATATGTATAGCCGAATATGCTGGCCATCGTACATTATTTTTGTCAAAGTTGAAAGTTTTGGTTTCCGGCTTTATAATACTACTAAAGCTTCCGACTACAGTTTAGCGGTCTAAGAGGCCTCCCCTAAAAGGTACATGTTGCCATAATCCCTACGTTCAAGGAAGGAATTTGTTGTAAGTTTATTTTTTTCACTTTCCACCGATATTGTGATCGGCGCCATTTTTTTATTTTTATCTTTTTTATTTCAAGGGAATTTTTACTAGGTTGGTTTTTTGTAGGTATAAGATTTGGGTTAGGGTTACAGTGGTGAACATTATAGTTATTTTCGGAATTGTATTACTTTCTTTTCGTCATGAATAAAGAAAAAAATAGTAAAATAAACTTTACCAACAACCTCAATTCTCATCCTCCTACCCTACAAACTTACCACGATGCCACTACCTCATAAATATTTATTAAAACCTAATGAAATTTATATGTAAACATTGACACTGATATAATGTAGTTACCATTCGATAACGAAAAACACGCGGCTTCTACAGCTTGTAATGATTGCTAATACACAAGTATTTATTCAACTTTATGAATATGTAATTCCATCGGTTTCTAATACAGCTTATTTTAAAGGCATAAGTCATGCTAACACGAGCGAGCGTACTTTTAGAGCCCTTTAAGTACTTTTATAGTGACTGATGCGACCACGATATGTGCGTATAAGTGGTATTTGGCAGAGATGAGATTTTTATGTAAAACTACATATTGTTTGGCTTCTAAAACAGTTAATCTCCATGGCAAATTTTCAATAGAAAATGGAGAAATGGATCACAATTGCTTCCCGTATTTAACTTTATTTCATTTTATTTAACTTTTAAAATCACATAATATACTTCTGTGGAGTTTCTTCCGGCGAGTTCTTTAGACAAATAAATTTTTGAAATCACTAGAAAAGAACATGCAACTTATTTAAGTAAGTGATGACAATGTCAATAAAAAAAAACTTTGAAATCTTCGGAATCACGTATAATGTTATATTTAAATACTATATTTGATTTCAGCTCCTGATTTGACAGTCCGGACAAGAGTCCAAAGTCTTTTCTTGTTGTTTTTCTCATACGCAGTAAGTATGTTAGTTCGAACAATAAATTCTCCACGTGCAACAAACAAGTTTTATAACAAAGTCTACGAAATCGTCTTCTAAAAATAGCTGGCATTTATGTATATGAGCTTTTTACAGCATGTAACAGTGCCTGTTAATACGTGTAGCGATTCCGGCTGACGGCGTGCGATCGTCCTCGTTCCTGCGGACGGATGCTGTAAGGCATGTGTTTCCATTTTCACATGCGTTACGATATCAACAACATTATCATTCTTTCAGCTGAACAACGTATTCGTTTTTAAGAGGTCAGGTTCTCATATTGATGGACTTTGTTTCCTATTTATATAAAAATTACAACTAACATTGTTTTCGTTTTAAAACTGAACCTGTGACCTTCCACTATTATCCCTTTGCTATTCATTGCCGTTTGTATTTCTGGAATAATTGACCAATTAACCGGAAAAGGCAAACGAAATTTCTCCGTTCCACGGGTAATATGATTTTGTATACGTAAATTGTTGATCTGTTACACTTCTCAGCTGATTCTCGTAAAATTTTGTGAGGAGGTTCGAGAATTACTTTAAGTACGTAATATTTTTTGTCGTTTTTATTTATAGACATTTTAAGGATGTTTTAGTCTAATAATGCGTTTCAATCGGTCTCACATTAAATAATCTCAACAAGTTTATGAATATTAAAAACAGTTAAGCCCAAAACGCCGGACTAACAACGGAAACAGATCACCGATTAGTCACAAACACAATCAAGCATTTACGCAAAAGTAACTTAAGCGCTAACTATCAATGCGTTCACGATTCCCCAGCAATTAGCCGCAGTCGGGACCTAGGCAGCCTGTGTGACGTCACACGGCGTGACTAAATCACGAAAATAATGACTAACAGTAATTACCGTTCCCATATCAATTCTTATTGTAATGGACGATAGTAATCGTTGAAATGAGGTGTGTGTCGAAGATGTTTGTCATTATGTCGGATAAAGGAATGCGTTTATTTTTAGCCTTGTTATTGAACTAGAACAGTTTGTTTTATGCTCTTTGTATATTATATCAAGCGTACAAGAAAACGAATTATTAAAAAAAAATTATCATCAGATTATGACGAGAAAACACTTTTTATGTCACACATGTGTTACACAAAAATACTGCTGAATTCTTAATACCAAAAAGTAATTTAAGTACGTATTTATAATAACTAAAATTAAATAATATTATGTATATTATATTTCATCAATATTCGTGAAAAGTCTGTTAAGCTTGATCCTGAAAAGAATTTTTTTATTAAATTTTATAACTTTGCCATTCAAAATTTTGCTGGCTCGATAGATTTTTCTGAACCTTTTATAGTTTTATTTTGCTAGCTCAATAGATTTTATTTTGTTTCACTAGGTTTTTACATAGAAACAACTTCATAGGTAATCAGAAGTACATAATTATGAAGTATTTCTATATTATATTTCCTTAAGCGGAAGAATACGTAGAATTCCTGTCGCGACATCGACTTCTAAGTACCTATTCTTCTAATTCTACATCTTCGTGTATAACATCTACCTATTCTTTGACATGCGCATACAACTTGCGCACGATTATACGCATCACCATACTATCATTGACGTCTGTTGAGTTTTCAATATCAAACACAATTACAGCTATAAGTATGATTGTAACCAAGCTCACGTCTGCGATGTGATCATTGATAATGCCGTCACGTTGTTCCCACAGGTGCTGTTTCATTCACAATTATTAGTCTTTTTTAATATTATAAGATTTATAATAAGCATAGACAATATTTACATCAGTATCTGTTGGTATAATAGCACGATGTTTGTAAATTATCGTCACAATAGACATTTATTAGAATACTATGTGACTTGTTTTACGATTCGTTATTTATGTCTTTGATTAAACACCTGCTGCTGCTGCTTACTGCATTGATATATAATACTAAGGTATTAAACGCTAAATAGAATTACAACAATAATGTTAAATAACAATAGGTTAGGTATTGATAATAAACGAAATTCTTCGTTTCATCACTACATAGTATAAAATAAAGTCGCTTTCTCTGTCCCTATGTCCCTATGTCCCTCCCTTTGTACGCTTAAATCTTTAAAACTACGCAACGGATTTCGATGCGGTTTTTTTTAATAGATAGAGTGATTCAAGAGGAAGGTTTATATGTATAATACATGCATAATATACTGAAGGATAACCCACAATAACCATTTTCCCGTGCGGAGCCGGGGCGGGTCGCTAGTCTATAATATATTAATATTAATTTTGTTTTTGGTTTGATAAGCTTTAAGTAGTAAGATGAAACGAAGAATTTCGTTGGGCTAGTGTAGCTAGTTTGGCTAATGACAGTAGACAATCGATGAAATTGGAAAACATTGTACTGGCAACAAAGTTACATAGAAAAAAAAGTATCAAATTAGGTAAATCCATAGAATCGGGGTTGCTACGAGGATATTTTTCAAATTTTCCGCGTTTTTTCATTGTCTACTTTCAATAGCCAAACTCTAGTACCAATATGTTTCCGCTTGTGGTTGGCTCAATTGGGTTGTTCAGGTAGATGCAGCTTCGAGTCCGTGCCCGAAGACAATGAAATTTTTCATTTTTGTTTTAAAATAAATTATTAATTTTGTCTTTGTAGTTACCAACTGTAGGTAAACCTGTCAAAATTGAAGATCTGTAAAAAGATGCTACAAATGTTGTTTTTTTTTTATGTGTATAACATCCGTTTCTTTATTTGTATCCTGAGTTTCCTCGTTTTCTTATATACTAGCTTTCTGCCCCGCGGCTCCGCCCGCGTTAATAGTTCCTCCTATGAGAATAAGGTATTTTCCCGCGGTAAAAAGTAGCCTATGTCACTCTCCATCCTTTCAACTAACTCTGTGCCGAAAATCAAGTCGATTGGTTGCTTAGTTAGGGCGTGAAAGAAGGACAAACAAACAAACACACTTTCGCATTTATAATTTAGTATGGTATTTGGAATAGTATAGAATATGGATTAACTTGTCTTATTGTATTTTTTTGGTTGTGACCTGCATAATGTCCATATCTATGTCTAACTTCGTAGTTTGAAAGAAATCAGTGTTCATTGCTTACTCGTGCTCACCTTGTGCACTGCCCATCAGTTTCCTCCGACCAACTTTTCCCACCTCGTCATACAAGATTCAATCTCTAACACGTTTTACACACGATAATTGATCATCTCATCTGTCTGTCCGTTGATTAACATGAGACGAATCACACCCTTTGACCCGGTGCCTGACAAATGGCTTAGACAGAAACACATTTTGATTTCTCATAAGATTTGTTGCTAGCAACCAGCTGGATATGACAAAAAATAAATTGAGTATTTGACGTTGCTGCAGTTAGTTTGGGTCGTATTGTAATATTTGTGATCCATAAAAATAAACATGGTTTGAATAAGATTAATCAAAATAAATAATAGCCTACCTAATTTGAGACTTCAAAATACAAATTTAAAATATCAACAAGAACGTCTATAAGTAAAGGATTTAATGTTACAGACATTCATATAACAATTAATTTTACATAACAAAGAAATCATTTTACAATAAATACCTATTTATAACAATTAAGAGTTCTGGCATAAAAATAAAGAGGTAATCACTGCATGACAAAATCAATTCAATGAAATTTGTCTCACCAAATTTCAATTACAGCACTTCAATAGATAAAAATCCAATTTTGTATATCGGAAGACAATTCTCACTTAAAAGGTCCCGAGAAAAAATCAATGCCGGGACGATAAAAAGGCTTTCGTATCATCTATCAATCTAACATGCTACGACCAGCAGGGGACTTCTATTAAAATCGACCACGCTCAAGGCACTACGCGGTGACCGCACGGTGCATGATAGTGACGAGATTTTCGATCTCTGTGCCAAGATACCATACATTGATGGTCCCAGTTAGAACACGTTTCGTTTAACAAATAAAACGAGACGCCTACGACATCCTAAATTCAAAAAACAATTACGTTCATGACATCTCGCCGCGGTTTTTGTGCGCTCAATCTTGATCGCTGTTTCGACATTGAATGACAGTATTAATTTCATTTTGTATAGATGCATGTATTTTGTTACTTACATGAGATAGAGTAGGTACATAATAATTCCTTAGTATTGTATCTCAAAAAAGTATTTTCTGTTCTGGGTTTTGTGATTCATTTGTATTTCTATGTACAGTTATTACAAAACGTATTTTCCTTAAGATTTTTGTCATCCTTTTACAATTTCTTATTGACTTCCACAATTTTACAGAGTATCCGAAATAAGCGTAGCTTTGGATTTTCCAATCTTTGTCCTTCTATATTGTGTCCATTTTTTTGAAGGAAATTTCTTAAAATTCATCATCATCGTCATTTCGACAAAGACTTCTTCCCCCAAAGATCTTTACAATGTGATCGTTCCTTGCTCTACCCGCATCCAGCGACTTCACCCGACCCTCACCATCATCAGTTCTTATAATTGTCCAATTTCAAATCAAAATCAAAATCAAAATATACCTTATTATTATCTTTAAATGTACTTACTTTTAATTTCCTATATTTCTCATACTGATTCGTGTCACCGAAGTCAACCTGCTCAAACCTATCTCGGGGAGTCTATCAAAGTGTCAATCTCGTTCTCGACCGCGCTACGTTATCGTCGAGTCATTAAATCACTCAGATCGAGTCACGTACCGAATCTGGATTGGAACATCTTTCTAATTATTTCAAACATAATAATATGTCAAATGGAATAGAAAGAGCTGAAGTTAAGAGAGGTAGCGTGTAGTAAAAAGCGAGTCTTACTTTTGTACTGCAATAATTTATTAGTCCACATCAATTCCCTTTAAAGGGCGATCATATTGTTGATGATAAACTTTGTTGAGTTTCAAGGGAGTGTGGATGTTAGACGATTAGTAAATACATCATTTTAGATTCAAATACATTTTTATTGCTTACAAATATGAACATTGAGGAAACAAATTAAAATATTATTACCTCTTTATACGAGTATATAAGAAATTCAGAGCCATAAATGCGCTATAAAAACTTTCATAATTAATTTTGTGTCATTGCAAATCGTCCTTTCCTTGTCGTTTCTATTGTGCACTGCAGCTACAAAATTCCAGTCTCCCCACTATCGTCCTGTCTTCAGACTGGTGCCTTACAGTTGCTTTGAGATCATCGCTTCCACCATCGTCAGATGTGGCGCCTGCCGTCTGTGTCACAACAACGAAACCCGACCCAGTTCCCACAGTAGCCGGTACATCACTCCGCTCTCGTCCACTGTCACAAACAGGTTCTTTTCTGGTCAATTTGGTATTCTCGTTTCATCTTTCCTTAATTGTTTTTGTTTTGTCATTGAGCGTTTAGTGTTTCTAAACAATTTTTGATGCCACTAGGACATGAGATTAGACGTCGTCGGCTAGATTATGATTGTAACTAATTTGATCATTTTACGCCTGCATATTTTTGAATTTAGCATCATATGGCTTAGGTGTCGGTTATTTGTGAAGAAACATATAATTTTCCCGTATGTTTAATATTACTATTATTATCTGTGACAGTAAAATTCACTTATTATTTATACTGCTACAGTCATTTACCCAAATAAATTATATTGAAGAGATCGTTAATTAAATAATCGCCGATATCCGGTAATAGATCAATTTGTTTTTATTGCAGACTCTAGCAAACGTATGTTTTCTAAAAGCTCATCTAAAACAACTTTCATGATGTTTTTATGTTTATTTTATGCACAAATTAAATGCAAATCTTCGCGTTTCCACATGGAAATGTCATATCGTAGATTAGATAATAATTGGCCAGTATTCGTATTAAAAAATAAATGTTGACAGCGTGACGGATCGATAATTTAATCAATTAGAATGCCAGGTTACATTTACATGTCACATTATAAAATACGTGGGAATCATTAAATGAACGATAGCAGTGATTGGAGGAAAACTAAATTATTTAACTGTTCCCCGTGTCTGTTAATTAGTAGGAGCTTTAATAGACAATAATTAATAGAAACTCGAACTCAAAGCTCGGGCTTGTTAATAAGTTGTAATCCTTGGTTTATTATTTTGGTATGTAACTGACAAAGGCCATTCCAGTTAACGCTTTAAACTTAATTTGCATAGAAAATACGCGTCAATTTAAGATTAAATAGTATTTGAGCTAAGTCATAGTCAAGATATTGACATGGCGCGAGTGACAAGTATTTTTCTTGCTCCATGAGTCATTAATGAAATGACACGTGTTTTTTTTGTATAATAATAAAATATGATAGCTCTCTATCTGTAGCTGGACAAAAGCTTCCTCAATATATTCTGCAACATCTGATCCTACGTTACCTGCATCCAGCATCTTTACACCACCTTCTACTTTAGGTGGTTAGACCAAACTCCTTGTTTCCTTATGATCCAATTATTTATCTAAATTGATTTGTGGAGATCTTGTTCACTGGGGCTCGTCTGGAGCATAGTCTATTTTTTTAATGTTGACATTTAAAAAAAAAAAAGATCTTTAAGTTTTGAGTCAAGATCAGCCTTAAACATAGCAAAACACCAGATAGATTCAATATCGCATTTGCAAATTAAGCGGCACCATTCTTTATCTTAAAAAGACTTAGTACTGATTAACATAGATGACATTATGTCATCAGTAGAATACAAGTCAATGTTTGCGACCTGTGACCATCATTTCGTCTGATTAATGCCTCAAAGAGCTTCTTTAAATTTCAAATTGAACGAACCACCGCGAATCCGCGGCGTTGTTTTGTCAACGTCGTGACTGCCGCCAAGGTCACAGTAATCATCACTGGTCACTAGGGTTGTCAACTTTGTAAGCTGTAACTCGTAAAAGTTGGACCTTTGTATGGTAGTAAGCTTTATTAAAGTTTATCTTTAATTTTTTTGTTTTTTTATGGATTAATGGATAGAAAAGGATGGAATAATCTTAATGATCCTGTTTACTATTGTCTTGAATAATAGATAATACGCTTCTGCATACTGCTCTGTATTGATAAGCAACAAGCAAACAGTAAAATAATAAAAAAAACAACAGATTTAGGACCTTGAAAAAAGAAACATCTCCCTCGATATTCCTATAAGAAATTTTATTTGTTTTTTTTTTTTTTTACGTGAATGTAGGTAGGTATTGTTCTTCTTTCAACTATTGTTATATTATGTCGGATCTTATTAAATATTGGATCATCGAATTAAAACGTGACAAGATTTAAACAATTGGCAGACGTAGATTATAGCATCCCACGTGCTTTATTTGAATATTCTGTTTACCAAGAGTTTGAGGTAACAACTATAGGCTTGAAGAAAAAGATAGACTTGGCGAAGGCATTCGACTCGATTTCGGTCCCCATCCTTCTGACCAGGTTGGAGACACTTGGTATCAGAGAACCTCAACTACACCTCTTCAGAAATTACTTTGAAGGAAGGACTCAGTGCGTCACTATGGATGGCGTTCGCAGCACAGACCTTCCTCTACAATATGGAGTGCCCCAAGGTAGCATCCTGGGACCCTCCCTTTTTCTAGCGTACATAAACGACCTGTCCAGCCTAATACTACCAAAATGCAAAATATACTCTTTTGCAGACGACACTGCACTGATTTTCAATGGTAAAACTTGGGAGGAAACGCTCAATAACGCTCAAACAGGATTCAATACAGTCTCTTCCTGGCTACGAACAAACCTTCTCACACTTAACATTAACAAAACGAAGTACGTCTCCTTCAGCATCCGTGCGGTTACCCCGAATCTACTTAACTCCTTTTCTCTTATCGCCCACCACCCTCATGATCACACTATTCCTCACTGTAATTGTCCCCACCTACAGAGGGTTGACGCAGTCAAGTATCTCGGTATCAGTATCGATTGCAATCTCTCTTACCAGGGCCACATAAACCTCATGACAACTAGAATCCGTAAGTTAATCTACGTCTTCAAAAACCTCCGTCATGTAGCGGATCCTAAAATACTAAAAACCGTGTACTATGCACTGTGCCAGTCCCTCCTAACATACTGTATCACCACTTGGGGTGGAGCTTCAGCATCAAACCTCATCAAGCTAGAGAGAGCACAGCGATCCATTCTCAAAGTCTGCACCTTTAAACCCCGACTTTTTCCAACTGTCGAGCTATACAAATTTTGCGAAGTCCTAACAGTACGTCAATTATTTATTTTAAATACCACTCTGGAACAACATTCCCGAGTAAAATATAACAAAAACCTCTCAAAACGAAACAGACTCGCACTAGATTTGCCATCCCTCAAAACCGCATTTAGTCATCGGTTTTTCTGTTTTCTAGGTACATTCCTCTACCGCTCCCTACACACAACTCTGAACATCTACCCACTAAACAAACACGCTTGCAAAATAGTAATTGCAAAATACTTGCAGACTCTTTCTTACGCACAGACTGAGAATCTCCTCCACCCTGTAACCTAGTACTCCCACTCACATACATAGGTATACACCCACACGCCTAAATTCACTCTCACATATACATACATGTACGTACACACACACACACACACACACACACACACACACACACACACACACACACACCTAACATACCTTTACACGAAGCTTTGTTTTTTATTTAGTTTATTATTAACGCAACGAGTTTTGTTTTTTATTTAGTTTATTATTATTATTATTTTTTTGCTTTTACCATCTTTATCAACGCCAAAATAAATCACTGCATCTGCCTTACGTTTGCTCTGCTAATCGGTGACCCAAAAACTGTATAGCTGACATTTATAGCACAGGATCTTCCTTTTTTAAATGTCAGCTACTTCCTTTTGTTGGAACTACCACTAGCCATAAGCATGTAAGTAAATCAATGTAGGTACCTCCTACCGTGAAATGTAATCATTTTGGCTTGTAAATGTTTTTAAAAATAAATTATTATTATTATTATATTCAAAACTACTATTAAATCATTTATTGATTGCAATTGTTATAAAGCTAAGGCTTTGAACATTCCCACAGCATAAATAAACTAAACGTATTTATTAAAAAAAACGTAAATCAAATCGGAAGACTAGAGCGGTAACTTCAATGAGAATACTTAAGTCATCGATAAATAGATACACAATACATCAGAACCATCAACAATACAAGAGATGTTTATCAGATACCCATCGCAGCCCTACAAGCTGATGACAATCACGACGTATGACGTCACAGATCGTGCAGCGATGCTGCCTTCACGGCTGTCAACTGATTGCGCGGGATTCGATTCTCGGCTCCAAATTGCGGTGACATTGGCCCCGCCACATCATTCCGATTAAAGAAGTCGTTACCTTAAAATCCGGTAAGGACAAACTTCAAAGGCACGATGAACTATTAAACACTTAGCCTTTGGACAATTTGGTGATAAAATTCGGTAATTCAAGTAATAAATGTAATAAAACATTAATGGTTGCGTTGAGGTCAGATGCTCAACAATTTTGTACATAAGCGTAATAAAAGGTCATGTTGGTAGAATGTCATACTTAAAATTGTCATCATGAACTAAAAACCTGGCTTAGAATTGACCGATCCAATTATTCTTGAAGTGAGGATGTAATTATACTAAACTCAATTTAATGGGTAGCAGCGTTCCCAACAACTGTGATCCCCAAGCCAGGGGAATTAAAGCAATATCCTACGACAAGAAGTACAGCAGATTATTGTAAAAGACGAATAAAGCTGAAAGTTTTATGTAAAGTAAGTACAAAAACCTCAAACGGAATCCCAAAAAGCTCTTACTTTCATCACGCGCAAAAAAAGTAAACATTGCCACACGCGCATAAGCCAGACCCAAATTAAATTGTGACTCACAAGATTTCACACGTAAACAAAAAGCACCTATGTTTTCACTATAAACTGGTGCACAATTTACGCCAATCAACACCTACCTATTAACCGTAGAGCCAACATTTAGAAAACAAACGAAAAGTTACGAAAATCTCACCAAAAGTACACAAGTTGAGACAATGAGCGTAGCATCATGAATCATGGTGTTTGGTAATATTCACTAATGGTATTGCCTTCGAGTCCCACTTTTGTAAGGCAAGAAATGTGTATCTTAAATAGTCGTCATCCATCAAGAGATATTATTGCGTAAAGAAGTCTGTGTCGCCGATGCTATTGTTTTTTTGGAAAGATAAGGTGAGATCATATTGCTTAGATTATAATTAAAAGAATCACTAAAAGTACAAACCTAACTAACTAAATATCATAAGAAATAAGTTCAAGGTACCTAAGCTGAATTTTATCTGTGGGGAATGAAATGATAAAAGCATAAGTAACAATTATTCTGAAGCATACAGTAAATAAATTGAATTAAAACACCATCTCTCTATTTCGTTACTCGTACTACTCGTATAAGTACAGCAAAATGAACATAAGTAAAAAACAAAACTTTGAAGCAGAATTATGTAGAGTGATGAAACGAATTAGTGCATCTTAAACTTGTTTCTGTAGAAAATTTGTGCTTTCACTTTGGACATGTTACGGGTCAGTTTAGATAAAAATATAATATAAGGTTACAAATAATTTCATTCCAATTCAGACGCAGGGAATAGCTCAACATCATTGTGGCGACGTTTATTAGACTCTGATAACAAAAACACAAAAGTTATTGTTTATTCACTTGAAGAAAGACTATAGTATTACAATTAATTACAAAGCACCACCAAACCACCAGCCAAAGGATTGATAAATTATTTCCATAGAAACATAACTAAACAATTACCACTTACCATTGAAACTATTGCGTTTAAAAAAACAGAATCATGATGTTGATCGTATATCCAAATCCATTGCTATTGTGGACTCGTCTCTACCCGACCTTGAGGCCTTGGCGGCTGGAAATGGAAAGGTCGCAAATAGAAACAATTCTACAAGGCACTTAGAGATGCTCGATAGATACGAATATTATGGACTCCCATCACTTACTGTGCGACAATATCATCTGATTGGATCAGATTAGTAACACTTGAGCTTTCTGTTATGTTGTTGTCAGATGATTCTACTATCTGTCTTGTAATGAGTCCTAATGAAATTAATCTTTAACCTATTTATATTTGTCACGTCTTGTCTTCTCTCTCCTTTTTATTACACGCACTTTTTCAGATACGCTGCAAACAAATTTTTATTGTCAGGCCCAGGCATGATTAGAGATGCTGCTGATATATATAATTTTAAGCTTTCTGCGTTCGTCACTTATAATTATTATCATCTGGTGACCTTTAAATTTTTTATAAGTGCGGATAACCGTACCGGAAGGCCCGCGTTGCTCTAAGGCTGATATAAAACACAAAAAGTGTTGTTTTTCCAAATTAATAAATAAATTTATAAAAAGTCAGGGTGATTCAGGTCAGGGTAGAAATATACATTAGCTGGTATCTGACAAAATCAGATCGTGTGTTGGTCAAACTCAGTAAATATTAGGGGCCCGTTACTAACACAAACGATCCCATTGTCGTGA
Source organism: Teleiodes luculella (assembly GCA_948473455.1). Taxonomy (NCBI): domain Eukaryota; kingdom Metazoa; phylum Arthropoda; class Insecta; order Lepidoptera; family Gelechiidae; genus Teleiodes; species Teleiodes luculella. Next base: position 10,480,183 of record OX419598.1, on the reverse strand, counting down.
TTGTGCAGTTTTGTTAAGTTGCGTATTATTAAAATACGTCTACCAAAAATGACTATGGTCAATATGGGTGTTTGAAATATTTTCGCAATTACGAAGTCTAGTTTTAAAATGTTGTTTTTAATAAGCATAATATTATTACCTATTTGAAAAAAGAAGTTACCATCGTAATAATTAGAAATAACATTAAAAAGAAAGAGAAAGTAAAAAAAAGATAATTATATGTTTATCACTATACCAGCTTATTTAATGAAAGGACGTAGTTATTAACTTCTGGTCATCAGCATTATTCCAAGTCTATAACGAGTGCCGCATCAAAGACGCCGATTAACCATACCATACCATATATTATCGAACGACAATTTGATACATCCGCAGAGTATCTGCACGATCAATTAAGGAAGACAGATGCGGTCGCTAATAAGCCAGAACATCTCGAACGTATTGACATTGTAATTAAAGAAGCTCATTAAGAATTCAACGGTTCCAACATTGAGGAACTACTAATACTAGAGAAGACACCTCGAACACATTCTGTGCGTACATTCTGGCGGCAGTTGCAGGCGGGTGAAATGCACGGTGAGAAGAATAACATTAAATAAAAAATAAACCCCGTCACAAAACCGTTACTTCTTACTTTCAACAACTAGAAAAGAACTGATAATCTTCAAATGGCTGAAGATATTTTCTTGGATCATAGCTAAGAGCACTCTCGATTGTAACACCTAGCAAACAAAAATAAGTAGATATAAATCGGCACATTCGATTAGGAGCTACAATGCCACACGTCAAACTTATAACACCTCTTTTTTTTGTCGGGGGTTAAAAACAAAAGACAAATGCCGTAGAAGTTGGATATCGCGATCCCCAATTCATATTACTATTATGAGTGCGGTTCGCGGGTGTCTTTTCTATGCACGCTAGTAAAATAGTAGGTAGTAGTTCAATGGTTTTCAATGATTAATGTGAGCTTCCTCAGCATCCTGAAGTCGAAGGTGAACGGTGGACGGTCACGATTCATGACGACAGTCACTTATTTGATGAACAACCAATTTCGGCTATGATATTAGTCATCGTCATTATAAATTAACTATGATAATGTTTTCCGATTGATTTGATAGTGATTGTTCGTTGTTGACAGAAAAAAACAAGTAGCTAGTGATGACCTCCTTTTCAATGAAGTAGGTAAACTTGACTGAATATTTAATTCTTACAACTTTATTGAGTAGTTAATTTGTCAGTGCCAAATTGGCACGTAGAAAAACCGTCAAGTGTTATAAAAACATTAAAATGTAATCAATGTTAATTTTAGCAATCATTATCTTCTGGGTGAAGTAACCTTTTGCCCAAATACTATTTATTAACATGTTCCGTGTATGAAAAGATATGTTATTCTAAGAAATTTTATAACGCAGCATTGGGCCCGATTCTACATATTACGCTCTAAGTTAATTTTAAAAACTATATTATGTCCCAGGTGATTGTCAACTTCAATTTAGAGACGTCAAATTCGATTTTGCGCGTAGTTCGCACTAGTTTAGCAGGCATGCGAAAACATCCCACTTAAAATTAAGCTAAATTTGACAGCTGCGCTCTTATTTTAAATATCATTCATTCAAAATTAGATTCATTTATTTCCTATCTTTTTCGATTCCAATATGAATGAAAAAGACCAAGAACTTTTAGAGCCACGCCGGAATTGAGCCCATCGTCTATCAAAGTCTAATACTTATTCTAACAGAAAATATACTAATTTTATCTCAATATCGACGTGACGAACGAGTCATTTGGATTTTAAAAACATTGCTTCCGTACAGTTTTATAATTCTATAATTGCATGCACTTTTAAGTTCGTGCATTTGCCGGACAGGCGTTGATTTTATTGACACGATCTCTTAAATTACCTTGTTTGGCTTCTTCGTGTTTGTTGAAGGATTTATTAGCTGTTAGGTTTTACATTATGTTTGATTATGATCACCTTTTTTAATTTACGTCATATTATACAGGATATCAATATGTATTTCGAATCTCTATCATGTTACTAAAACGTCATTATAACGAACTGTTATTTTTGTTTTCTTCTCCTTGCTTGCTTATTTTAAACATTTATATTTTTCTATTGTTTTTTACCTATATTTGTAACCAAAGTTGTAACCATTGATTTTGAGGTGCTATCCAGTGTGGGGAAAGCTGAAAAATCTTGCTGCTTCATTCATGTCTCATATTCAATGAACGTAGGAACAATGTTAGGTTTGGCTTGGCGTGCCCTTAACGGTACTCGATCTACGCTCTTCTGAGCATAAACTTATTTCAAGTTTCATCAGATAGAGTAAATAGTAAAACAAAATTAACATCTTCTGTTTTGTAAAACGGGATTAAACATGTTTGTTGTTTTTTTTCTCAAGATTAAATAATATTTACTTAGTACTTACCCTAATCCTTATTAACTCGAGTGGACGATAAAAATATTGTCGGCCTTAAATTGCATTCGTAAACCAACATTACGTAAGTCAGAATCAAACGGTTTCTATCAACTTTCTCTATAATGTCCTCCATCTTTCTATGTCTATCTTTTAGTCTATCAACTCAATGACCGATGGCAGCCCATCAATGCATATATCGTAGTCAAATATATTGGACCTGCCAATGATAGAAGGTAATCGAACTATGAGTCACTCTAACAAACGCAAGGCTGGCCCATTCAGATATTTAATTGTAAATTTGCATCGGCACGGTCTCGCCACAAAAGGGCTGAATCATTTTATCATTGTTATTAACTCAGATAAGCTTGGATTTGATTGTGAACTGCCATCCATTGGTAAGAAATAATAATTTGGAATATATTCCGTAATTTGCAGTAATACGCTTTATTTATATTTTTGGATTCACCGTCGTCATCTAAGTCGTTAGTAAATAGCTGCAGATTATTATTTTTTAAATTCCAAGTATTTAATGCATTTGAATCAGGAAACTATTACAAAAAGATAAACTTGGAGAGCTGATTTCGAAGAAAGATTTTTGGAACAAAGACTAGTAATTTTAAACTATTTTTTTTGAGTAGTGCATGTTTGTTATATTTTCCTAACGTAATTTAAAAAAAACAGCTCGGTAACATAATTTTTTTTAACAGACAAGATTTAAACTTTTCTAGACATTAATAGCGAAAGTTTAATATCAAGTAATTATAAATTATAAATACAGTAGAGGTTTTTAGATTACAAAAAATATAATACGAGTAATTATAAACATTACAATAGATGGAAGACAACAGACTCAAGCGCAAGCTCTAAGCTCACTAGGTTCGGATGTCAAGCGTCGTAGGCGTGTTGACACGGGCGAGTCAAGTGGCAGAGTCGCTGTTACAACACTCGCCTATACCTGTGCCAGTACAGCAGCGGTGCACTCCAGTCATTCGGTACGAAACTATACCTCCTACTTTCCCGTCACGGTTAGACTACACAACGGATCTTTTTTACGATATATCTCCGAGATTTAATTTTGAAATGATCCTACTCGCTTTTGGTGACATTAACTATATTTTATTGTTAATCTATTGGTGATTGGTGCACATTTCATTCATGTCGATTCTGGGTTTTTAGTTCATTCACTTTTGGCCATCACCTTTCTCCTTGTTGCTTTTAAATTTTTGTGCAATAAAAATTTTCGTTAATAAGAAGTTTTAAAGAAAGTTGATCTTCTGTACATTTTAAACTAGTAATGATCTATGACAGTACTAGAACGAAAGCCCACATACCATGACTCACTATGCTAATACTAGTGTTAACTATTGCTAGCTGCGACACTTAGGATAAGATTAACTTGCTTCATCAGATTTATGTAGGATTACGCCTTGATTTAACCTTAATCATCTCAATTGTTGGTCATTTCAAGAGATTTTGTCGTTATAAATTTTGTCTTAAGAGTCAATATTGAGTGAAAGGGAAAGATATGAAGCGGTGTATAAACTAGGCAAAGCCGAGTGTAGCATTGCAGCTTGTTAGTAAGGATTGATTTATCGCATATACTAGAACTGCAAATACAGTAAGAATTGTTCTGTTGCATGTAAAAGAAGGTCAGACGAATGCTGCACATTCCCTATATTACAACATACAACATGAAATTTAACTGGTGGTTTATTCGTAACATAGTGGTTGTAAGTACTCATGAAATTGAAAAGCTTTCCCTAAGGAACACAGGTTGAGATCTCAAAATTAAAATTCAATTTGTCATACAAAGTGGCCGGAAAAGTTGAATTTATTTTTTTCCATTTCAACCATTCAACACATATACGCGCGACAGCCACATGAAGAGCTTTTTTGTTTATTTCTATGTATGTTTAAGAAATGTATTGCTTTATGTTGTCAAGTGGCGTAGTCTGGAAGTTGCGACCTTTAAAGGCAACATGTAGCCTGTTCAATCTAATTCTGAATGAGCTCGAGCCTCTCTGTGAAAATGTTTATGAGCTGAAATTGCTGAAAACAAAATTTATTAAAAAATATATAATTAAATTCTTTATTAAGTCCAGATGAAACAAAAAACAAAACATTATTTATCCGCTCGAACTTCCTAACACAATTTTTTTTTTCTGATTTTATCTGTCACAAAGTCTTACAACATAATATTTACAAATAGAATCAGCTTTAAACAAAAAAATCTGTTACAAAGATGTTCGTCAGATAACGGGTAACATCATCACACATTTCCCAACTGAGCCACATTAGAACATTGTAACTTATCACGCGAATCTCACAATACTGGACATAGGCAATTTGGACATAAATCACGACACGAAATTATCAACGAAAAAATGTTGACTCCACAGAAGTAGGAAGCTGCTAGAAATGGTAGCTGATTTTGAACTTCAATAATGTGTTATATTTAATAAAAATAAATAACAAAAATTCTTTATTTCAGGCTAGCATAGTCCATAGTGATTAGTGTACACTTAACAGTTATATTAGTATATTTACTTCACTGGAATTAATGAGACTTTATGAATAACTAATAGTTTGGATATAAGTAAGTACCCTTTTAATTTTTATTACTTAATGTTTTATGGATGTCTGAAATAAAAAAGACTTTTAATGATATCGCAGAATCCTGAGTCTTGTTATGCTTTAATATAGTCTAATTGAAAAAATTACTTAGTTATAATAAGTTGATTATAACTTTCGAGTGTCCATTTCACTTCACTAGGCCTAGTAGTAGTAGATTTGAGTAGGCTTGCGAATTTCGGCAGGGACGGTAAAACGGCGTCTTAACGATAACAATACGCTACGCTATATCTGTGGCGGAGTACTGATCCTCGCAAATTTAAACTCGCTGAGTCGACTCGCAAAGAAGAAGAACGATAACAATCTAAGTCATTTCTATGTGAAACAATTATATCACTTCTGTTCCGCCTCACATCGTCTCGCAAGTCACACAATCCAGTGTCCACCGGGCATAATCTCGTATAATTGTCTCAATCAGCGGTCATAGCGCCGCGGGACACTATTAACATTGTGTACTTGCCTTTATTCGCTAGCAACATAAAGGGGCATAAAGGCTCGTGCACACGCGTGTAATAACCGCGGCGATTGAACCGCTCTGGTGGTATACCCTGCGGTTTTGAAAGCCGGCGACGACTGTGAGATCGCGATTGACAAATGGGTATGTTTAATATTTTTGGTACCAAACAAAATAAGTATTTATCTTGAAGTTTAGCTCATTTTAAGCGATCAGATTCTTTATTTTGTCCTAATTTATATTATTTATTTCCAATTTACTAGTCTGCTCTAAAAGCAGGTATTTTCATTGCCACTCAGCATGACAGTCTGATTTTGACACCTAAAAGTGTCTAAACTAACTAATCAGTATTCTGATAGTTTACCGCAGTTGATTGATTCAAACACCCTCTCATCTCATCATCATTCATTTAATATCGAAGTATGCATAGCTTATTTATATGGATCATGTAAAGCGTCATTTAGTCATAGGCGGATCAATGAAGATCAAATAACTTGATTTGAAGACGCTAAAATAATCACAATATTTCTATTATATGACCCAAACATGGCATATTTTGTAAGGAATTAGTACTTATATCCTGAAATATTTTTTGATTTAGAGTAACAAAAAATTGTACATGCCCAATTGTGGACAACTGTGTGTCTGCGGTAGGTTTGAATATTATTGGTTTGCTCATGGACCTCTGTATTATTACTTACTCGGGCGTTGAAAGCAACAGTTCGTTGAATTTTTTTGTAAACAACATTGTAAATGACAAATGAAAATATTGTAGGTTGGTTTCATGTCAGGTTGAAAAGTATTTTTTCTATGTAGGGGAAGATACATAACATAATAATATACAAAGGCCGAGATGATCATCTAAAATCTGGATAAGGAAGAAGCAGAACTAAAGTTGCTGGATGTCTTTTAGCTTCTAGCAATCGGTGTTAAACTGATAAGAAAGAAGCAGAACTCAAGCTACTGGATGTCTTTTAGCTTCAAACAATCGGTGGTAAAGTGATTGATAATAAGAAAGAAGTAGAACTAAAATTGCTACCGAAATTAATGTGCCAGTAAAAGGGTAAAAAAAAGAAGAAAAAAAAAAGAGATAGAGAAAAATATTTTTTAAAGTTTTTTATTTTCATCTGCACTCCAGCAAGTGTAAGTGCCACATTTGAAACCCTTGAACTTTGAATGAACCGCCAAATAAGCTGTGGTCACGACATACTGCGGTAAATTCGATCTTATTCTATACCGCTCGAATCGATGATGGTGTGATCGTTACTATCAGCTCAGCCTTTATACATTCTCACATAAGCGCTCGAGTCTACACTGAACTAGGGTGAAAAAGCTCTAGTTGACTACGCAGGCGGCGTTACGTTGTTTTTAATAACTTTAGGCCGATGCTTTTGAAGACGATCTTTAAATCAGCACCAACTTTCACGCGTCTATTTTAACTTTCATGTGGGTTCTTCGACATCATTAACTTTTGTCGGATTGATAATATCTGCCTACATTAACAGCTCATAATACATGTCCTCACCGAGGGGCTCGAGCCTACCCTGTAATCACGGTGAACAGGCCTTAGTCGACCACGCTGGCCCAGTGAGGGTTGGTCAACTTCACACACAACCCTTGAATTACTTCGCAAGTGTGTGCAGGTTTCCTCACGATGTTTTCCATCACGTAATTATATTAGTGAAAAGGTTTCAAATTCAAACTCCAATATATAATAAGATTTCCTTGCATAATTTCACAGTATTCTATTAACCTATATTGCGACAACCATCCCGCTAAGTAATAGCCAATAAAAGTTTAGCACCACACCCACGGCCTCCTTAATGTGATCAGGAAACATTACTGATAACGGAACACTGTGACTAAGGCTTGATTTTGAAATAATTACTTGCTAAGATTTCTCAAGAGCAAATCCTCTAATCGACCGCCTTCTGTGCTATAGCATTAATTGTTCAATAATCGTATTTGAGCCCACTCTTATAATGTCAAAATGTCACACCTTTTGGTTCATAAGGCCCACTTCCCATAATGCAACTTCCCAAAAAGACTACTTTTTACAATTTTAAATAATTCCCAAAACGTCAACTTCCGGAAAAGACAACACAGACGTACAACAAAACAATAAAATTGGATGCACTTTTGACTGTTGACTTTCTCTTTCTATCTTTACTGCTTAGTATTTATTTATTTATTTATTTATTTATTTATTTATTTATTTATTTTTCGGAAAACCATCAGTGAACAAAAACTCAATAACAACATAACTAAACAACTAATCACTAATAACAGGTTTCCACAGGTAGACTACAAAATTTAAAACATTTTATCGAGAAGCTAAAAGGTAATCGCATCCTCACAAACACTAGGTAGCAATTTAGTGGTATTAAATAATAGCAACTTCTTAGATAAAAGATTCCTACAACATGTAAACCATTACAAGATATAAAAAAGAAGAGCTAAATTAATTATAAAACAAACACAATTAATGGCCTAGTTACAGAAAAAGGTTCCACCACCAGATCTCACCCCTCAAAGAATTGGTTACCCATTTCACGCCTGGCCGAGATAATATTAGTATTAAAAATGTCTACATCTATGCTAGACGATGTTGCTATTGCGTTAAAGTTACTACTCGCACGATGGATGTAGCTGTTCTTCCTATAGTTAGTTGTGACTCGAGGTACATCTAATACATGTGTGTAACGACGACTACGTGTAGGTACTACTAGCTTGAATTTGTCAAGTAGGTGTGGACAATCCACCTTGTTAGTTGTGACTTTTAATAGAAGCAGAATGTCAGCTATATTTCTACGGTTTTCTAACGGGAGTAAGTGAAACTTTTTGCATACGTCTAGATACTTATCGGAGTCATATGGTATCTTCAGCCGAAAACAAAGATGTTTAATGAATTTTTTCTGTAAGCTTTCAATGCGCTTGACATATATTTTATACTGCGGATTCCAGACAGGTGAACCATATTCGAGTATACTCCTCACAAATGCACAATACAAGACCTTAAAAGTCTTAGCTTCCTTAAAATCACGTGTACAGCGAAGGACGAAGCCTAATGATTTCGACGCTTTATTCACTATGTTGGTAATGTGCTTGTCAAAAGCCAACTTTTCGTCAAACAAAACTCCAAGATCTCGCACTACCGAATCACGGTGTAGGTTATGATTTTGCAGTTGGTAACTAAATTGTAAACTATTAACTTTACGAGAAAATGATACTACTGAACACTTGGTTGGGTTAAGATCCATCATGTTTAAACTACAATAGTTATCCAGTCGTGCGAGATCGGACTGGAGTTCTGCTGCATCAACATCAGAAGCAACCCTAGCAAAAATCTTCATATCGTCGGCAAAACTTAGTACCTGCGAGTGCTTAAAACAGGAGTAAATGTCATTTATAAATATTACAAATAATAAAGGTCCAAGCAGGGATCCCTGCGGAACACCACTCGGTACCCTAACCCAACCAGAAATATAGTTTTTGACTACTACCGCCTGTGTACGATTGTCAATGTACGAGGAAAACCATCTTAGAAGGTCGCCCCTAACGCCTATGTCTTCAAGTTTCCGTATTAGAAGTGAATGATTAATGCGATCAAATGCTTTGCTATAATCCGTATAAATAACATCAACCTGGTGACCCTGTTCCATGGAAGAGGTCAAAAAGTCATGAAATAAAATTAAATTAGTAACTGTGGATCGTCCGGGTATAAAACCATGTTGGCTGTCACTCAAAGATTGTTTAATTGCTGCTGATAATTGTGCATGTACGATTCTCTCAAAGACCTTTGCAATTATGCACAATTTAGATATAGGCCTGTAATTGGTGACTTCTGTCCTAGAGCCTTTTTTATGGACAGGCGTTATAAAAGCCGATTTCCAAATCACAGGCACAGCGCATTCGATCAAGGACTTTTTAAATAATAAGGTGACAGGAAAAGCTATAGTATCTGCACAGCTTATTAAAAACCGCGCAGGGAGGTGGTCTGGTCCAGCAGACTTCGATGGATCCAGTTTCTTTAGGATTTTTCTTACATCGTATAGTTATTTGATCTTCTTTCTGATCGTTGTGAAGATTTTTGGGGGAGGCCTTAGCCCAGCAGTGGTCTTCGAATGGTGATAATGATTAGTCTGTTCACAGTCTCGATCACCTAAGGTTGCTTGGAAAAGATTGCTACCATAACAATAAGGCCGTCTGTTGGCTACTTGTTACGTATTGGTGTTTCGTTGTAATAATTTCTTCTATCAATAAAGTATATTTATTGTATGTAAGTATTTTATTGACACGTTCAAATTAGAATTATTTTTTAATAAGTAAAACCTTATCGTGTGGGACGTTTGTAAGACCAAGGGCAATCTTATGCTTTAAAAAATTGGGCTTAATGTTGATTTAATTTAATTGGTAACCGTTACCCCGAAGCTGCAATCACAATCCTGTTAGTGTTTTTTTAAACCTATCTAACCATTTTAAATTTATTACAAACCAGAATTCATCCTTAATTTCCTTGTCCAATTATGGTCCTAAAATCTGCAATGACCGTGTGTCGATTCCTTAATAATTCTCCCACGCTCATGCAAAATTTACATAAAAAACTGGTCTTAATTGACAAGATTGCGCCAACCTAATGAACAATCGTTCGTCACATTTCAAAAGAGGTGAATATCAAACATCTGAACCTCAAAAAAGCTACATATTTACAACTCACAAAATATACAATTACATGTTCAATACATTGCTTAGCCAATATGCAAGAAATGGAATGGTCCAATGAGATTTACGAAATGAATATAAAATTATTCTTTGAAAAGTTTCAAATCTAGCGGTTACGCGAAACAGTTCCCTGATGACTCAACATTCCGTTAAAACTAAAATTCTGCACCACAGATTAAAAACAATCAAACAATAACCAGACAGTATTAACCAGTACATAAATTGATTACTATAGGTTTAGCATGCTGTGGCAGCATTTAAGTTAGGTTGTTTATCTTTGTCGCAGAGTAACCGGTTATGGAATAGTGCTGTATAATAACTTATCGATTTATGGCTATTTCAATTGATTATGAACAAGTTTATGTTTATACAAATTGTTTGTCGTTATTGTTTACACGAATGTCATTAATATTGTGGTGCCTTCAAAGGTGGTTTATGCGATATTATGAAGGTAGAGTTCATAAAATTAGTTTTAATGAATATAGGTTAAAATTTAATTTAATGTTGTTGAAATGAGTTAAATATTTTATGTATGGGATCATAGATGTATGGGATATTAGGAAATTTATACGAGTACGTTTTGAACATTTTATCGAACTATTCCCAACATTGTACATTTGTTTATTGTGACAAATTTGTATTGCGGCGCTTGCAGTGGGTGCGGTCGTGAGAACTCTGGCAGTGAGAGCCAGACTGCAGGTTCGAATTATTGTCGACGATTTGACACGATATACTGTCGACTATTACGGATTGAGTGTTTGATCTGCGAGATAATGGTGTATGGTTTAAAACATGGAAGACAGAAACAAAATATTTTATGTTATGGGAGACAATATAAATTTTTTTTTGTAACATTTCATTTTGCAGACTGGGCGGAGCTCATGGGTTCAAATATTTTCCATATTTTCTTACATTTCGATATCAATCGAATAGTAACCCGTGATATAAATAATGTTTTTTCTTACTCTTTCGTTCTCATTGTAGGAGCCCTTTTAGGAGCCATGTCAAAAGCCTTAGGCAGTCCAATAATTATATCATTTTTTATTCTGACACCATTTTGAAAAGTTCTAACAAGCAATATTTAAAAAATAAATAAATAAATAAATATTTAGGACATCTCACACACGGCCATCTGACCCCAAACTAGGCGGAACTAGGCTAATAAGTAACATGTATTGAATGTCCTGTATTTAAAGTGTAAGTTTAACTTAACTTATCTTAAACATCCAACATAACCTTCAATATAATTATGTTCTTCTTCTTATCGTGTCGATGACAAATTCCTTTGATAATTTTGGCCCAGAACCTAGCTACTTCAACTGCATTATCTGTGGCATCCATCGGGTCCTGCTGCGAGCATGTTTGAGTTCTGACTGCTTCACGCTGCGGACGATAAATATCTGGCCTATCTTTTTGTTCCTCTATGCCAACAAGATCGCTTTCGCTCACAACTTGCCCGGCTCTAAGTGCACAAAAAGCGTTCTCCCACGGCTATTACAGCATGTGCTTTATCTAAGTGCTAATTGTAAAGATTAACCGTTTTTGTCCAATTTGCGACGAACGCAACTAGGAAATCGATTTTATTAATGCAATCGATTAGTGATCGAGAAAAAATACTGTAATTTAGTCTACGTACGGAAATAGTTAAAGTATTTTTTGGCTTTGAATCTAGTCAATTGGTCACGACGATTTAAATGTTATAGTTTTTTTTAATACGGTAGGTATTTTATGTTTTATGTACAGTAGACAGCACATGCGGCTGAACATGTTAACCTTGAGTGCGCCTGTATTCCGTAGTGGTAAATTTCGTAGTGCGAATGTCCCAGCCGCGTGTGCTGGCTTCTGTACAATCAAGAACAGTTTAATAAATTAGAATTTGCACATTGTTATATTATGTCTATTTTATAAAACACAGAATCGCGAGGAGCGTGTCTAACTTGAAGTGCTCTTAAACGTATTAATTGAAAACTAGAAAAAGGTGGCAACTGGCAAATCATGAAGATAATTTAATTACGTTTTTTAAGTCAACAAAGTTATAGAAAACAAACAGTTTCGAAAACATGATACAGATGTTTCCGTAACATTCAAATAGTGACGGACGAGTACATTTGAATGAAGCGAATCAAATAAAGTGCTATGGTTTGTTTCATGTTAATCCGGACAGAAGGTCATTCATAAATTTTCAAATGATACGATAAAACTATAATGTAGTAGAAGATGGGGTGAGCGTGTGACCATGCCAGACATTTTGGCGTTACATTATTTTTAATAAATTTCAAGAAAAGTTAAAGGTCATATCAAAAGGTCAAAACAGACCATATCCATACTCAGACAGAAATAACACATCTGAAATGAAATTGTATTTAATTTTCCTGAACAATGCGATACAAAACATCACATTTTCGAACCCCTTTCCACCCTGTGCAAATATTTCGACAAAATATGTCTCGGTTTTTCCCTTCGTTGTGTCAAAGCAAACTTGATCCGCTCCGTTGAATGAATTTATTGTGTGCTAAGGTGGTGGGAGATAGGGGAGGCCTTTGCCCACTTGTGGGATAGAGGACTTCTTAAAAAAGTGGTTTTTAAATTTAAGTGGAAATAGTGGCATAGAGTAGAAAGAACTACATAACTTATTTCTGTTTTTTTTTTTCAAATTTATTCTTTTAATACCTACTGTGTTTTCCAATATCTCTATTAGTATTTCACATAAAATTTAATAGTTAAAATTTTTTATTCACTATTTGATATTCAAGGAAAAAGTGACAAAATGTCGTATTGTTACCAAAATGTCAATAAGATACCTAAGTAAATTATTTTTTAAGCAGTGCAGTGGGAGTTACGTTACATGGTACAGTCAGCTCAGTACCATGTAATGTAACTCCCACCGCCATTTTATAATTGTGGAAATATAATTATTTAGTGGTTGAACAAGAAAAAATAATAATATAAAAGCATCTACACATTTATATAGTTATTGGCCAAATTGGCAAAATATCCCGATTTCCCTATATATCCCTTTATTACCCAAAACACCCATAACTCAGCTCAACCCTATCCATAAACATGTCAGCATTGTCGGCCAAATAATACAATTATCGACATCTAATAAAATGACAAAAGAAAGTCGCCACTTAAGGCCCCTCTCGCAACCCTCTCCTGGTCAACGCTTGGTATTCTTCTCACTGACCCTTTGAAGGGAAAAGGCAAACACTTGAGCCAAGAACCCGAAATACAGAGCGTATTTAGTGGAGTCGCGATATAAAATGAGGGTAGGGAAAAAGTGTGGAAATTCTTTGTAGATATCTGTATAGAGCTGATGATACAATATCACTGGAATGAGACTGGTACTTTGAAAATACATTTTTAATTAGAATAATATTTTATATTTCAGATCGATGAGCCAGCGGAGTACAATGTTAAATTTTATTATAGAGTCCAAAATATTTTTGTATAATTCGTCCAATTTGTCTTCAACTTCAACATTTAATGCCGACAAAATGGAACGAAACAGCGCATGAACACAATATTACCACATTTTTATTGAATTTTTTATTGATTAGACGTAAGACAGCAAAAACCTATACTATCAATCGATTTGTATCTAATGTTTTAATTTTCTTGGAGGTAAGCAAAATAAGCATTTCGATTATGTTTCTGTTATGAAACCTATTTCTTATTTATACCCTACCCCCCCCCACCCCCTCCCCTTTTTTTACCCTACTCAATTATAAATGATAAAAATTGTATTGTACGTAGCTATTTTATTTATAAATCCTCTCACACTCACACACTCTCCTTTCATACCTTTAGGTATATATATATTTACACATGTACTTTTATATATGTACCGCTTGTATTTATATTTAGACTAAATGCCATATTTTTCATTAATAAATTAAGTACTTATTGTTAATATTATAACGTTTTTGGAAGAGCGAATCATCCTGATACAGGCATTTTATGCTTAAAAGGAAGATTCCAAAAATTGGTTGTTATTTTTATTGCTTTTACTGTAAATAAATATTTTTTGATTTCGATTTTTTTTAAATTTATTATTAAAACATCAAATATTTAACTGCCTTGAAAAATGATTTTTTATGACAAATAAAAATGAAATAATCTGATTAATTTATTTGATTTGATTAGGCGTTATAAAAGTAATTAAGGGTAAATATTTTTTATTACTCTTAACAGGTAGACGTAGATAATAGTGATACATCCATAGAAGTATTTTTTTCCTTATTAATGGTTATATCAGCTCTATACAGATCCCGTGGAGTGGACAGTGCGAGGGTGACCGGTTCGCAGGTGCCACGGGCGAACTTCGCAAACATTTGCTTTAGTGGTTTTTCCTTTAGTTTTGCCGTTATTGTACCGCTTACTACCGGTATCATTTAGTTGAAAACTATTTTATCTTCTGTCTACCCGTCAACGGCAAAGCCAAAAAGTAAGGGATTTTCGAAGTACGTAGGTACAATTTTTCTATTTTGTTTTTTATTTACATTCCTCCAATATCAATAGGTAGGTAAGGTAGTTATATTGAAATCGGAAAATTAGAAGTGGTATGAAAAAGGTACCCATTATATTATGGCTCACAACTTATTATAAGCCACAGAGCACATGCTGCTTGCTTCCCAATCGCCGATTTTTTATGTGTAATTAACTGATAGTGGCCGAATCTTATAAAATATTTTACTCATTAAGCTCTTAACCCTTTATAAGGCAAAAAAACTTTAGAAAATGCATTTGTTTTCAACTTCTTGTTGAGGGTATAAGGTTTAAATTAAGGTGGCAATATAGTAGCCACTGCCTTGTAAAGGTACAAGCTAAAATATAAAAAATAGCTTTACAATAAAATACGAAAATTACAAACCACTTGAAACACTTTAAAATTATATCTCAACATTCAGAAATAACATTGCTTATTTCTTATGCATCCTACCATCTGTTACAAGCCATAACGCTCTAGAAAATCACCCCATACAATGTCGTAGTCGAGCATTAAGACCGATTCGCGCTTTGCGGATCTAACCGTGGCACATTATTTAGCCAAAGTACAGCACATTATGGTATTTAACAATATCTAAACGCTGGCATTGTCTTCGGGATTAGACACGGGTCGGAAAGACGGTGCCCTGAGCTTTGTAACGTGCGTAGGTGTTACATAGATTAGATATTAAATAGATGTGAATGTTTTAAAGTAAAATTAAAATATTGAAATCTCTACCGTTTACAACGTCTTATAATAATTCGATGGAGCCGGCTGCACGCACGAAAAAACATGACGCGGCTGAGGCGTGTTCCATTTAAGGGGCTACCCGAGGCTAAGTGGCGCCGCCCTCTGTTAAAAATTAATTACTCGCGAAGTATATTTTTTTTCTAAAATCCGGACGGTCATTTTGAAGTTGGCGTGCTATAGGATATATAGGGGCCATAAACTGTATTTATTATAGTCCGCTGTAGTTACAGATAGAAAATTTGCCAAAAGTGGCCGTTTTTAGCAACTTTTCTATCTGTAACTACAGCGGACTATAATAAATACAGTTTATGGCCCCTATATATCCTATAGCACGCCAACTTCAAAATGACCGTCCGGATTTTAGAAAAAAAATATACTTCGCGAGTAATTAATTTTTAACAGAGGGCGGCGCCACTTAGCCTCGGGTAGCCCCTTAAGGCTTGAAGTGCAAGCGAGAGTGCGGAACGAGCGACAAAGAGACACAATCGCTGTCACGTTTAACTATAGTCAGTAAACCGACTTTACAGACAAACGCTTTTTTATTCAAATAGGTACAATTACAGACAAACAGAATAAAAAGTGTATAAGAAGAAAACACAACAATATAAGGGGCAACGCAAACAGAAGACGGCGAGGCGAGGATACGGCACAGGCGCGGCGATGTATCAATCAAAACCAAACCTTAAGGTCCTTACATATGAAATTGCCGTTCAGTATCAAAAAAGTGAAACAAGTTTTTTTTAATGAAATTATTATTTAATCAATCGAAGTATGCGCCGTTGTTATCGATACACTTCCGCCATTTTATAGGCAGATAATTGATACCTTTGGAAAAAAATCCTGGGAGCGAGAGTCTATGAACTGTTTGAAGGCGGTTTTGACTGCCTCATCAGATTTGAAATTTTTTCCTTGTAAAAAGTTATCCAAATTTTGAAAAAAAGTGGTAATCGGTTGGGGCAAGATCTGCGTCACCCAATACAATACAATACAATACAATATTCTTTATTGACAAAAGACACAGCATACAGAAACATTACAGAACAAAACAGAAGAGTCAAAAGGCGGCCTTATTGCTAAAGTAGCAATTTCTACCAGGCAACCTTTCTCTCCAGATCTTGCCCAAACCGATTACAACTTTTTTCAAAATTTGGATAACTTTTTACAAGGAAAAAATTTCAAATCTGATGAGGCAGTCAAAACCGCCTTCAAACAGTTCATAGACTCTCGCTCCCAGGATTTTTTTTCCAAAGGTATCAATGATCTGCCTATAAAATGGCGGAAGTGTATCGATAACAACGGCGCATACTTCGATTGATTAAATAATAATTTCATTAAAAAAAACTTGTTTCACTTTTTTGATACTGAACGGCAATTTCATATGTAAGGACCTAATTATATTGACATACGGCGGCGCGGCGGTCTCGCGCCGGCTCTCGACGAGGATACGGCACAGGCGCGGCGCGAGACCGCCGCGCCGCCGTATGTCAATATATTTAAGGTTTGGTTTTCATTGATACATCGCCGCGCCTGCACCGTATCCTCGCCTCGCCGTCTTCTGTTTGCGTTGCCCCTAAGAACATTAATCTGATGCCCTTTAACAACTGTACACAACACTCACAAATTAATTAAGGTATGTTGTGGTCATAGACCATTGTGGAAAAATGAGTACTTACTAAGGCTGCTTTTCCACCAGAGCTGTGCGAGGTAGCTAAGCGGTGTGCGAGGAAAAAATCCACCAATAGAATCACTTTATTTTCCTAGCCTAGTGATTCTATTCGTGGATTTTTTCCTCGCACACCGCTTAGCTACCTCGCACAGCTCTGGTGGAAAAGCAGCCTTAATACTTATTTCTTATAATTTTTAATAGAGACGCTTTATAACACCAAATATTGCTATTAAAGATATATAAGTGGGCACAAACTGTATTGAAATCGAAACATTCTAAAGACATATTTATCTATTTTTATTTTATATTACACACCACGGTTAAGTATGTTGCTGTTTGTACATAACACTTGTCATCGTTAACTTTGAACCCTCTGACTGCTTGCCATAATTGAAACATATGTATGAATCTCTCATAAGGCTCAAAGCAAAATTTTTATTACGTGTAATTCGATACTTAATGTTCTGAACCAACATACTCTGTACTTAGACAATCTAATGATAATGACTCTATTTATTGCCACAACAAGTTCAAAGTAAATTTTAATATCAACTTACATGAGACGTCATTAAGTTTACCTTCTGGGCTACATAATCTATGGCAGTTAGTCATACTAGAGAAGACGCCTAAGGCAGGTCAGAACGGTCTCCAAGAAAGATCGCTTTGTGGAGATAAACACATAGGATTAATTAATCCTGTGTCTGTCTGTACTCAACACCTAAGGGCTTTCGAGGAAGGAGGAGTAGTGCCGAGTTTTTGGACAAACATGTTGTTAGATTTCATATATTTCATTAGAACGAGTCGAGAAATAATTGACATCTATGCTAGTGTTGTGGTAAGGGCAGAAAGGGAGGTGGCTGTTCGATGGCAGTCACGCACAGTAGTCTTACTACGTAAGAAGCGACAAGTTCGAGAAGCTGTCAAACGGGAAATAGTGGCATTAGAGCCATAGTAGTACTGTCAATATGTCGCGCTTCTCGAGCCTGTCGCTTCTTGCGTAGTAAGCCTACAGATGTGTATATTCATATTAGTCTCCACTGAGGTCAAGTCGACATCACGAGCTAAATAAAATTTGCAGGTTTCCTCACAATGTTATGTAAACCTCAAAATCCTAACACTTGAAGGGATTCGAACTTGCATTTTTTGGGCGGAAAGTAAATCTGGGTTCACACGTAGCTTTGCGATGATAAGTATATCTATAGTTAGTAGCTACATGTTGTATTGCAATGATGCAAAATATTTAAGTAAAATTTTTTGGCCGCTGTGTAGATACTAAAGAACCATTACCCCACCGCTTCATACATTTAATAAAACTTTATAAAGTTTGAACTTTATAATTCTCTCTCTCAAAAATTCAGCTACACCATATTATGATAAGCACCCAGCAAGAATTTTTCAGTAGAAACGAATAGGTATATCATTACTATGATAATAACATCAATCTGTTTCTTTAATTATTTACAGAGTTAGATGGACTAAAGAAATATCGTTCTTGCATTAAATTTACCTAGACAAGACCTTACCTTACCTTACCTAGACATGTATGTATAGTTCTTAGATCATATTGAGACAAGCGACTGCCAATCAACACGTTCCTACTACAAGCTAACATTTGCAGGTTCGTGACGATCTTCGATACGGCAACTAATAGCTAAGCACCTCATAGAATAATTTAACAGCTTTTAAATAACAATATAGCCCGCCCACAAATCTTAATGTATTACTAATCTCAGATCTTTCCCAGGGGTGCGCGAAGTTTGGTTCGTGGAATTTTCAAGGCTCATAATTGTTATTGATAAGCATGATGTTAGTAAATGTTTGCGTATTGTATTTTGGTAATAAATTTGTATAATCCTAGTCTCAAGTATAAAGATGCGCACGGTTACAGGGTTTATTTGCAGCTAAAAGCGAACCCATTCCAAACAGTACGAAAGCAAATTAAACTATCGAAGCGACAAAAATACCTCTGTTTTACCAAGTTGTTTTTGCTGCCGCTCGACGACCACAATGTATTAAAAAGATATATATTATTAAAAAGAGTATAACAATCGAAAATAAATTTGTAATCGTGCACATCCTTACTTGAAACGCGGAAAACTTACTGCTATGCTCTAAAACAGATTGATAGACCAAGTCTTCTCTAAGAAAATGTATAAAATGCAGCCAAAATTTTCCATTATTATGGGTTATAAAAACCCACTCTTGGAGTCCGCTGTTTACTGGTTCATAAGTTTTATTTATTACAGTGTAATTGATCAGAAGATATCGTGCGGTCGGCTACGAGAGAGTAGTCTTATTTTTAATTCATAATGTACAAACATACATAGGTAGGAGAGAATAACGAAATCTAAAATCAAAATCATACAAACTTTGTACACGAGCTACAACATCGCGAAAGTTAATATTTTAGAGCTTTTAAGGTTATGTGCAATATTACTTCAAATACTCCAATCTGTGCCAATACTGAATATTCATTAAAACAATGTTAATCTCTAGAAATCGTTGGATTTGTACATTTGATTATAAACACAATTTTAATTTATGACTGTCAACCTAACAATGAACATTTTTTCTACGTTTTTGACAGCAATCACTTCCAATCACCATAAAATTCAACACAAATAACTACTACAGGCAATAACGTTTACAAGAATCATGTTCAAAGCAGAACGATGATAACTAGGTGATTTACTACGCATTATTACTTCTGGTTCTAGTTTACGTATTTCAATTTTACTTTTAATTACCTGAAGCAATCCGCCGTTTTGCGAAAAGGCTTTAGTGGGTACATTTCAACGGGTGAAATGTGAAGAGAGAGGCTGCCGCGGGGTTCGCGCCCACGTTAGATGAGCTTATACGTCTCTTGTCTGAAGGAGCTCGGAGAATGTACCTACTGTATGGAGCTGGATACACTGAGCGGGTTTTAAACGCTGAACACCAGTTAAGATACACTTGAGAACACTTAGTTCAATATATGGGGTCATATCTGACCCTGAAGTTGGCAAAGTCTGTACTATACCAGCAAGGTTATGAGGCAGTCAAAATTAAAGTCACCTTAGTTAGAGTCACCTGGAAACGGTCGGGAGTTGAATGCAAGTGTCAGAAAGTAAGAAGCCTTCTGAAACAAATTGTGTTTCATCTAGACCTTAAGGTAGGTACTTACATGAAAGTAAACTACACCTCAAAGTTTTTAAATTAAACTAGCATTTTTAGTTTATGCATCTTTAATCATCCTAATTCATTGCTCAATTGCAGTAAATTGGCCAAACAAAATGTTTATTTCGAATTCATAATTTTGTTACATTCCGGTCCGATTATGCAACTTAATGTAATGAAAATGATAATTTGCTAGTACGAATGTTTTTTGTAACCAAAACTGACAAGGAACAAGATAAAGGTCTTTGGTCAATTCATTCAAAATAGCATATGAAGTGGAAATATTTTGTATTTATACGACCATAATATGCCACAAGCTGGATGTTGTTGTTGTAGATGTTGTCCTAAGGCACCCCGGAGGTGCAGAGGGCTTTCGTCATTTCGCGCCATGCCCCACAATCCGCAGCACTGCTTTCAACTTCTGCTAAGCTGGATGAAGCGTTTTTAAATCAGCTCCGTGTGTAGAGCCCGCTAAACCCCCGAGCAGCGGCCCTTACGCGGATGCAACTCAACCTAATAATTTCTTAATGTCATGCGCTTTGAAGGGAATTATTGTTTTGTATTAGAATAATGGTGCTCTTAGATTGCTGAGTACAGATTAGGCGGGGCCATTCTACGGCTGACATATTGCGTTCCGCTCCATTCAATTGTGGCCAAGAGTTGTGGACATAAATTGGGTCAATCTGTGAAATGTCAATCGCGGGTTACACTCGTTCCGTGCCATGACAGGGTAATTATTAAACAGTGATTCTGTGTAATCTTTGTACAGTCAAATATTAGTCAATTGTAGCGATTCGACCTTTTGTTCGTTTGTAATTTGTTGTATGAATTGTATTTCTGAACGATTAACTATAGTGCGTCTGTGTCTGTAATGAACAATGTTTTTCGATGTTTTTGGAAATAATGCTTTATTTACGTTTCTTCTTTTGCTAATAATTTTATGTGTTTCTTGTTTAAAGTCCCTCCCCCATATATCACATAATATGTTCAAAATACGACATAATTTCTTCGACCTTTCTTTCTAAATGACGCTAGTTCCTCGGTAAGTAGGTATAAATAGACAACAAAGAAGGGGTCGCTTCGTTTGTTCGTCGTACGTTTATCACGTCGAGCTGTAATTACTCTCGCACGCGGCGAATTCACAGTGTCACGCCATGTGTCTCTGATGGGGTGTACTTGAAGGAAAGCTTATTAAACAGGATTCAGTTTACCTTTAAAAGACGCCTTAGAAGATTTTTGGATTTTTCTGTACAAATACTACCTACTTCAATTTTATAATGATTTAGTGAAAAGCTGTTGTCTCTCCGCAGTCATAAGAAGACCAAAAACAGCTTGTGAATACTAACAATAGGTAGAACAGACAGAAAATTTATAGCTTCTTCTGATTTATGATATCTTTCATGTTTTTTTTAGTTTAAGGTTGTAAGTATGTGAAGTCATCTTACCCACACTGATGATGACCTGTTCTGGGTAATTTCAAAGCAGACAGTGGAGAATAATGACTATTATAGGTATTTAAGAAATTGAAATTGTACATCAATCAATATTATCCTCATTTTCCTGATTCATGCTGCAAATAAATCTAGCCAACTGCCCTGTAATTGTCCCATTGATAATAAATTTGCATAATTACTGATCATCTTATAATCATACCTAATCGATAGACAGTTACGTGAAAAGTAACCAGGAAAGGTGAGATTATCAGTTTTAATGCAACAATAAGTTCCAATAACGTTAGAAAAGTTATTATAGGGGTGAATTCTGAATATCACGTCACGCGTTGGAGTCAGATGGTTCCAACTCTGATACAAACGACATCAGAATGACACAGCATGCGTCGGCTGGAGTTGTCGTGTTACCCACTGTCTTGGAAAATAATGTGATTGATTTTTGAGATTTATGATAAATGCATCACAATATTTGTTTGTTGGCAAGAACTATAATCACAACCCACCAAAACTTTTATTTGCTCTATTTCCATGCCTAAAGCTTGCCTGGCCGATATTGCTTGCTGCTACCTTAACAAAAAGGCCGTCTTTCGACTCTTCTGTTTTCATAATACTCAAACATAATGTAGTTATTGTATGGTATCACTAAAGAATATTGTATCGTATTTTATTATGAAAAGTAAGATTCGTAAAATTGTTCTTGACCAATTCATCAACAAAATGCCTTGCCTTGCAGAAAAATGGTAACACAGAATTGACCTATTAACCTTAACAAATGGGCGAGGATTCCACCTGAGTCTGAGCCTGAATTATCTCGGTCACGTACTCAGGATGGCGGCAATTTATTTGGTCATGCGTCATCCTGGATCCACCCCTGTTATCCCATCACTTAGCAAGGAGGACAGCGTCTTGAGTTTCTTTGTGCGCGATGGAAATTAAAAGAGGAAAATAAATAGACAGGCTTTCTTATGAAGAGTTGGACTTGGTTTCCGAATTTGTGTTTGAGAAATTCCATAAAAGTTTCCGAGTTAGATTAAATTAAAAGTGCGATAGCACGACGCGTCTCTCCTGGAAATTGTTTACTTATTATTATTTATATTTTAAACTTATTACTTACCTCAGTCTCGTATTGCTAAAACGTCTGACAGGTTTTCGGACAAAAAATCTGATTTCCAGGCATTTCTTTAGAGTAGTGAATTTTATTTTATGAAAATTGGTTCAGAGTATATCACACGAAAGTCCAAAATGCGCTGGATATGCTTGGGAATTGTTTTGTCGAAACTGGGTACCTAGGTTATCAAAGTTATCCACTGAGCTAACATACCCTTACACCAAAATCCAAGACTTATTTTGACCGTACGTATATCTGATGTTACTTTTATTATGTAACTGATATTAATTGATTTTGTCCTAATTTTAATGCTTGATTTCCTCTGAATTTTGTTATCTTATGATTATTTTTGTTTTATATTTCTTCTGTATGATCTAGCCGCTTTTGTTATTATAAGACAAGTGGCTCAGTTACCATTTTAATACTATTTGTTGTAAAATTAATCTTATAAATTTAATACTGCCAACTATACCTCTACCAAAAATCTTAAAATATCCTCAGTCAGTTTTTATCTCTAAAGCTTTTTCAGTATGGACGCTGCTTATTTCCCCGGTTGTTGTGAACGCACCCTCGTTTTCCACCTGAGTCGATTACTGTGTGACAGCACTTCCCCTCCAGTCACGACACGACACGACAGATCGCGACGAGCTCAATTGCTCGGAAACACCCTCACCTTCGAGAAACAAGTACGAGTATTTTTATAAGAAATCCTCTTGTGATTTGTTCGAAACTTTGAGAGGTTTCGTCTTTTTTGAAACCTAAGGGACTAGAGAAGAGGTCGGATTTTATTTTTTTAAAGAAAAGTTCAAATAATTTAAAAAACATTCTACAGTATTTTGAATTACATAAAATATAATGTTTTACTAAGTAATAAAAAAAATTTGGCAATTTCGCTTAACAGTTTTTACAATGGAGCAAATTTGATATTTTGCCTCTATTTTTCTTCATAGTTTTGTATTATTACTGGTATGTATTCGGGTATTAAAAACCGAAGATAAATAATTAATATATATTGTCAATAAGGCATTGTTTAAACTCTTATTTAGTAGGTTTGCAGTGTGCAAAGCCCGACCAGAAAAGTAAATAACCTTGCTTTATTGCGGTAATTTAATGATACTAACTACTTGTTATTTTGCCAGAAACTCTACAAAAACATGCGACGCCTCCAGATTAAGTTTTTTTTATTTTTCCAATCTTTAAATGTTATTCCAGTTAATCTCCCTGGTTTTAACATCACTAAAATTATAATGAAACATTGTTATCGAACTCTTTCCATAAGAAAATGATTCAATAGCGCAGGAGTAGGTATTCTCCAATGGTATTCCATTCCATCCACCCTCCAAGACTCCTGTCATTCCAAGCTGGATCCGTAGTTACACTTCAGATGCTGAGAGGTGACAGAAATGCATTCCAGCCATTGCTATCGGCGCGCTTGCATTCAGCAATACGTACCGTAGATGTCTTGGATTGATTGAGGATTTAGTAGGCACATCTATAGCATATTTATTTAATGGAGGTCCTATAATGATATAACAAACCGTTTACCAGAAAGAAGCTTATCTCTTAAGTGTCTTTATGGGTAGGTACATCACAATTCAGTTTACTTCACTTAGCGTATGTGGGTTTCGAGGTTAACCTTTACCTACCTCACAAACCCTGGTGTCAGAATCATTGAGCCGCCTATGGCTTCTGACATGGTACATGTAACGACTACATCCAAAGATAGTAACCGGGACCAACGGCTTTACGTGCCTTCTGAAGCACGGAATCATCTTTCTTTTCGGACAATCAGGTGATTCAGCCTGCAATGTCCTAATAAAATTGGGGAAACTCTCACAAAGTGATATTTGTTCGACGAGTCCCCACCGGGATTCGAAGCCGGAACCTCTGTAACGTAAGGCGAGTATTTGAACACTCGAACACAGGGCTGTACCTATTGAGTTTACTGAATCATCAATTATTTTTTTTTTTTTTTTTGAATTGACCTATTCTTGTGTCGAAAAGGTACGACAAATCAAGCTGAATCATCAAGTGTCAGTTTGAGTTGCCAAGTATTGTGTCATTATAATTCATTTGTGACAATATTTAGTCAGGACAAGCCATACATTACGAGTATAAATAAATATTGAATTGAATTGACACACCCAAGCATATTTGTTTCCATTAACACATACTTTTGATGAATAGACTTGTATTTATTATTAGTTCTCGCTAGCGGAACCATAATAATGAGCTAGTTATACCCATAAAAAGTTTTACAAAACAAAATCTTCTTTGCCAGTAAAAGAAATAACTCAATAAAAACATACGAGAAAAAATATTGCCGACGACCACACACACACATCGTGTCACGTATACGCTTGCCTTTTCGGACTCCGTGAGTTTTGTCCTATTGATTGACCCCGCTAAGTGTGTTAGAGAGGGAACTGCCAACTCCTGGGGGGGAATTAGGACCGCTTCATCGGACCGCAATTAAAAGGAAGCAGGGAATTGTGTTGCCAACTTTGAAGCCGCTAGTTAATTCTAAATCTGTTGTGATATTTTTTTTCGCGGTCAATTCAGTTTTCAAAATATAAAGTTAAAAATATAAAAATGAATGAGTCGTACATTTGCCATGTCAGAAGCTTTAGGCGAATTATTAATTTCGATTTGTTAATTTGAACTTTAAACTTACGCGATAAGAAAAAGAGGAAAAATAAAATATATACTTAGTTGATAAAACTATAATTTTACTTGTTTTCTTGCGTTATGATGATTTTAATAAAATAATAACTGAGCTGGAACGGAATAATTGAGCTGTCGCATTACAATTGTAACGATTATGCTGAAAATGACATTTTTAATTCGTATTATTAGAACAACAAATTGTTTACATAGGATATCTTTAGGGCTCTTAAATACATATAAAAAGTTTGGTAGATGTATACTTGTATGGATGTGTATTAGTTTGTTCGCGCATAAATCTAAGTTAATTTTGAGATATAAGTGGGTTGACATAGATAGCCAAGATCACGAACAAAATTACAGCCGAATAACTTACCTCAATGGTGACTGTTATACTTAGTTAAGCAAAAATAATACTTATATTATTTTATTCTATTTACTACTAGCTTTTCGCCGAGTTGAGTTTATTCATTACAAACATAAACATACACAATTATACAAATCTTTCCTCTTTATAATATTAGTATGATAACGAGTATTAACGAGCTTACAGTTGGCAACACTTTGAGGGAGCTTGAGCTACCGATACGAACTTCCGAAGTGCAAGGTTTGGCGGAATGAGTCGGATTATTGGGCGACTTTTGTTTCCTCGACAATGGAATGGGATGGACGATTGAACATTCGTCCAACTTCACGAAATTAAAATTGTTAGACGTATTAATTGTTTCATCACCGTGTTTCGCAAAATATATGTAACGAAAAAAAAAACGAAAACATCCATATTTTATCGAAGTAAAGTTTATGTATTAAATTTAGGCTGTTGCTTTTAAATAAACAGTAAAAAAACTATTTACAATCATTTTAGACTCGCATTTATTTCACCATCGTCATTTCAGCCGAAAGACGTCCAGGGCACCAAGACTTGCGTTATCTGTGTTGAGACTGAAAATATCTGAATACATTAAGTGAACGTACAAAACAACGTTCCCAAAATCTACCCATAAATCTGTTCCAGAACTAAATAGCCAATATGGTTACGATAAAAAAAACTTTAACTCCTTAGGCCGGGTTTTCCGATCGGATCTGCTGCCACCGCGACGTCTTTATCAAACCCAAACCCTTGCCCTTTGAGCTAAGGGCGCGTACAGAATAAATCTGGAGGTATCTAAAGCCGCGGACACATGGTGAAAGTTCAGCGCCAGTCGCGCCTGCGGGCGACTTAGCAGCCTGCGCCTGCGGTACTATTCTGATCACATAATAAAAAAAACAGCTTCTGTGGTCGAGTAAAACACTATCCTTACATATTATAAGTATAGCTGTGTTGATTTACTTCATAAGATCTTCTAAAACTAGCTGCTTATCCAAATAAAGAATTTGAAAGAAGAAGTAAAGTAATCAAATAAAGAAGGAAGTTCCAGGTTCGAATCCCGGTGATGGCAGTCGACGAACAAAAATCGTCTTGTTAGACTTTTCCCAATTTTGCTAAGACATAGAAAGCTGAATCAATTAAATCGTTGAATAGACAATCGTCCACAATGAAAGATTCCATGCTTCAAAAGGCATTTCAAGCAGTTAATTCCGGCTTCTATTGACGGATGTAGTCCTGTTACCAATTCTAACACCAGAGAAAACTTTCAAACTGCTGGTTTCAACAAGATTTTTTAAAATATCTTACTCGTTCTTTTTTTGAAATAACATTTACAAACATACCACCGAGAAAAAAACATTTTGATTTCCGATTACTTTTAAAATCCGTTTCGTTCAAAAGCTCCTGAATAGTGTTCCGAACACAGCATCAGTACTGCGGTGGACAAGCGATAGGCCATTAACGATTTATAGCCAACCGATTGCTATCATTACCCGCCTGGATTATGTTGTTTGAATACGTTATTAGGACCTCTGGAGGCAGCCTAGACGCATTATTGTTATTCACAGGACAATCTGGTTTGGTCGAGTTATAGTTATAGGCGGCGAGATCTTTTTTGTTTCGTTTGTACCTAGAATGTTTTACATTTTTGCAGAGTTTTTTGTGTGATTACGGGATCTTATCTAAATATAACTGCATTACAATGAAATTAGCAGAGACACAAAGTTAACAACCTCCGTGGTCGCGTGGTCTAAAGTGTTCAAAAGCTAGCCTGACGTTACGGAGGTTCCGGGTTCGAATCCCGGTGGGTATCCGTCGAACAAATATCACTTTGTGAGATTTCCCCCGTTTTGGTTAGGACATTGCAAGCTGAATCACCTGATTGTCCGAAAAGAAAGATCATTCCGTGCTTCGGAAGGCACGTAAAGCCGTTGGTCCCGGCTACTATCTACGGATGTAGTCGTTATATGAGCCATGTCGGAAGCCTAAGGCGGTTGAACAATTTCCAGTTAACCTCGAAACCCGACATGAGCAAGACAAAGTATTTTTTTCGCAATTACTAAAATTTATATTTGTGCTTTAAAACAACCTCCCAGAAGACCAAATAATTAAAAAAGTAACATACTCGTAATACTTACAAAATAATTGCAACATCAACAAAGTTACAGTACCTATATTATTATGCTAGAATGTTTTTTCCTGATAAAATTAATTAATTCTAACATTACTAAATACTTGTCGCATCTGGTGAGAGAATTAAAATCACACTGCAATAGAACATTCTTAACAATTACCTAGATCTTTTTAAAACACTATCTTTTCCTGCACTATTAC
Organism: Teleiodes luculella; assembly: GCA_948473455.1. Taxonomy (NCBI): domain Eukaryota; kingdom Metazoa; phylum Arthropoda; class Insecta; order Lepidoptera; family Gelechiidae; genus Teleiodes; species Teleiodes luculella. Next base: position 10,451,971 of record OX419598.1, on the reverse strand, counting down.
AGCATTGTCGGCGGTATCGTAACTCTTGGTGGCTCGGCGGGATTCGAACCCGGTCCCACCCAGTGACAACCGCGCCGCCGGCAGCCGGCCACAATGGCGATTGTTCTTCGCGTATTGATCATGCGATAGCACTGGCTTTGAGCACTACGAAGATCGCTTATATCTAGAAGTGACATTGGGCTATGAACCTTAGAGAATAAATAAAAAAATAATTCTGGGAGCAATCAGTGTCAAAAGACTACGAAAGCGTTTTATATCTGTTTACGATTGGCACAAAGACGCGGAAGTAACACACGTGCTGCCTGCCTAATAAAAATTGTTTTTCTCTATGGTACGAATCAGTTTCCTAGGAGAAAAGGGACGATTTCCTATAAAAGGACAACTTGTGTAAGGTATATCATGTAACAAATCGTTTTTTTGTTCTACATATAAACTTTCAAATAACAGTCAAATTAGGTGACCTTTATTAGGCTAATCTAATTGCAGTCATATAAATGCGCATAACACGCTTGGCAATAACGTACATTTATAAATATGTATTTTGTTAATTAATTGAGTATCTACTCAACAGAATTTAATTTCTATATACCTATTTAGAATTGTGAACTCGCCTCGACTTCGAAAAGTGATTTGTAAAATCTTACTTCGAATAATAACTTTTTGACTTTTGACTTTTTAAAATAAGAGTATTTTACTTTTCTAATATATCTAACTTGGGTAAAATATACCTACCTACGTATACCAAAAATGTGTGTGTTTCTTGGAGTAATTTTTATTACAGTATAAGGTAAAGAAACAAAATTTTGTTGAAGATAGAATAAGAAGAAGAATAATATTGCATACAAAGAAACAAAATACAATAAATTCAGTACAGTTTATTTCCAGAGTTTACCCTCAGTCTTCTAGTACTTTACCCGTTTGTACTACTAGGTTGATTCAACTTCTAATTCGTGCCACTTCCAGAAGACGAATTTATTATTTGAATCTTTGGGACTAGTACAAGCGGACTCCTCCTCGCTACACTCGTTCCTTATTATTTATTGTGTATGAAGCCTATAACAATTACCTATAATAGCAATTTTAGATAGATAGTCCACAAAGGCCTTGCAACCCGCCATAAAATGTTTGAATGGTCCTTCTTACAGGAAACCAATTGAAAATCGCGACTGTATTTTAGAAACTTTAAGATATAGGGTGGCGCATGAGAATACATTTTTTTATTGACCTATGCAGTATGCAAGTCAATGATTTTGAGCAACTTGCCCAAAAGAAATATTCTCTGAAACGAAAAAATAAACACTTCCATACGAAACATTTTTTAAAGAATAACATTAAAAAAGAAGTAACCCCCGCCACAAAACCGTTACTTAGATCATTCCAACAACAAGAAAAGAGCTGATAATCTTCCAACGGCTGCACATATTTCCTTGGATCATAGTTAAGAGCACTCTCGATTATGACACCTTGCATCAACAAAAAAAAACTAGATTAAAATCGGCGCATCCGTTTAGGAGCTACAATGCAACAGACAGATAGACACATACGTCAAACTTAACACCCCTCTTTTCGTCGGGGGTAAGAAATTGGAGAAGTTTGAGATTTTTCCGTTTCCCGAAATACTTGCTTAGGGTAAATCAAATTAAGCTATCATTTACACCTTGTATTTATATCTATGATCATAATATGAATATTATTATGACACAAGGTAAAAATTAACATCCGTCTTCTTAACTTCATACAATTGAATACCGAAAAGAAATACCTTCGTAGAATTCGACAAATTCATGACAAAAATACGTGTACAGGAAAATGATTGAATATATAGTTGACGGATAATTCGGGTTTTTTCCTAGCCATTACAAAGGATGCCAACAATAATTACATACAATTTGATGTCAATCGAACGTACGACGATCTTTGACATTGGATCGAAAAATACATCGTAGAAGAAAAAACAGAATAATTTGACAAAAAAATCATGATCAAAAAACCATTCGTTGTTCTGTGATTACGGCTGATTACTACTCTCCGATAATGGTCCGATATACCATCTTGTCTAAGACTGCCCTGCCCCCCGCATTTGATACAACTGCAGGCCACAGAGGGGGTGTGAAAGATAATATAAGAGATGATACTGAGGCCATTTTTGAAAAGGTTACATGCTAGCAAAACACATGGCTGACAAGCAATGATGGTACCACAAAAGACTACCTTGTATGTCAGAGGCGTCACGAGAAATCACGTTCTATGATGATTGTGTATAATTAGAGACGAGAATTAAATAAATTAAAAGACTTTTGGTAGCGATCGGAAGGTGGAATGTCAATGTCGTAACAGTCAACTGTGAGAAAATGTCCGTAGTTTTATTCTTGATAGCCGATGTGGGCACTTTGGTTGGAGTGAATTTTAGAAAAATATTTTATTCGTGTTACGTAGTGGAATTCGAAGCTTCATTAATTCATGAAAAATTTAACATACGCAGCGAATAATTACGTAATGGAGTGACTAAATTGTTATTGGAAGGAAAGCTTTTTTTCAAAGTAGCGTATGGACCTATTAGTTCATAAATGATCTGATTATAAGAATAGATAGATGGTTCAATTCCCATTGCAATAAAATAGTTGCAATAATCGGTTATAGTCACAACCACAAGTCAAGTCACAACCATTATTTTATTTGCATATTTCTGCATAAACATTGTAATTATGCAAACGTTAAAGTTAAATTTATGAGACATTGTGCTGATTGACCTACCTTTAGATTAGACTTATCATGCAAAAATTGAACTTTACTTGATTGACCTCTATGGAGAAATTTCTCATCGAATTATAGTACTCTATAGTCTAACATACATCGTTACTGTAATTTTTATTCTAAATTCAAAAGTCAGTAGGACTTGTTAAAGAGTTAATTAAAACCCAATCCATAAAAATCTATAAGAAATTGTGACGTATTGGTAATTAAAAAAACTAGTGAAACTTTGTTATTCACGACGAATCGATAATGTCTTAGAGGTAGCAAAACGTACGATTGTATCCGAGGATAAGATAGAGCAGTATTATATTATGTAGAAGGTGTGTAGAAGTTATATTAAGTGGAAATGGAATACATTTACAACAACTAATGACGTCATTTCAGAAGTTAAAAAGCTTTGCTTATACCAAAACCGGCTCTCGTCTCAAACAATGTAGGTACAAGTCTAAGCAATAGGGGTAGAGTTTCCGCCATATTGTTCTATTCACCACCACCACCGCCTTGACTTTCAGATTTGACATTTAATTTACGAGTATTCCGTTCTTATCTCGATCACGTCTGAATTTCTGGGTAGTCTCTGTCTCCCTAGGTAATATTTGTAAATCACATAAAGGTCCCATTTTACCAGCGTGGCTTTAGCTGAATATGTTATTTATTTGTGACATAACCAAGGTGTATTCATTAATTTGTAATATGGGATCTACCCTTGAATGACCTACATATTATTAACTTTATTATGAACTTGATTAGACAAGGAAAAGTGTGCCCCGTGCTGAAGAAAAATAGCGAGAGATAAAGAGGAATGGAAGAGAGGCTTACGCTGAACAGGCGACTTCCATAGAATAAAAAAACGATAAGGAAATTAGATTCTAAGTACTAACCATGCTAAATTATAATAATTTAAATGAATTAAACGTTATCTATGATAGAATAAAGGCTCTTTTTATTTGTGGTACCTTACCTATACCAGCAGCTTTTCGTGTTCTGTGGTGTGCGTCTGATCGGCGAGCAGTGTTTCAATAAAACAGATTGACTAATAATGAACACGACGCAGCTATCACAGCGATCTGTCGTGAGAACTCCGGACCGTTAGTACAACTTTTACAACTCACAGACATGGGGCCATCAGGTGAACGAGTTGGAAAAATGTTGGACATTTTTAATAGAGAAGTGTTCATAGAAATAATCTCAAAGACACCATTTAACCACACCTTCTGCGCAGATTTTCCTTGCTCTTAGAACCACTCCACTAACCGATTCCTGGCATTATTTGGAATACGTGGCCACATGAGTTCACAAGACTTCAAACAGAGAAGATTGAGAGAGTTATCTAATAAAAAAAAAAAAAAAAGTATATTTCCGCGGTGATTTTTACAAGGTAACTTCCAAACTCTTTAAATCAAATTTTTACTATTGTCAAATTAATTATTAGTTTTTACTTTTTCAGTACCTATTCAGGTTATATCAACAACTTTATGGCAACACCCTATTTTCATTTTAGAGTTCCGAAAACACGCAAATATGGAGTAGACTATTAAAGACTGTTCGACAAGAATATGTAACCCTACTTAGAGCTTTTGGGATTTTCTTTAATAGTTAGGTACTTAGATATATTTTGTTTTAAGTTTTGAACTCGCTGGGTTGATGGCCCTAGCAACAACACCGACTTTTACAACTGATACACTCAAAAGAAATCCACCCATTTTGGATTCGTCACGCAATTCGTCAATCAGTTCAACATCTGTATATCGTTTTATTATCAAACTGCAACAGGTAACTTCAGCTTCCATTACGTATTTTAAATCAAACTTCAGAGAAAAGCGCAAGAAAAGGTTCAATGGACTGGAAATTATCGTACTCATGTATGCGAAGACGTTATATCGTCCTCACTCCATTAAATGTCAATTTTTATAAAAAACCGCCTCTTTGCGTTCGCCGCTCGCATATTAATTCCTATAAAATTAATTACGATGACAAATCCATTAATTTAAATTGCTCCATAACAGGTTCTTGCGATAGTTCCGATAGCTTATAGATTGTCGGTGTGTAGCTTTTAACATTTGAACTCTGTTTAGAAGATTGCAGGTGTAAATAAGAATTTTATGTAATTAAACTACTTTCTCTTAGCATAGTATTGCGCCTAACATCTGTTTTTGCGTAATACATCACAGAAGATGTTTTTAATTAAGATAAAGCGGCCACTTGTACCAACTTAATGCATACGATGATCACGGCGGATGACTTGCCACGCTCAAGACAATTCGTTAATTATTGGTTAGCAGTACATAGGACAAAGGTGCTAGTGAAATGCGCAGTTGTAGATCAAATGAAAGGAAAATCCAATGACTAGTCAAGAATGAATTAATATTGGACGAAGGAAAGAATGATTGAAACAAAGTACGAGATAGTATTAGCTATCTATGCATCTCATAAGCATAAGTAGGATATAATTTATCTGTTCGCCCACTTCTTCACCGGCTTTAGTTTTCAACTTTTCCTAAGGAAATAAAATTTTCTCCTGTATTATATTTTATGTAACTAGGTACCAACTTCATAAAAATCTATGGAATCATTTTTCGGTGAAGGTATTATAAACATACATAAGGTAGTTAAACAAGTAATAAAAAATACAAAAAGACATTATATAAAGATAGAATTGGATCTACCCAGCAAAGAATGTCTAAAAGTCTATAAACTGAAATGAAGGGTTATTATTATTTCATTCAATTATTTTCTCCGCCACAATAAACTGTAAAAATTACAACACAGACTAAGACTTTACTACAAGTAAAATTTTAATTAATCTTGAAAAAAAAAAAGAAAGACTTCTTTAGACGGTCATTTGGTTAAAAAGCACTCGTTTCCAATCTTCAGACAGACTAACTGCTATTAAGTAGCTGACGATGGACCGAGACTATTGGAAATTGACCGTGAACAAATCCTTTATGGGACCCGTCTTTTATTTTATGTCATTGCTATTTTTGACTGTCTGACTGAAGAGAATTTGGTGGAATCTCGTTTTGGTAGCTAGGCAGTTAAACTGTTAGTAAAAAAGATGATTGTGATATACCATTGCGCCAATAGATGTATGCTTACATCTTTCGATAAAGAGAAACAAGTTTAATTTTAAGAAAGAGAAGAGTAAGTATACAATTTTCTCGTGGATTCATATCGTAATGCAAGTCTAGCTACCTTTAATGTACTCAAGATAGTGAAAATTACAGTAATTACTACGGCGAGTGTTTCGAAAATGTTGACGCTATCTCAGTCTTTTGTCTTTTCGATGTCCGAGTAGGTTCAAACTCGAATACAATGCGTGCTCAAACTCTTTGTTTACTTCAGCTATTGTTTGAGTCACATACCGGAAAATTACACTTCCAACCACATAATTTACTTACACATGAGGCTGCTATGTGCTGCCGTCCATTGTGTCTCCGGTAAATCAAAAGAAGTCGTCTTATTGGTCAAGAGGAGTATATTAAAAGACAAAGGTAAAGTTTAAACGAATGATGGACTGAGAGAATATGAACAGCGATGTGTATAGAATTATACATGAGGAGACAAAATCAGCAAACCGAAACGTGCATGAGGTTGTGGTCTTGGCTCAGTGCATGCCAATGATGCTAGTACTCATACATAACCCATGGAATTATTATGTTTATCTCCACATATCATCTTGCTTCTTTTCTTAGCAATACTTCTGGGTTATTTGTTTTGCGTCATAAATTTTCTATACTCGCCATACGTTGACCGTAAAATTCGTGTCACCTATAATAATATTATTTCTCTGGTAGAGATATTAGTACTAGAACAAGAAAATCCTGTCTTCTTCTATTCTGATATCGGAAATGAATTCAATTCAATTTATCTTAATTCATCATAGGTTTAGAATTGGGATTCTAACAGCTTTCTTGTCACTTTAAAACTATCGTTATCACTACATAGTCACTACATAGTATAAAACAAAGTCGCTTTCTCTGTCCCTATGTCCCTATGTCCCTTTGTACGCTTAAATCTTTAAAACTACGCAACGGATTTTGATGCGGTTTTTTTTAATAGATAGAGTGATTCAAGAGGAAGGTTTATATGTATAATACATGCATAATATACTGAAGGATAACCCACAATAACCATTTTCCCGTGCGGAGCCGGGGCGGGTCGCTAGTATAAAATAAAGTCGCTTTCTCCGTCCCTATGTCCCTATGTCCCTATGTCCCTATGTCCCTTTGTACGCTTAAATCTTTAAAACTACGCAACGGATTTTGATGCGGTTTTTTTTAATAGATAGAGTGATTCAAGAGGAAGGTTTATATGTATAATACATGCATAATATACTGAAGGATAACCCACAATAACCATTTTCCCGTGCGGAGCCGGGGCGGGTCGCTAGTATTTACATAAATGGCACTTTTCAAACTATCGTCCTGCATTAGTTTCAGCTTGAAATCGGATGAGGTAAGACACCGACATTTTTGGCCTACTTTAAAGCGGCTGTCTGCGGTCCTGCCAGGGTGAGGGAACCAACTTACGGAATACCCCATCTAGGAAGGAATATCTTTCCTTCCTATTTTGAATTGAAATCTTATGATTTAATTTTAAGCAAAATTTAGGAGTTTTTACTGAATAATAAACAATGTTCTTCCAGGTTTAGCGAAGAAAACAATTTAAATACCCCTATTCCGCAACATTGTCTTTCACTGGATTGTGCGTCCTGTACCCCTACCATGAGTTGCTAACGTAACTTACGCGCTCGATATCGACTACGTAAACGTGCATTTAGTATGGAATTAAAACTACGCCATCTATTGACAGTTATCTGAAGTAAAATTTCTCCATACTAAATGCACGTTTACGTAGTCGATATCGAGCGCGTAAGTTACGTTAGCAACTCATGGTAGGGGTACTAGTGCGAATCTTATGAAAGGATTTATGCAATGGGAGCTCGCTCCACTAGGTAAGTACGAATTACCTTTGCATTTGTCATAAGATTTTTTCATTACGTAATAACGTAAGCGATTCTTTTAAAGCGCATTGAATTTCATAAGACCGGTTGTTGTAACAAACAAACAGATATTTTCAGTCATGAAGTGATTCAATATCAATATTAATAATCGTATTTAAAAGATAGATAATTTGACTTTGCAGTAAGACTTGCAGCTATCTTCACCATCAGTACGTTTTGCTTCACATTATAGACCATTACAAAAACTTGGAGATGTCGGCTGTCAAGCGTCACGGTAGGTGCTTTTACTTCACGCTTTGAGGAGTTAGCCTTTTTAATATGCACTGCCTTAGTTGCGCGACACAGCGCATGTGCGAGAAAAAGGTCACCGTTGTTGAACATTTGTGTCGCGTGCAATATTATAAGGATTATTTTATTTCATATCTTATAGAGGCATATTTCTTCTTAACAGTAGGTAGAGTTATGAGATGGTCTATGGATATGGATAGATTTGTGGCCTTTTACTCTTTTTTCAGCTCTACTTACTTTTTCAAAGGATTGACTGCAATGACTGCTTTCTTCCTCTGTTTTGTTTCCGCCACCTAGATGAAATTTAGCATTTTGAAGCTATATTCTATTTTATGCAATTTTCCGTTTCAGCTATGTATGTCTTTCTTCGCTTGGACAAAGTAATTACTTTTCGCGCTACTTGCTAGGCAAGTATGTTTAAGCTATGAAGCAGTGTTTTTGTGTGTCTATATTTTTGCCAAAGTTTTTCCTTCCAAGTCCATTGTCATCATTAGTTCAGTAACAAGCAGATCTTGAAAACAGGATTTTATTTTTCAGCTCATTTGCATCTTCATCAAGGGTGTCAATCTCATTTTGAACATGGTAAACAGTAGACTCAGCTAGGTACGATATCTTCCTCTTTTCAACCCCCGACGAAAAAGAGGGATGTTATACGTTTGACGTGTGTGTCTGTCTGTGGTATCGTAGCTTCTAAACGGATGCGCCGATTTCGACCTAGTTTTTTTTTGTTTGCAAGTTGCCACAATCGAGTGTGTTCTTAGCTATGATCAAAGAAAATATCGTCAGTCATTTGAAAATCATCAGATCTTTTCTAGTTGTTAAAAGGATCAAGTAACGATTTTGTGGCGGGAGATTTTAAAATTTATAATTTAATGTTATTTTATAGTTACGTATGTGTTGCTATTTTTTCATGAAGACTGCCAGTCACAAGTGAGTGTCGTCGTCACGGCCAGTGGTTCTTGCCTCATGTGTTCAGATAACGCGATTGCGCTGATAGGTGTAACGGAGTCTGCCAAACGTGGCCGGAGCGACGGACCACCGAGTCTCTTTTTTATTGTTTTACACTAGTGACTTTACAACATCGCCTGGTGTGGCCGGCAGCTTGAAGTTAAAAGGGTGCTGGTATTTTGTGGCTTTATTTTTTGCTGTAGCAAAAATCTGGGGTGACTGAAATATCCTACTACTAGCTTTCCGCCCCACGGCTCCGCCCGCGTTAACAGGTTTTCCCGTGGGAATAAGATATTTTCCTGTGGTAAAAGTGGCCTATGTGTTAATCCAATATGTGAGCTAACTCCATACCAAATTTTATTAAAATTTCTCCAGCCGTTTAGACGTGAAGAAGTAACAAAAGTACACACTCACACACACACTCACAAAATATCGCCTCGAAAATGGAAAATTTGTTTCATTCAAATTCTTTTAGAAATTAATCTATTGTTTGAACGTTGTGCCTTTGATTTTTATCGACAGTCTATCACACAGTTCTTAGATAAATATATTACGACCTTTTTATACGAAATGGTTAGAGCCAGTATTTTTTTAAATATGGTGGATTTCTACCTTCCTTAACAATGTTTGAAAACGCAGATGGAAATGTTTTTAAAGATGTTGTTCAGCTCTTGATGGCACATTGTTGCTGCAATGCTTCCGATGTAATTCACGCTGACGAAATATCATCCATAGGTATATTCAATTGGTGGTCAAGAGATTTACGTGCTAGCTACATTGAAGAATACTAAGTAGGTACCAGAGAAGATACCTCGTATATTCTATGCGCCAACATGGCGGCAGCGGAAGGCGGGCGGAGTGCGGGGGGGAGAAGAAAAACAAAAGACAAACGCCACAGAAGTTCGAGCTCGCGAGCTCCAATTCAAAATGACATTAAGGCAATTTATTGTTTTAAAACATACAATTTATAAGTACCTAGGTCATGTTTCAGATAAGTCTTTGAGTAGGTATTCTAGTGGTGAACGTTATAAAAATCCAAATGTCACTTTACATTTCCAAATCTTCTGAAAATCCGAATAGTCAACCCTAATTTGGAGTCCAATATTTTTGTAAATCCGATAAATCCCAAAGCCGCCGTAGCCCAAGCACAAAGGACGGAATTTGTCAAAAAAGTGGCCAGCCCGCGGCGCGGCGGTGAAAACACTGTTATTATGCAAATCTGAAGCCGTCGCCCAAAGACCCACAGACGACTTAGGATGTCAAGGAAGTTGGGGCTACATGGGGGACAAACAAAGAGAGATAAGCTAGAAATAGTATACATAATAAATAACAAATACAGGATACTTTCGTGCCTCTGGGGGATACGTATTAAAAGCCAAATTTACAAACGACATTTTCTAATTTCTTTGAAAATGAACTTGTTAAAAACTGTCAATGATGAACGATCCTACTTTTTGGACAATTTTTCTACTTCTTTCTTATTGCATGCAAAATTAAAAGTAATAATCGTAATAGCTCTAACAATATTTTTTTGGGAAATAGGTACATATTGGTTTTTATTTGAAATAAAAGTTATCGTTTTAATCAACAGGGTCATATATGTCATAAATCTAAGAATGAAGCGCGCAGATTTTCCTAGCTAATTGGTCATGAGTTAATATAAGTAGGCAAGTTTTTTTTCTCCACTTCCATGTAGCCCTGGTTCTATCATTCAACTCGGAGGGCGGTGACGGAATGTCAAAAATTTTTGCTTCGAAATTCAAAATGTGACTAGCGGGCGACGTGAGCCGAAATTACTCGAGTGAGTGATTCTCGCCCGCGGACAAATGGCCAGTCGCGGTTCGAAATTCGAAACATATTTTCGTCGTTAGATGAGTCAACGCGTTCCAAGTATGATTTGATTTCGTCTTTTGGCCATCTCTTGTTTGAATATTTTCATAATTGAAAAGGAAAAGTGTTTTCTAACCGATGCTTCTAACGTTTACTATTGTTTTTTTTTTACTTAGTACTAAAGGTTAGTACTTTATCTAATGACTTGTTATCAGTTTTTGTAAGACTCTATACGTTATGCATTTGATTTTGACACTTACCTACTCAAGGGCGTCGGTGGCCTAGTGGCTACTCAATTTGGAAAGCGCAGGTTCATGCCTCGGCACGTAGCGATGGTTATAAGATTTTTCAAATTCATATGCATGTTATGTACTCGTATGTATGCCGTATTCGACGCCTTTACGGTGAAAGAAAACATCATCGTGAGGAAACTTGCATACATCTGCAAATAAATTCAAAGGTTGTGTGTAAAGTTGACCAGTCCGCGTTGGGCCTGTGTGGTCACTAAGGTCTATTCATTCATCTTAATTCAGGGTAGCCTTGAGCCCCTTGGTAGAGACATATGTATATATGCAAACGAACATATTTCTCTCCATCTATTATATTACCGATGTCACATGAGAAATTATCTCAAATGTTTTGATAATATAAATCGTCATCCATAAAAGCATAAGTAAAGGCGAAATAATTTACAACCTAATTTATTTTTAGCTCTAGTTTGGTTCTATTCGCCGCTTGAATTAGACATCCATTACAAAACGAACTTAGTTTTTTTACTTTACCCCTATTTTTTGGTCTAATTTGACCGGACTATACTGTGCTCCGATAGTGTAATATTATTGTGTTTACTACTCACATCTATTAAAAAATTGAAAATTGCTACGCTCATTGTAAATTTTAGTTATAAGTTATTATCGTTATAATTTCTCATGTAAGTGAATTTTCTGTGAATTCTTTTGAGAATAAAGTCTTTAAACCTAACCTAGTTCTTTCTTCACTATATCAAGTATGCCCGTTTTCACTAACCTTGTCGTAGGTTTTCCCTAGTTAGCAAAAAACTAAGCTAAACAGAGCTTTTAAAAAAAATTGGTTTGCACTAACAGTTTTCACTTAGCCGTTTCGTAAATTTGGCGGTACCTAGCTAAGTAAACGAACAAACTCTATGGTTTCATTGTTTTCCAAAACACGCAAAGTAATGTAGAGTAGTACAATAGTAGACTGCAATTATAAATAATATAATATAAGTATAGATTTTGTTTTATTTATTTTTCGAATAAAAAGTACCGTACAACGGAACGTATTTTCAAACACCAATCAGCGTTCAGCATTATTTTCATACAAACTGACAGTGACAGCGCGCTATTGCTCCTACCGTAGGTACGAGATGAAAATAAAATTTAGATTTTTCTAAAATATTTAGAGAAAATAGAACAATATTATGATATGCTAAACCCGTAATAAAGAAACTATGGATTAATACAAGAATTGTGCTGTTAGAAAGGTAAACAATTACGCTTATTTTCGTTTTGCAAATTTATTGTCTACAAACTAGTTTTGTTGTTGGATGGATGTAAGCATGCTACTTTTCTATTAAAGTTTTAAGTATAATGTATATATGATCCAAAGAGCTACGTTTACGTTAATTTCTTATGTTACTGGAAGAAAATCTATTTGCAATCGAAGTTCCTAATCGTGTAGAAAAGCCGAAGAAATTTGTGATAGGTATTCCACTAACTAACAGTTGTTCTCAATTATTGTAAGAGCAAGGATTGTATCATGCAGGCAAAGCTGCGTCCACACAGAGCTAGTTTCAAATAATTAATGCAAAAAAATAAAGTCTAAAATGGCTAGAAAGCAATAAAAAATATATATGTCACACAAACTAATTTTATATTCTTAAAACATAATGTACACTTCCCCATTAATATATTATAAATAGCACATTATTTACATGTGAAAATATGTAAGATTTTTTATATTTTGGCAGGTATGCAGCTTCACATTGAAAAACAAAAGATCACATCTCAATAATGGGATATCAATTCAAAACTTACATCCAGTGCTATTAAAAGAGGGAAGAATCTAATAATGGATACTTCCATAAGCCATAAGAAAAGGTATGATCATGAAGTCTTTGTTTTATTGATATTATATTGACTTATCGAGACGAAAAGTCGATGATTCAGGCTTTTGTAGTAATTAAGTATTGTTTATGCATTTCAGGTTAAAAATGAAGAGGCAGAACTGGTCATAAACATGCTGATTATACTAGATTATTATATACAATTTTTGGAGCTACACCAGATGGACTTATTAAAGCATATACCATGGAAGTGAAATTATATTTCAGTTTATTGTACAGCAAACCCAAATTTTGTGCAGTCAAAGAAGTAGATATTATTATGTACTTTGTTTGTACTATGTAAATAGTGCCATTTGGTAACACCATTGTATTGTATCTGTTTTAGATTTTAAAAATAAATGAAATAATATATAATTAAGTTTGTTGTTTTCTTCTAAAACATTACATAAAAGTTTAACCAGGATATAAACTTTCCATTCAATATTTCATCTCATATATATTATATTTCTTAGTATAACAGTTATAATATTTATAATATTAGTTATGTTATAATATTATAAACTAAATAAGAAATATACTATATAAAATTAAATATTGAATGGAAAGTATTTATTTATTTGTTTGTATGTTTGCATTGAATGCAAAGATAGAATAGGCAAAGGACATAGGCTACCTTTTACCGCGGGAAAATTCTTTATTCCTAATAGAAAAACTTTTTGCAAGGTCTGCCTATTGCTAAACAAATATATTTTAAACAGTTGTGCTGACACTTCGGCGGCTGATGAGCATACTGCTTCTTTCTTTGTTCATTTCATTTAACTAGCTTTTCGCCTCACGCCTTCGCCCGCGCCGGCAATTTTTCTCGTGGGAATGTGTGATCTTCCCGCAGTAAATGATAGCGTATGTGTTATTTAGATGTATAAGCTAAATGATTGTAAAGTTTCGTTAAAATCAATTCAGTAGTTTTTGCGTGAAAGAGTAACAAACACCCATACATCCTCACAAACTTTCGAGTTTATAATATTAGTAGGATTTAAAAGAAATTAATGGGAAGTTGTGAAATGTTAAAAAATTACGAAGAAGTTAATCAAGTTGACCTTAATAAATGAAAAAATAACGATATGTATGTATAAATATTACCGTAAATATACATAAACTCAATTTATTTGCAATGACAAATACTTAATCCACAGAATAAAAAAACACAACATAGGTCGTTTCGTAAGCTCTAGGCGCTGTCAAATCGGCCTCATAAAGTTATGGATAACTTAAGCAGGTTTAAGAATAACTTAATGTTAGTGAAAACGAAATTTGGACTAAAAGTTTCCTAAATACGTTAGGCATCAATTTAGGAAATTCTCAATGTTAGTGAAAACGGGCGGTAGGCTCGTACTTGCCTAGTTCATAGTTTTATAGAAGCACACTTGTAATTTCAAATCTGTTCGCGACCGCTACTTGCGCCCGCGTCTCCGCGAGTGTGACCGTTCCGGCGCATGATTCTATTGCATTATTCATAAAGATGGACGATGTAATTAAATGTCTTGGTGGTAAAAACCACTGACACCTTCCTGTGGGATTTATAGGGGCACCTGATGATTTTATTGAGGTGAAAGACCTCGGCTTTGAGGGGAGAGCGGTTTAGGTGACCTTTTTGGTTTTTTCCATTATTATGAACATTAGAAAGGGGATTATCAACTACTATAGTCTTTAATAGTCCTTGGTTATATTTCCCTTAAAAAATACTTTTTTCTGGATAGTTCAAAAAAAAGTTGGTGGTATAGATGGTGGTACGGCAGACGCCGTTGTTGGTTAAATATCTGCCAGATCCGCTGTGAGCTGTAAGCGTGTTTTTGATTCTAAATTTATATTTCAGTTCATCTAACACTCTAAGTAAAATTACGTGGAAGACGTTTGTATCGGCGGAGATTTTATTAAAAAAAATATAAAAACGTCCTTCCTCTTGAATCACTCTATCTATTTAAGAAAAACGCATCAAAATCCATTGCGTAGTTTTGAGGATTTAAGCATACATAGAGATATAGGGACATAGGGACAGAGAAAGTGACTTTGTTTTAAACTATGTAGTGAAATACTTGACACTGGCACAAAGAATTACTAGTGCCATAATCACAAAAAAAAAAAAAAAAAAAAACTATGTAGTGATACACACTATTGTTATTCGTCTGTAAGTGTCCCTAAGAAAAATAAAAATATGAATTTGAGTCTAAAGACAGACAACTCGGCTTAACATTTCTTATCTCTTGTTACTGGTCCCTCCGGTAGGGATCTATATCCCTACATAACTACTTAAATTTCGACAAAGGTATAACTAAATGATCGTGGACAGCAGGACTACGGAAAAATGCAAGAGACTCAAAGTTTCAAAAATCATACAAAATGACAGAACTGCATGCTCTTATGTCGCGTCTTGCATCTTCTCGAGCTTCTCGCTCGTTACGTAGTGAGATAGCAGAAAAGTAACTACGAAATTCTCAAACGGAACGTCATTTTTGTCAGTCTCTTGTATAACGAGCAGCACTCTCGTCAAAGTTCATTTAGATCCTTGTTGGAGCTGATAAAGAATGATCTAGGGACTTAAATACGTTTACCTACACTAAAAAATACTACACCGCCTAATTATCTCATACAAGTTCATGGATATCAATCATCCGTCTCAAAACATTACATTAAATAACAAAAAAGAACAAGAAACAAAAGCTTAGAATAAAAACAAATAACTGCGGACACGTAATGTTGCAATTACAGGTTGGTAATTCTATTTGTAGTAATATTAGGCATATCTACACTAAGCCAGTGAAACTAGCCAGTAAAGTAATTCTATCTATAAGATTGGTATCTTTCACATCTTGTCTACAGCTTCTGGTAAATTCTATTGAACACATCGTTATGTTGGTTTCATCGTGTAAATTTTGACGAGATCATGATAGCTGCCAAAGCTTGATACCTAAGGTACAAAACATACAGACTGCTGATTTATAAAATAAGTTGACATAGTGACTTTGGGTAGAGTGTATTGTAGTTTCACACAAAGTACTTTTAGGTCTCTAAGTTGATTGGCAAAAATATATCTTTAAGAGTTTTTTCTCTTAGAGCTTGCCTTTGTATAGAAGCCAGCATGCGGCGGCTGGGCAACTACGAAATTCACCCCTACCGCTACAGAATTCGGGCACTCTCAAGGTCTAGGTATTGGCTATTATACATTAAATATAAAGTTCTTCAGTAATTAAATGTGCATTTAAGTATTAAAAAAGTTATTTTTTACATGATAGTACTGGGAGCTAGTAACTGTCTTGGTTCACTGGCTTGATATAAACGAGTATTGGGTAGGAGTGGTACATAGAGTGTTGAGTTGCGCTTGAGTTCTCCAAATGTCAAGTGCAGTAAGTACTTCCTATCTAATTATTGCACAGTTTCTTTTATTATTATACACGGTTTCCTGGTTTTTATTAAGACAATAAAAAAATAACATTCTAATAGGTAATTTATTCAAAATTTGTAAAATCCTTCAAACAGTCACTTTAAGTATTATACAGCTTTCAATTAAGTGGCAAAGTAATGTTTTTGACTTGTACAATAATTCTATTCTATCCACTTACAAACACTAAAATAATCAAGAATAAATAGCGAATAAAAAAAAACTATGAAGTTAAATTGAAATAATACAGAATAATAGTTTAAACTTCATCTTCAAGTTTACTTAGGTACATAATAGCTAAAATAAATGTTAAATTAACAAGAAAGTTCAGGTACCTAGAGTAATTAAAGAAATAATTCAAATAATAATTTCAAAATAAAAAACCGAACATAACGACACACTAATAGTAGTCATTTGGGAACTTTTCGCCGAAAAAAATCATCCCAAAGAACACCTAAATCACGGGTGCTCTAATTAATGTTCACATTTAAAACTTGTAAGTCCTATAATTGCACCAGATCCGCGGATTACAGGGATCAGCCTGTAATCTTTCGCAATTTTCGTTTAATCGTTCCTGTTTTTAAAAACCATTTTTTAAAGACCCTCCGTCAGTAACTCTCTTCATTATTTATAGAGATCTTTGATCCATGGTTGGTCGCTAACTCCCGGGACATTTGGACTTATGTGATAATGCTAGGGCAAGTGGAAGAAATTTGATAATTCGCGGTTGGGAAAACGATCGCTTTTAATAATAACTTGGGTCGCATTGTTGGTAAATTACTGTTAGAACAAAGGCGATGTGGAGCCATCATATCGCTTCAAATGTGCTTAAGAAAAGGTGTGGAGATGCATCGACGTAAATAATTTTACTATTTTTGTATTACAAAACCCTGATCAGGGTTTTACGAAATTGTCTCAAACAAGTTTCCACCTATTTGTGTGATTTAGCAGATTAGTTGAAAATTTTGTGTCCTGTTGTTCCGTTCAAAGCATGATAATGATTAACAAAGTGTGTTGATTTGATAGTAGGTAGCTTTCACTGTATAGAGCTTGATTGATGAGTGCTAAAAGTACGTATTGTTTAGAATATACAAGGGGTTTTACAAATACTAAAAGGACATGTTCTGTCAATAGTTTGAAATAATCTAATAAATTCGATATTAATACCTATGGAAGAGTAAAATATTCTTATTTCGCTCTCGAAAAAAGCTTCTTTGCGAAGGTTGCTTTAGACTAAGCACCCCTATTTAGTATTTTTTTACCCCGTCACTTAAACCCTATAGTACTTCAGCGTAATTTTTTGTAAGTAACTGTATTATCATACCTAGAAATCCACTTTTCTACAATACGACTCTACAATTTTAGTGTAGGGCGACCAAACGATCGTTTATCACGGCCCGTCAAAAACTAATTGTCCCGCCTTGCTAACCGGCGATTGTGACCATAATACCATAATTACGCCCTTAATACTTTTTTCAACAGTTTTTTTCATACATAATCGAATCGGCTCATAGACGTTTTTGTTGCCCTTAAAAGACGGCATTTAGATGAAATTCCGAGTAAGTATATTCGTTTTGTAGCTCGAGGCTTTAACAATATAAATGTTTACAGTCAGTCCCATATAAGTTGTGGTTTCTAATAACATGTTCGAGCATATTTAATTTCTGGGTAAATTAAAATAAACAAATGGAAAATCTTTTTTAAAGGCTTTTTGAGAAGGTACATTTTTATATTCAGGCATTTAGCGTTAGTAGGTACATTGAAGAACATGCACTAGGTATCAGAGATATGAATGGTTTACAAAGATGCCAATTGTTTCCCGACATATAGCTATCACTTCTAAAATTTGATTTTTTAACACAACTCTAAAATTAAAAATATGTCACACTTCTAGAAGTACTTTTGGATATTTCACTTAGATAAATTACTAGTAAACTATTTTCAATTAGTAAGAATAAATAACACAAAACTTTAATCCTTTGTTTGCAAAACCATCTATCTAATCTGCAGTTTTAAAGAAAATCTAAAAGAACAATATATATATGAGACAACAACTATTTCGTTTTCCATATACAAAACAGATCGTAAACCATGAAGAATTACTATAATAGCTCCTTGCACAAACTATAAAACAGCTATGGTCAGGTAGAAAGCTGATTTCATAGACAAATTGGTAGCCATTTAGTGAAATTACATGGCTTTTAATAGAAGGGCTGCACAAAAGGCGTTTCTAATACACATCTAGAGGGTTGGCCTGCAACCTCAGGAGTCGTAACATAGGGTAGCTGCTTATTAGATACCAATTTAATGGTACACAAGATGGAAAAGTTTTTAAAATTATGATGAAAAACGTTTGAATTATTACCTATAGTAGCCGAAAGGGTTGCCGAAGAAATCACGACTTTGTCTTAAAACTAAATTTAAAAAAGTGTAGGTGGTGAAGGGGTTGAACAAAATATTGTTGGAGAAGATAGTAAGCTCTGCCATCGTTTTTCAAAATCGTAGTAGTATTTAAGAATAAAGTGTAGATCAATTATTTTTACATACAATAAAAATAAAGAATTGGTTTCATCGCAGTAATACTTTGTTGTTTTTTTTTACAAAGTTTTTGCATAGAAGGAATATTTGTTAAGTTGGGCGGCGTTTTTTAACCAGATAGTAGATACATTTTTGTATGCTAGAAATTTACCCTAGCTAGCCCCTCCTACCCTCTAAACATATAAAAATAAAAAGACCCCTAATAAAAATAAGAAACTTAATAATAAAGCATATTTATTAATTAGAGGAAGTGTGAAAGTAGCATCAGTGACAGAGACAGAAGAGGTGACTGCACTGCCAATTAAGTCACATAATTCATTACAATTTCTTCAAAGTGAAATTTTTCTAGCCAAATCTGATAAATCTAACTGAAATTTGGTTACTTTTACATACTGGAAAGTAAGTGAACATAAATAAACATTGCGGTCGGCAAGTGTAAACGAGATGGGATAATGTTGCCAATCTGCATAAGCAGGCAATTAATACGTGAATACCTAATTAGACATTTATGAAGTGGTAACCCACACTAGTGCAACAACTTTTTTGTAATCTCAAGGCAAATTGCTATTATTTGTCTTTTTAATTAAACGATTAGCGAATTTAATATTAGTTTAGATACCTACTAGTTTTTTAGACAGGAAAGCGCAATTTGTAGTTTGAGCTATAACCGGCTCAATATTTGCAAATGTCTTTGACATTGTTAGGTCCTACACTAATATTTTTTTCTGATTGTATTTCGTAGTCATCTGCGTTGATAAATTCCTCCGAAACTTGTCAGTTTTTCGTCTATCATCTTTAATAACCAACTATATTCCACCAAAACTCAGCGTTCTATAAAAAGTGATTAGAAACCCATTTGACGTTCAGAATTGTGTTCTGTCGGACTATCAATCACATGGTTCTAATTATAGGGATTAAGGGTGCAGTCGTTGGTCGAAGGCTCAGGTACGGAGGATAATGGGCTCGAAGCCGGGTTGTTAATAGATCCAAAGGAGACCGAATTAAAGAGTTTTTAATCAACGCTTTATTGCGCGTGAGACGGTGATGCTGGACGAATCTTGGCCGTGTTTTTGAGGGTAGTCATTATGAAACGTACCATCAATCACACGACCAATTTGAAATCCAGTTTTAAGTATTTACCTGCAATGTTATTTTTCCTAAGAGAATAAGGCGTTTCCTTTAGTAAAAATGTTCCTGGTTTCCCTATTCTCCCTCCCAAATCCCTTCCCTAATCTCTCATTCTACATTTTTTATCACAATCTGTTCAGCTCAGCCGTTTCATATTTGACAAGGTAAATAATGAACTTTAAATACTCCTAATGCAGCAATAAGGAGTCAAAAGCAAAAAAAAACCTATCAAAGGGTTTAAATTATACCTACTTTTTTACGATTGGAATAACTCGTGAAATTAGGTTTTTTAGCTTAACTGCTAGTCTCTAACACGGCCCATCATTTACTGTCTCTCAACTCCCACCGCAAATGAAAGCTGAATCCTTTCATTTAATTTTTTAAATGCATAAATCTCACGCGAGCTTACACCAAACTTAACCACCAACTAAAAAAATACAAGAACTAAATCGGAGGCACGAAAAACCTGTTATTTGTGGTCGCAGTTTACTGTGGACGCACCTTTGTACTAATTTGTAGAAAAACTACTGCCTCGGGTTTCATTTTGATGTACATCGTCGCATCGTCTCGACAAAATCTAAAGTTTGGATACGAAACTGCAGTGGATGCCAAAATTGCTTGGATATGGATCCTGTCGGTTAATTGAACTTAATGTTTTGAACGAATTTCGTGTTCATCCCCTAAACGTTTGTGTCCAACAACGTGCCATTACACGATTATTAATTGGGCGTAAACTTTGGGGCACGAGATGAGATGGTTTGATTCCTTTGATTGCACATTCAAACCGAGAGACGTTTCTTATAATGATAAGAAATAAATAACAAATAAATAGGAAATAAATAAAAAGTCAATGGACTTTTTTTAAAACATTCTCAGATGACAAAACAATGCCTAAAGGTAAATATAATTTTGGGACATACAAAACACGTGTGGTGTAGATTTAAATAATTTTACCATTAATACAAATTTATAGCATCCAGCCACACCTTATTTCAAAATAAAAACAGACCGAGCTTAAACATGTTGTAGCAACAACTGTCAATACTGATTATGAAGAACAGAATATAATGATGATAAAATACAAGCGACAAAGCGCGTTAAACGAAAGCTTTCATAAAAATATCCCCCAACCGAAATAGAAGGCAAATTGACAGATGACAAATAAGACCGTTAACACTACGGTCACGGCAGCCGACAACCAAATAACTTAGACCTTCCAAACGCTGAACAAGATAACCGATTTCATACTTTTAAAGTAAGCGCAGAGACAATAGAAGAGACCAATGAATATTGGTTGATGGTAGTAAATATTTCTACCAGGACTAAATGTGATAAAATACATCAAGACGTTGTCGTTATAGCAAGATAGATGGCCACCCGGTGGTATTAAATATTCTTTTGAACAACAAGATTAGAATAGATGAATGTTTTGTATACATTGTCAGATACTAAATTAAGGCCTTTATTGTTATTAAAGTCAGGGCATATTACGACCACAACGTGGTGCAATGCAACTAAAGAAAATATTTGTTGTTATTTATTAAGATTATAGATCATTTAAAGTATTGTTGACGTATGTAAATATGTCATTAGTTCTTTATTTTTTATGAACAGTTTCTCCATTTATCAGTTTTCATAATTTCTCGCCTCTCACGTGTTTGAGTGCATGGTCGATAGAGCGTTATATTTAGTTGTACAACTTTTCACAAGCATTGTTGAATCTGTCTTAAAATATATACTACTTGCATAGTAAGAAAGTTTTAAAGCGACAGTACCTACTCGTTATCCATAAAATTGACTACCACGCCCTAAAATCTTTGAAAAATTTTAGCAAGCTTAAATCTCGGAATGAAAATCGGCAAATTTTAATTAGTCTGTAGCATTGTCCGAATAAAACGGGACCGAAGAATGTATATACAACTACAATTGAGACAGAGGGCAAAGAGGTCGACCCTTCTAGAGTGTATGGGTGTGGCGAACTTAAATTTTCGCATTGACAGCCGAAACGGCCTCGAGGGACTGTGGAGCCGGGACGTGCTTTTAGTGCCTTTATGCGCCAACTAGTTTACGAGTGGTTATTTGTGCCCTCTGAGGGAGCAAGAGCACAGGTAAGGTTATCGTCCCGTGATGTATGAGTGCCTTTCTTTTCTTTGTTAGGTTGTACTGATGAATTTCCTTGAATTGTTTTAATTGTTGGTCATGGAAGATGTTGTTTACGTGTTTACTCCCTGATTTTCTTAGTTCTTTGTTATCTTTCTTTGATGGAGGAAGTTTATAATTAACACTTACCATAGGCTACCTATATACCTATGGGTACTCTATATACTATTAGTTACTAATGCTGTTCACTTTAATACTTCTAGTAACACAACACTCATACCTTTATCATATTTTAAACTGTGTTGTCGTCTATATAATCAGATAAACATAAAAAAATGTAGTTACCTATATATTTACTATTCTCTACTATCAATATGTCCATGGATTTTATGTAGAAATATTTACTAGATTAGAGACGTAGACCAAATCACAATTTAGATTGTTACTCACCTGTTCCAACTCATTAAATCATTAATATATTTTTCGTGAAGAAAAGTAATAGGTAGATGTAGGTATAGGTAAAACATATTAAAATGTACATTCATTATATAATATTCAAGCAAAAAAGGTTTGCTTCTGATGTAAATAATTTAAATCTAAAGATGAACAACAAACATGAAGTATAAATTAATAAACCGATAAATAGAAACAAAATAAACCAAAATTTCAAGGTTCAATTCAAGCTAAAACATATTTGTTACCGTAATGTATTACAAAATTTTGTGGAATTCAAAAATGCGTCTCTTTTACGATACGAGCATTTCCCATAATATAATATATAGATTTGTTTAATGCTTAGAGATAGCATATCTAAAAAATCTTAATATTCGAAACAAATATAAAATAATAATAATATTTCTGCCTGTTACATCAAACAGCTAGTAACAGTTCCAAAATAATGGTTGGTATGTTTGAAGAGGATCAGGGGCATCAGGGCACCTCTATTACCACTAACAGGGATTGACTATCAATCAAGAGTTGTACCGAAATTACGTGTATTGTTCCCTAGGAGAGCGCGACCCTTAGAAATGATCAGCTTATGGTTGTGATGTGACAAACAAATCTGATCAATATAAAAACATCTTGTAAATAAAGTTTGTTAAAATAATTCAAACAGAAAACGGAAAATAGAACAAAATAGTGCAGACTTAAGTTGAAGAAGAAAATGTTCAGGGTTCACAATATTTTAATTTCGATGATTTTGAAAAAGGTTATGTAAAAAAATATCGCAAGTGATAATGGATTTTGGTTTTAGGCTCCGCCAAAACTTAGCTAAATAAGTTTCTGCTCACCTCAAGATTTTTGCTTGATTCATGATTCTTTAAACAGGCCTAATCAAAGGTAGACTGCCTTGTTTCGGAATTTTCATGTATTATATTCTCTCGAGATCTCTTATAGAGATAAGCTCACCTTTGTACCTAGCTATTAGTATCAAATGTATGTTTGTTTTGTGTAATAAAGAATACGATATATTTAATGTTTTTTTTTTTCATTTACCCAAACCTCGCAAAATTTCTCAATTGCACTGGTCAATAGAACACGTTATTTACTAATCCAGAAGATAAACTACCGCTGGTTACCCCAATACCGCACCAGAGTGCCCCCATACAAACATTATGTGTCACTGGGCATTAAGTAGTGTCGTGCACTAAGCAATATTGACGTGTTCATTATGGGTATTGTCTTTGGGAAAGATGGGGTGGCATTGGGAAGCTTTCCCAATCAAAGGGACTAAGAAATGGGTCGTCGACTTGGAGATATATTTTCTCACTAATAGGGATAGATAGATAGATATTATGACAAATATACGTTAGAACAGGTTAGAACACAAATAAATTGATACAAAACAACGATTTGTTTTAGACATACCTACAAACCTTTATCCAGATAACTGATTTTATTTTGGAGGTTGATTTATATGAAAGGCGTAATTATAGTAATTGTGTAATTATAACGAAGCACAAATATTATTCTAGTCACATTAATAGTCGACCCCGAATTTTTATTAAGTTCCGTATCTTTGGCTTTTCTGTTTATGATTTAGTGGACCAATTCGGCCCCCAAGTTGTTGTGGACAGTACGGCTATCTGATCAACCGCGCAATAAATAATACTTGGACTGTATTTATCAAGTATTTATCAAGACACCGCGAAATGTAAGTAATGGGACGATTTATGGCCGGGAAAAATTGTGCTTCGGGCTATTTAGATGATAGAAATTTTCTTAAGAAAGTCTCTTGAAAGAAAATTATTGCTTGTTTTGTTAATTTATTTATCTATAGTTAGTTTAACGCGATAGGGAATATCAAAAAAGGAAAAATTAAAATGTCATTTGAATTGACAAAAACTGACACGTTTCAACACTTTAATAGGTATTCTTGACAATTAAAAATAATTGAAATGAACATTTAATGAAAATACATACGGCATTCGCCATTTTTTTCTGCAGAGTAATTAGCAACAGAAACGCAACCGCTTCAGGAAACATTATGCCTAATTGCAAAATACATTGTTCTAAAAAGGCTACTCTCACTAACATCATAACCGCTTGAAGTTAACAGGCGTTAAATAATTTTAAATAATAAAGTAATAACCTAGACGAATGACAGGAAAGGAGGCAACATTAACATTAAAACGGTCGCACAATTACTGTGTGATTAGTGTGTCGCTTCGGCGACGGCGACGACTGAATTCATTAGTTCAGCTCACCTGATTTTATTTAATTAAAACTAACTTACGTATACGCTGGGGCCGGTTTCAAGAACTTCGTTTGTTGATTATTCTATTGTTAAGAACGTGACTGCTTTGGTAAGTAAACTAAAACTGAAATTCTGAAGATTTATCTGTCTGATAAATAAATGTATTACTAATTAGGAATAGACACCTGAACAAGCCTTTATTGAAAACGTTATTTACGATGGCTTAAGATGACTTTACTGTAATTTATTAAATGCAAAAAAATTGCTATAATTTTATCGCGATTCCGTGTTTCACAGAAATATGTGTTGTACAATAATTGTAATCAAGTAGCGCACTCGTTTGTAACTTTGAAACATCATTTTATGTCTTTACATTAACTGACGAGTTCAGCAAAGCAACATGTTTGGTCTTCTATGGATGTACCTACTTATTACTGTCTACCAGTAGTTACCAACAGTCCATCACATATTTTTGGAAACCTAGAAAGAAAGTACAGCTTTCTTCATTTCTTGGAAATGTGTCATTCGAATATCTTCCAAATGGAAGTCTGATTAAAAATTTTCAGCGTAGAATTAAAATTTTGGTGTCACCAAGCCTTGCACGATAGGAAGGAAAAACATCCCAGTGAAATGTCTCGGCGTCGGTCAACGGAGCGGAACGTTGGGAACGGTCGTTGTCGTCCGTCGCATCTGTATCTGTATGTTAATTACTCTATGGTACACCCTACCAAGGATCTAAATACACCTACTTTACAAACCCTGGTGTCAGAAGCATTGAGCCGCCTGGCTTCTGATATGGATTTTAAAAGGTTTCAGATAATTTATTTTTAAATTTAGGATATTTACGTTACTAAGTTAAGTCAGTTACATGTTCTTTACTGGCGAGTCCAAAAAATTTGCTTTCTTCTATGGAGAAGAACTCGTCTGAGAAAACTTCATAGAAAGTCTCACAAAGTGATATTTTGTTTGAAAAGTGCCCTACTGAGATTTGAACCCGAGCCCTCTGTAATGTGATACAAGTGTTTTCTGCTGATCACCATACAAATGATTACCAATGTTAACGTTTCATATGATTCTGTGTTAGTTCATTTTATGGCCACGTTCGTTTCGTTTAGATCCTTGTCTGATCGTACTATGACGAGACGGAAACGTTGCTTCCAGCAGTGTTAATATTAATATCACATGACGCTAACATTATAAACGTGAAAGTATGTTTCGACAAAGGTTCCGCATTCACGACTCATTACTGAATGGATTAAGATGTTTGGGATTCAGATATTAATAACTATAAATAGATGAACTAAGTTCTTAAATATGTAATATTCAATAAATCATAGACTAATAATATTTTCAACCTGGTACGTATGAGGAAATTTTTCATAAACAATTTTTCCTGTACATGGTTTAACGTGATTCAGAGGTCAGATAGCTGTGATTGTCGCTACATTATACTGTCTGTTATATACTTAATATCCTCAATCACAACAAATGCCTGATTATTCGAGTAAATTATGACTTTGTCTCACATAGAAAGTTTCATCATCTTCCCAGTCATAACGAGCTGGCATGACTAGTCTACATCAAAAATGTCACCATCAAACCTGCCTCTAGGCCGATCGTAATTCATCCAAAAGGCGATCACATACGCTAAAGACTGTATACTATCTTAAAAGAACTGTAGACCTCTCATCTCATACAATTTGTATGCAGATGGGGATTTATAAAAATAGCGACCTGCAGCAGATGGCCATTTTGACTAGACCGCTATTTCTATATAGTTTGTTGGAATAGAGAGGTCACCAGTTTTTAAAGATACCTTCAGTCGTTTTTGATGCCTTTATAATAATCATTCTAATGTAGACCACTTGAGGCCAAAGGTCATACCACCGTGTGAACGCGATGATGTAACTGATAAATTGCTTTCGATTGCTGGTGTTAATTAGTCGAATCGACTCATTGGTACCATTTTTATGAGCAAATATTACGAAGATGTTGCGAATGTTGATTTGAGAACCTGAATTTGTTATGATTGTTAAGGCCTATTACCAAAAGTGTTTTAAAAAAGAAGTAGAAGCTGAAGAAAGACTATTCACTGTTTAGACGTTCGAGGAGAGTAATGATGATGTATGAATGCATTGTAGGTACTATTTAATACGTAAAAACGTTAAGGAATAGGAAAGGACATTATATTTATAAATCCTTACATTTTGAATTAAAACCTTGTTATATTAGTATGGAGTATGAATTTGTTTTCTTTCTTGATATAAAACAATAAACTTAATTACCTTTTTAACACAGTATTGATTACTCTTTGCCCGGATGGGATCATGACATAAAGAAATCGAATAACAATATATTTATAGTAACTTTTTAATCAATGTTTTAACGCGTGTATAAGGAATCTAGCAGCCCCATAATATGGCAACTAAAAAAAGACCACCTGATAATGAGTTCGCAAACAATTGCGTAGAAACAGTACTGCAGGGTTTACATTGTATCCATTTATTGCTGTGGGATAGATTCGAAGAGACTACATTAAGTAAACTTTCATAATAAATAAATGGTGGATGACAATGCCAACGTAAAAATTATAATGTGTATTATTATAATTCCATCATCATAATATGATATCATATGGATATTATGAATTTGATAGATTTTTATGAATATAATTAATTATAATAATAAGAAAAAATTAAGTAAATTGAAGCTTAGTGAAAATATGTACCTAATTATCTTTTGTAGATTTACATATTATTAACAAAAGCGCAGTAATAAAATAATTTATTAATTTATTCGCAAACAAAACAGATTTTGAAATAAAATATACAAAAAACAAGAAGAAAAGAAAAAATCTATAACAACATTCAAATCAAAGAGATTGGAAGAACCAGCTTCCGAAGCTGGCTCTTCCAATCTCTTTGATTCAAATTCAGTTAAAACAAAAATTACAAACATCTTGTCACTATAAAGAAAAAAAAAACTTAAATGTCAACATGTACCTATGTATAACATGGTATAATCAATATGGAACATCAAATGTTTTTCAACTCTAAAGCCTAAGTCACACACAGTTGCTATTCTCTGCGAATTTGGAATTGAGCGTGTTTAATTTCATACGCAGCCAATGCACTCGCAGCGACTATTCGTTGTGTAACCTACAAGCTTCTTCTAAATTTTTAAAAACTTTATTAGTTTTGTGCATCAATTTTACCAAGGGTCGTAGGTTAAAAATTCCTTATTTAAGGCATCGCCTTATTACAGCATTTTTAATGAATTCTCGGCGTAAATTATTAGTGTCTTCAATTTTACGATCAATCTTTCAGCTGAATCATTATCCTTTCGGGTCGTTTTATAACCTCACAAGTTGTTCTATTCGAAAGGTAATAAAGTTGTGATCATCGTAAAAAGATTCTATCAACATTAATTTGTTTAGCTTCTTGTTCGAGGAAGGCAATCATCGTCATCGTTACATCAAAGTGCGGTCTTCTGTAGAGAAGAGTTCAAGCTTTTTCATAAGCAAGTCTTTCCCTTATTGTCAGAATTTTTAAACCGCTTAAGTGATGACGTGGCTCTAGTGATGTTTCCATGCACGATGATGATTCCATTCTAGTAATGAATTAATGAATGATAGTAGCCACGTCCGCGTGCGTTCCGAAGCATGGAATCTTTTATCATCGGATAATCAGGCAGGTGGTGTAACCTGCAATATCCTAACCAAACGAGTAAAAAACTCTCCCAATGATTTCTACCCAGTACTTGTCCCTCGGGAAAAAGGCGAGACCGCGTGACCCGATCAGAAAAATAAGAAACCTCGCCATATTGCGGAATTTCATTGCAGCTAATTTTAAACATAAAAATACATACCTACAGGTGGCGGCCAGAGCAGGTTTTTTAATTTTCTGGTCAGACTTTATTTCGACGGTGAACCAACGGGATTCGAATTAAATCTGGAACCTTCGTAATAAGTGGTTAGTGGTTTTTCAATCAGTTAGGACTCTAACTAGTTACTCAAAAAACTCCGTCATCGTTGTCATTTAAGCCGAGACGTTCGTCAACTGCCACAAAGATTTCTTAGCGCTGGATCCCGCGGCCCTCACTAAATAGCCCGTGTCATTCCAATCTGTACTGCAGAGGGTACCCCATTATTATATATTATGTGTTAGGGGTTTTAATTAGCACCTCTATACCTAGTTTATGAGGCCAGTATGTTATTTATGTTTTCAGCAAAAGTAGGTAAGTGCGATACCGTCTTTTCCACATCAGCCCACATCCGTATAGGCGGTCGCTGTACCGTGTCAGTTAGGTAATGGGCTTCCTTCCGCGCGTGCAACGTCCTTCCTGATTGGTTGCGAAACCTGACCTTATGCGGTAGGACATACGGGTCGTTATGTTATGATTTATCGTGATGCTATTTTATGAAAAATTTGTAGAAATTGCACCTGTAACTCTATATTTGATTTTAGCTAATGTATTATGAATTACATTTTGTAAATGACAAATGTATTTTTTGGAATAGTCTCCTTCTATTTCCTGATTCTTGGATTCTTGTTAGGTATCACTACTTGTATAAAAATAATGAAAATATATTTGATTTATTCTGATATGAAACTTTTCCATAACTGACTCTGAGATTCTCTATTTCGATGTCATACAAAGTAAGTAATTGTAATTAACTTTCAACGAAATCATGAATAGGTAGTTTATAATTAATTTTTAGTACCTGCTGCGTTTAAAATACT
Source organism: Teleiodes luculella (assembly GCA_948473455.1). Lineage (NCBI taxonomy): Eukaryota > Metazoa > Arthropoda > Insecta > Lepidoptera > Gelechiidae > Teleiodes > Teleiodes luculella. The sequence goes on along the minus strand of OX419598.1, from coordinate 10,422,463 downwards.
TTAAAATTTATGGAGGATAAGTAACCTTATTCCTCTCGCAAGATTGGTATCTCAGAAAGCATCACTCGAGTTTTTAGTAGTGTTGTGTTATTAAAGATTGTTTTATGTGTCTATCCTGTAACGAGGTGCTTTGCAACCTCATTTCCATCTCACTTTCCATTTCTTTCTCGTCTAAATTCAAACATTCAATTTTGAAATTCCTTCGTCATTCATACGTCATCCTCGTCCATTTTCCTTAAGTTTTCCCCTTGACTTCCGGCCATGACGGCCGTATTTCTTAAAATGTGTGTAATTTTGTTAAGTATAAGCTGCTTAATTCTGCCGAGTTTATACCTGTTTCGTTTCCATGTAAATAAACCAGTGCCAGTCAGTTCCTCGTGCATGTTATTCTATTGCCTAAGGAAACCTTCAACCTTCAGCCGCTTCTGTCGGCTCGCCAAGGTCCTGGTGGGCCGAAGGCGCGAGTCTGCTTTGTCTCTCATTATTCCTTTTATTTGGAGTTGGGTCTACTCATTTTCTTGCTCCAAATTACTCTATCCTCGATCATCTATTTCTGCGGAATCTCTTTAATAATTCATGTATTTGACCACCGATATGGCGTGCCAGTCTCTAAATTTTATGTCCTCCTTTTAATTTACAATAATTCACTGTAAGATTTTCAAAAAGAACAAAGAAAAAAATGTGTGAAAATGACTAACGCACACTGGGCCAGCAGCGTAAAAGCAAAGACTATCCAACCTTATTTCAGATAAGGCTCAAACCTCCCGATAATTTTTGACGTCGAAAAAGAGACTCAATTAGGCTGGTTATATCCGGCTCGAAGGACCGAATGTGTTAGTTTATTGCTTTTAGAGTAAGTTCTCTCTGTAACATTCCTAGCTTATATATCAGAATAACACATAGTCTACCTTTTATCGTGGGACGGGCGGAGGTGATAAGGGGAGTAGTGTAGCTGCATACAAAAATAAAAGTTTTGAATAAAATGTCCGTCTGTCTGTCTGTTTGTACACGCTAATCTCTGAATAACAGCTAGCTTATACATCAGAATAACATAGTCTACTTTTTACCGCAGGAAAATACTATTTCCCACAGGGATAACTTATCAACGCGGGCGGAGCCACGGGGCGGAAAGCTAGTAATTCATAAGAATAGGAACAAAATTCGCGTTTGAAACCTTATCGATTCTTGCGTGTTACCTCAAGTGAGTCTTCTGGTCACTATATTTGTCTGTTTCACAATTATTCGTGACCTTTCATACCAAATGACCACCAACCCAACTAACGCCACTATATCATTTTCTTTACTGATCGAAGTTAGACAAAAAACGCATAGCAAATACCAATTACTGGTATCACCGAATCTACCGTCCAGAGCCCCGTTCCACCAAGCTACAATTTCACAAGTTACAATTACAATTTAAAATACATTGCATAGTTAGGCATTCATAACTTGGTTTTTAGTTCATAAATTGTCCTCACCAAGAGATTTTAGGCTATCCTGAAATTATAGTTGAATAGGTCTTAAGTCCTCAGGCTGCGCTGCTGAATCAGAGACCGTTTTTCATTGTTACAATTTCTCACTCTCTACGTAGTTTTGGGCTTTCTTACTATTTCGTTGTCACCGTAAATGCGTCAAAATATAACACAAAAATTTAAAAGTATATTGGTAGCACTTTCTGTATGTCAGGGATGGAAGCTTGTTATAGAATAAGAATCTCCGTTCGAAACACAACGCAAGCAATGCTTTCATACATAGCCCTTATATTTTTAACCCCCGACGAAAAAGAGGGGTGTTATAAGTTTGACGTGTGTGTCTGTCTGTCTGTCTGTCTGTGGCATCGTAGCTCCTAAACGGATGCGCCGATTTTGATCTAGTTTTTTTGTTTGCAAGGTGTCACAATCGAGAGTGTTCTTAGATAATATGATCCTAGAAAATATCTTCAGCCATTTGAAGATTATCAGCTCTTTTCTAGTTGTTGAAAGGATCAAGTACCGGTTTTGTGTCGGAGGTTATTTTTTTTTTTAATTTTGTGTTATTATCAATATACCCTACGCAATGTAGATCAAATTGCACCTGTAATAGTAAATTGTAATTTGGTGGAACGAGCCCCAGCCGGGTGACCGTTAAGACAATCATCAACGCTGCTACTTCCTGCGCCAGTCAGATAATACATAGAAATGTGTATTAAAGTCTCTAATACATATGCATGGTCTCGGTCCGTGGCCACAAGTGGGCTCGTTGCACAATCTCGGATGCTCGACTGACTGACTGACTGACAGGGGACGGTGAATTGCAAAAATACGGCTTTTCTTTTAATTAGTGATTGTGTATTTAGGGACATCTTATATACGGCTAGTGCTGTTTCCTATCTTTACACATATGTATTTTTTATTGAAAAAAAAGGATCTAAATTTTTTTTACATATTAATGTTTTGAATATTTCGTGGTTTTTGACTAAATTATAGGGTTATGGGTAATAGTAACGTTTAACGTAAGCAAAAAGTTTTATCAGTTATAATAATATGAGCTGTTAATCACAACAACGTTCCCGCCAAAGGACTGGAGCCTGAAATTACAAACAGTAAATTGTGTTATTTTTGCATTCATAATATTAATATCATCATCATAATTTCAGCCTGTAGACGTCCACTGCTGGACAAAGGCCTCCCCCAAAGATATCCACGACGATCAGTCCCGCGCTGCCCGCATCCAGCGGCTTCCCGCGACCCTCACCAGATCGTCGGTCCACCATGAGGCCTGCCCATGCTACGTCTTCCAGCGCGCGGTCGCCATTCAAGAACCTTTTTGCCCCAAGTTTTTTTGGTTCTTTGTTCTATTAATATCCACAAAACACGGTATTATCTTATGTTTGTAGAATATTTACTTTTATCTGATTATTAAATGGACATGACCAACGAGAACACACAAATTAATGAAACGCCCGTTGAGCATACGTAATTCGCAATTTACTGATTCTGTACTAAGTTTCTTTTTTGTCGAAATGCGTCATTCATGGTTCAATTTGAAAACAATTTTGCACGATTCGCTATTAAAATGACGATAACATCTTAATTTAAGTAGAAAAAACATTGTAAATGTCATCTTCGTCACTCTTGGCTTACCGTTTGCTGAAGTCTGTTTTTTGTTAACTTATTTACATCGGTAGTCAACCAATAGGCTAAAGCGTGTTTGCCTATTTAGGAGTAAGGTCGAATATTAGGCTCAAATCACACCGGAAGAGCAGCGACGCGGCGAGCACTTTCAGTGTGAAATAATTTTGTACTTTATCCGCATACTAAATCTTTTTATCTAATTTTAATCTATTTATCCGCATGAAACTTCGAAAATTCGCGCGGCCGCCAGCGACGCCGCGCGTTCGTCAGCAGTTCGGCCCGTTTCAAGCGATACTAGGTCTTTTCAGTGTGCGGACAAAGTTTAAAATAATTTCCCACTGAAAGTGCTCGCCACGTCGCGCGTGTCGGTGCACTTTCGATGTGATTTGATAAACTCTACCTTATACTATACATATTCTTATACTTATTTGTGTGTTTGTATTGTGGGATATTTGTATGCAATCAAATGATATAGCTGTTTTAGAAACTGCTTACCTTCGTCAATATTCCACCTTTCGCCACTGATGCAAAACAACAAAGCCGTCGTTGCTGTTCTATCCTGTTCAAAAAGTACTGCCGTTTCTCTTATTTAAGTCGAGGTTATTACTATTATCTATATTCATTGATTATATTATTCATAAGCATAGGAACACTTAAAAAGTATTATACATTTGCTGTTAACATTTCAAAGAATCAAAGATTCATCATCTATTAATGTTAAATGTGCGTACGCGCCGCCAAAGCGTTTGATTTGACAGCCCGATGTTCCACCGATGGCTAATTAATAAGCAGATACAACCACTTAAGATAAGTGAAAATATTTTCATCCCGAAACTACTCCGGATGTAGATTATATCGGCATGACAAAGCGTGGCGCCAAGTACAGACCTCTCCCATTCCATTTTAAACTCTAACGTCATATATATAAAAACCAAAATAGAGTTCGAATGTATCGACAAGTCAACATTACCAACAGTTATGTTAAAATCAACTGTAAAAGCTACTCAGGAGAGATGAATATTCTTAAATTCTGTTCCATTTACATTACCATCTGAAACGTTGTCAGCTATGTCTCTTGCTTCTTCGATTTTCAACTTTATGCTATCGAGACTAGGATTATTATTGACGTGTATTATTGTGAAGTGGTATTGGCATGTACAGGGACTAAAAGCTTCACAATCTCAAGTGCAGGTGTATGACTCCAGTGTCTCCGAAAATAAATCGATGGTCATTGCATGATAAGATTTCGCGGTTATTATGTTTGAATGATTGTGTTTTAAAAGTATTGTTCGTAAAGCTACTCAGCAATAGAACAAGTAAGTAGATGTAGTATAAATGTGACGAAATAATTTTCGACTTTGCAAAATGTTTGACTTTAAAAGAATGTTCACTTGCCATAATATGCATTGATGCATTTCATATTAGATGTCTTATCTTATCTTATCTTATCTAGCCTAAGCTGTCCCACTGCTGGGCAAAGGCCTCCCCCTTTTTCTTCCACTGCTCCCTGCTCCCTGTGTATTAGATGTATTTTTCATAATTAATTGGTGTTGGTTAGTACCACTGGGTGTTTACCCTATTTATGTTTATAAACAAGAATGAAATTTCATATTATTATCTTTCGTGTAAAGTACTTTGATTGTAGTATTATCACGGAGAGTATTATCTATTTGTCTTGCCGTGTTTTTTAACTACAACTTCATGGATTTTGCCTAATGGTACATCTTTTCATTTCATTTGGGTAATAAAAGAATCCCATATATACTGAATCTCAATAGTGAATCAAAGTGCACTCTCAACATTTAACGAGATGTGCCTTGACAAGTCACCTCACGTCCTTCTCACTACAGAGTCCCATTTCACGACAAACATTATAAGAACCGTTCACTATACAATGCTTAGTCGATATGATATAAAATAAATGGGTTCACGTTTGAGACTTATCGAATACGCAATGGAAACCAAAATACTTTTCTAACTTGTTCATAGCAGTTTCGTTAAAGGGGCCAGTTGGTATTCTCCCTTAATTATTTCCCGAGACATCCCGCACCCTCGAGATGCCAATATCGGTGTAATTAAAGGGCAATCAGCTTGGCCCCGACCAGTGTTCGTAATCCAGGATTGTGCGGGCAGGAGAGCTTATGCGTGTTCGGGTGATAATGGCGGTGCCAATCACGCGGTGCCAAATGGCGATGCTCTTTTATTTCTGTGTTTTTCATACAATTCTGTTATTTTCTGTTTCTCCTAATTCTTTCGTTTTTGTAGAATAGAAAGGGGTGGATTAGATCACATTAATTTAAAAATGTCGGTTTTGCACTTTATTTGGCTTCATTCACAATAAGCCCATTCGTACAATTTTATATCTTTTTTTTCCATAAAATAAATATATACTCGTAGTACGTTAATTTTTGTAAAAGGTAGCCCATGTTACTCCCCAAGGTCTATTCTATCTTTGTAGGTACCCAGTTCCATTAAGACTAAGTAGTTCTATAGTTTTTGAATATTTTCATTACAAATATACAATCACCAAAATACAAATCTTTCCTCTTTACAATATTCGTGTCGATTTAGTTTACTTAATTATTTGACTGGCACTTAGAAATAACCATTCCTTTCCAATGTTCCCTTAATTCATTTGCAATATGAATTTCTCGCGTCAACACTTCGCACTGTTGGTTCGTAGTACAAGTGACTAGAGGTTGTGATTGGGACACAAACAGTTACATTAATGAATATCTTCTTCTTCACATTTAAGAGCCGTGCTCGTGTTAGTAGAGTCTACGACATTCTGTTCTGTTTTTCGCTAAAAGGAAGACAGTACGACCAAAAAGAGCATAATTATATTCACGAAATTAAGGAGCCGCGCCGTATCAGGAGGTTGACAAACAAAAGATGGAAATTGTTAATACGAGTACCTATACTACTGTGACATTACATTCGTCTATCAAAATCTCTAGGAGATGATGCTATAATTAATTAGAACAACATTTACCAGCCAGCTCAGAAATTGCAAAGAAATAAACATTTTCATACAGAATTTAGATACTTAGCAGACCATACTTATCCTACTAATATTATAAACGCGAAAGTTTGTAAGTAAGTATGTATGTTTGTTACTCTTTCACGCAAAAAGTACTAAATGGATTTTAATGAAACTTTACAATAATGTAGCTTATACATTAGAATAACACATAGGTTACTTTTTACCGCGGGAAAATACCTCACTCCCACGGGAAAATCTATTAGCGCGGGGCGGAAAGCTAGTAGGTACAACTATAGTGTTTTTTATTTATTTTTGTTTTGTCTGTTCTTTGTTTTATTTACTATGTCAGTGCTTATAGTGTGTAGTGTGTGCGGTACCTATAAAATAATTCCAAGACATTTACAAATCGCTTTATCGTAATATTTGCACCAATCGTGGTCTCTACATATCCGGGGGTGCTATTATTAACTGTCGTATACCACTGCGAAAGGCTGATCAATCACATTCTTACGACATGTGGGGTAGATTGCATGGAAAAATTAAGTAGAACGTTATCCATGAGATAGCCAAGAATCTGTGAGAGAAAATAGTAAACAAATACCAAAGGCCTTATAGTAGCTTTTATGCGTAAAAACAACCTAGTTTTAAAGGAATAAGTTCGATTCTCGATTGGGCCTAGTAGCTTTCATGCGTTGAAACAATCTAATTTTAAAGGAATGAGTTTGATTCTCGATCGGACCTTATAGGTACAAGTCTGAAAGGTAAGACTAATTGGTGATGTTCGTGAGTTAGGTTAACCTCGAAGCCTATACGATTTTCTAGCATTGGTGCTTCGGAAGATACGTTAAGCCGAATTTACGCGACCGAAATTCGGCGTGATTACGCCCGTAATGCTTTTACTGACGACACAGTGCCGAAATTTCGTTGCGTAACAGCGTACAGCCGAACTTCGGTCGGTGAACTCGGGCGTAAGTTCGGCGGCAACTTATTCTAGATCACACACTATTTTGTCGCGTAAGTTCGGCGCTGATGGTGTGTCATACATAAGTAGCCGAATACGTCGGAACGTAAATTCAGCCGCCGAACTTTGGTAGCATAATTTCGGCTTAGTAGGTATGTCTAGAAAGAGGTTGAGATTGCTCCAAATGGCATGCAGCTTTCTATTGATGACTTTCTATTGGTCGAAGCTGGCGGAAAACAAAAGGGTTCAAACCTCACCACGCGCACCAACGCGTTATCGATTTTAGAATTTATATATACAATTATCGGCGCTCTTACGGTGAAGGAATACATCGTGAGGAAACCTGCACACACCTGAGTAGTAATTCAAGAGTTTTGTGTCAAATTGACCAACCCGCGCTGGGCCAGCGTGGTCGACCAAGGCCTAATCATCCCGATTTCAGGGTAGGTTCGAGCCCCTCGGTGGGGACATATATGAGCTATCAATGATGAATGTAAAGATAGAACAGATTACACTTTCACACACAATTTTTCGTCGCTATAAAAGAAAGAGCTGTGCAATAAACATTCAGTAAGTGAGAACACACAGCTGTCCCTCACAGCACTTGGCTGTGATTACACCATAATCTCAGTGATAATGTGGACAATATTATAGGTAAATGACAAATGCCGACAATGGCCTCTCCACTCGCGATAAGCTTTATAATATAGTTGATACAAGTGGAGTGATGGATAACTTGGTCAATAAGCACCGAGCTTTGATTAAACTCTTCATAATGAGTATAGATTTGATATAGGTAAATATTTTGTTATCACAAGTCAACATAATTTAAAGTTTAACTCTAGTTTAGTTTTATATAATTTTTATACGTGATCTTAATATTCAGTTTAACATACTTTAGAGGCTTGTCTAAAAACTGTGATACCACAAAAAATAAACGTTCGTTGAGCGCGTGTCTAAAATCGTAAGGTTTTGATAAATCACACAGTATACTTTGCAAATTTTTTTTCAAGCCTAATTGATCAACTTAGAGTGGATTTACTTACGTTTACCAAGTTTTAACTCGATCAGTCCAGTGTTTCGGCTGATGATAAAGAACTAAGTTTGTACGGAACCCTCTCTAGGGGAGTTCAACTGGCACTTGACCGGTTTTTTTTAGTTTCAGATAGCCTTTACCTTTTTAAATATAAATAATACAGTCTTGCTAGCAAAATTAACTAACTGACTTCCACACAAAAAATGTACCCAAGGAGGGACTACTATTTGGTATTCTGTGCCCAAGGAATCATAATACTTCTGTGCCCAAATAAGTATATAATAAGCCCTATTTATGAAGAGTTGCTAAACCTAAAATTGTTAAACAAAAAAGTTCTTCTTCATCAAAGTTAGAATTTAAAGTACATTATTTATCTGACGACTTTAAGTAGACAATTTAAACAATTTCGACCCAACAACATAGTCATAATCTTCGTAACTATCTTCTTCTTAACGTTCCGTATCCTTGACCGCAACAACGCATGACGCTGCACCAAGTAGGGTCCAGTAATGGAATAACACAGCCCTAATAGTTCTAATCTAACCTCAATGAGTCTTCCTGCATGAACCTTAGGAATAATCAGGGTTGGCCATGAGACCGTGCCTGGAACATCTAGCTGAGTGAGAAAGGTATTATTGAGTACGAAAGTTTGATAAAGACATGTGTTTTTTTATTTTGTCGGATTTTAAAGTTTGAGGAATTATTCTGAAATATTATATTTTTCTAAGGTAGGCATGAATTAAGTAGCTTGACAAAAACCACCGATGAAACTGATGAGTTTTTACATTGAATGCCAAATTATGAGTTCTATTTTAAAAACGGTCCAGAATTTTATATAAAATTAGGATTGAGGAATTTCATATCACAGTTGATTTGACGAAGGTCGCGGTAAGATACTAGATGTGGGCATCGCAGGACCGATCATCATTGTGATCTTTGGGGAGGACTTTGACCAGCTGTGGATATCTCTCGACTAAACGAAGACGATGATGATGATAACAAGACAAGAAGAAAGAGTTTTTATTTTTTTGCATTAAATGTTTTATTGATATACTGGCCAGAAGTAGATCAAGATAGGGAGGAGAGAAAGAAAAAGACGCAGGCCAATCAAGATTAGAAATGTCTTGAATTTTCTGAAGCCAAGTGGGAACGTTCCAGAATATGCGCTCGGATGTGATGTGAGTTAGAAAATTACTTACACGCCGATGCAATTCCCGGTGACCGCAAGGTGCGGCCGGCAAATAAACAGAGGACCTTTGTAGTCGCCGGGCCGCCGCAAAATGGCCGCTGACATTGGTAGATAATTCTCCCAGAGAGCGTCGGTGGCCAATTGGCTGGGGCCGTTGTCTTCCATCCGGGAGACGCAGCGCAGGTTCAAGTTTCGGCAGGTACCTACTAATGTGTTTTCGATTTTAGAGATTCATATGATTGGTTATTCGACGCTCTTATGGTGAAGGAAAATATCTTAAGGAAATCTTCGCACCCTTTACGACCAAAGCGAGCTTGGTCAAACAGCTGCGAAGAAATTCAAAGGTTGGTTGGCTAGTTGGTCTTCTTGTTAAAGAAATGACATAAATAAATGGTCACTGACCGCCTGACCTAATTGAAAGACGTAAATAAAAATCTGAGTAAAATGGGATTTATGCTTCATCGAGTAGGTACTTCTACATTTTTCTTGCTTTTAGTCGAGTACCTACCACACAACACCACGCGTGACCACGCGCTGGAGTCTGGCGTCATCGCCTGCGGGTCGTCGGTGCGTGGGGGTCCAGAGATCCAGAGGGGAACTCTTTTTGGTGCGGGGAGGTAAATGTCCCTTCTGATTGTCTTCAGTGCAAAATAGGTATCGAGGTTCTAGTTTTTACCAAAAGAGTCGCCTCGACGAGTCAGACTCTTACTACGCATGATGCATTAGCACTATAAGTTTGTCATATTTCAATTGTAAAATATAACCAATTTATCCTTGTTTAAGTATTTACCTAAATGGGAAAATGGTGACGAAATGATTCATGCAAATAATTTTATGCTACGTAGACTGTGATAATAAAAAACGTGTGATTAAGTATGCGTGAATGTTCATTATTTAGCCAGCATTTTTTTCTTCTGTAGGAGAGGTTTTTTTTATTTCAAGAAACTGCATTATATTCCTTCATCCCTAATCAGTTCTCATAGTGTTCACGAGAGGCTCGGGCCACAAGTTTCAAGTAAAAGTGCAAACGAGTACAAATCTATTCGCGCTTTTGCTAATTTGCTTTCACACTGTTTGAGAACGCTAAGCCCCTGGCTGCAAATACACTTGGTAATCGTTTGCACGTTAATTTAAAGTAATTACTAATTTCTATACAGGGTGTATGTGACGGCTAAACATGTATCTTTAACTTACACAATTTAAACTAATTAAAACAAATTATAATTATCTTTAAATTTATTCAGAGGAATATGACAACCTTTTAAGTTAAGAATAATTTAAAGAATATTTATACATTATTTTTTGTTGAATATTTTTCATCATCATTAAATTGTATTGTGTTGCTTTCGTTAGGCTAATTCATCCTTTCTTTTCATACTATAGTATACTAATTCTATGCTTTATTTCCATCCTATTAATAGCTTAACATTGTGTGTCACCTATACACATTCAGACGCAAGTTGCATATTATTACACAAACTATTACTAACTTATTAAGGAAAATTTCAGGATAATAAATTGTGGTTATTACAGTAATGCGCGATGGGTACTGTGCTGTGGTCATGTCAGTGTAGATAAAATAGTTTCATTTGTAAATATGAATTTAATTTTGCGTGTAATATTCTGCTGTTTGTTTTTCTCATGTAAGTTAGTTAGCAAAATTATTTTTTATGCATTAAATGCTTTTGACGTTGAGAATCTAGTCCTCTTCTAGATATAACTAGTTCTGGTTTCGACCACTCATTAGAAATAGATATCTATATACCACCCTTTACTAAATTGATTTACGTACCTACGTGGTATTTCAAAGCCTTTCGCAGCAAAATGCCAGAAACGCATTTGGCCAAAACACCTATTTTTGGCCATTTGCGTTTTTATTTATCTTTATACGTGAAATACCAATACAGCAAAGTGCCAGAAACGCATTGGCCAAAACATCTTTTGGTCATAATTTACAAGCGAAACTGTTAATTATATAGTAATTTACTAAGTAAGGTAGGACTTAATATGAGAACCTATCGATGCGTTATGGGGACTATGGAGGCTTTTATTCAAAGGGCAATTACTACAATTCACAAGTTACAAAAAGGATGCCCATTGCTTAGCCAGTTAGTCTCAAAATATGAACCAATTGACCAAGCTCGCCTAAAGGATTAAAATTTTGCAAAAGTCACTTCAATACAATATTTATTTTATAGGGGCTGCATGGGCCGAAGAAAATAGTACATTCAAGTGTTCGGGTGATGGTAAGAAAATTGATTCGTTTTTCTACCTTAAGCAGTAGCATAATATGATATATATAATGTACAAAATTGGGAGTTAGACAAAATGTGAGTTGGGTGAAATACAAATACAACGAAATACGACTTGGACTAAATAACGCTTGCTTGCTTGTGGAGTAGGTTTCGAGGTAAACCTACATAAGTGTACGGGCTATTTCCCGCACCCCACTACGCGGTTCCGCCGCCGCCGCCGTCCCAAACATATCCTTTCCGAACGTGACGACGAAATCACAGATGCGGTTAAAGCAGCCAAAGAATTTAGATTAGGCTCCCTTGAGCTGCCCCTAGACGCGTTGGTATATGACTTTTTTTGGGGTAGAGTCTTCCACTCCCCCGCAAGTCCGGTGAAGCTTGATTGGTCGTACCTTTTCGACACAAGCGTCAATTAAAAAAAAAAAGAATAATGTCTGGACGAACTACGTGTTGGATAAACGGCTAACAAATTGTTCTAGGCATTTACAAAGAGGAAAGATTTGTATTTTTGTGTGTGTGTGTGTTTGTAATGAATAAACTCAAAAACTACTGTGCCGATTTCACAAATTCTTTTACCATTAGAAAACTACATTCACCCTGAGTAACATAGGCTACCTTTTACCGCGGGAAAATGCCTCATTCCTACGGGAAAAACTGTCAACGCGGGCGGAGCCGCGACGGAAAGCTAGTTTACCTATAATTTGTTTTATGAGAGTAAATATTTTTGATTTTCAGATTTCTATTTAACTGGTTTACCAATGGATAGAAAGCGATTTGAGCCTGTTGAGGTCACGCCAGGAACGAAAACTAAGATGGGAAAAATTGAGTGCAGAGCGGTAGTGTATTGGAGAACTAGCGATTTGCCACTGACACTCAATCTGAGTTGTTACAAGAACAATTACTCAAAAACACATGCTTGGGTAGATTATCTGAATTGGGATGATGATGGTACGTGCTTTTTAATACTTTTCACAGTGTTGTAGCTTTGGAATCGTGGTCAGGGCGATCCAGAGCAGTTGGGAGTTAAATGCAACCGCGTCAGAAGGCCGCATGTGAAATGTCTGGTGATGAAAGAGACTCAGTTTTTTAAGGCTTTTAATAAAGACTCGCATTATTTTTGACGCCTCACGACTGACTCAGTCTTTTAGTCCTCAACCTTTAGTTATAAGACTAGCCTTTTTATTCGAGTCTTTTAACTTAAAAGACTGAGCCGTTACTATTGTTCTTTAAATATAATTTTACGATTACTTACGTACGTAGGTATTTATTATTAAATCTGCATTTTTTTTTTCAGTTAGATACATTATCAAAAACGGGAGGTCCCATGTCAACAAAGAATTTACCTTCGACGGACAAGTCAAGAACATAACCTGCCATACATTTGCTAAAACGAAAGATTCTTTTGATGAATATTCAATTAAGGTTGGATTTATGAGATATACCAGAAAAATGTGCGGTCTCACGCCGTGTAAAAAACAAACAGGCAGTAAGTAAGCATTATAAATATTATATTATATAGTCTGACAAGGATCTAATCTAAATGAACGAGGCCATAAATGGAATAATTAATTCTTAAGTCGAACAAAATGTAATTTTTTAGTCTCTTGTATGGCGAACTGCACCCGCGTCTACTTTTATTTAGTTTAGATCCTTGATGGACTGTATGTAAACAGCGGCAAATACGTACCTATTTATTACTGGTGTCAATAAAGAATATTGTATTGTATTGTATTGTACCTATGGTCTGTTTCATATAAATCCGGAAAAAAGTTCATTGACCTCTTTCTATTCTTGCAAAACTTAAATCGACACATTTTCCATACAAATCTGCAGCCACGAAAATATGTAAACAGATATAGAGCAGTATGTTTTCGGTATATCGAAATCAAGCGAAACTATTTATTGAAATATGTACTCGTAATAGCTACCGCGTATGGTGGCGAGCAGTAAATTAAAGCTGGAAATATTAATGTAAATTATAGATACGTGTCAGATGGGCTTAATAGAAAAGCTAATAACTTAATAAACAGGTAAGCTAGCGCAGTGGCGTAGCGTGGCTTTTTGCCGCCCGGGGCCGATCGGAATCCGGCGCCCCCTATTTTAGTTATCATTTAAAGTTTAAATATTATACTGAATGGACCTAATGTTACATCGTTCATCTCATTGCAAGTCAATATAAACTACTACGCACTACTTCAGCAGCGAAATACATCTAAGAGAAGCAGTGGGCCCGATTGTACATATTACGCTCTAACTTAAATTAAAAAATCATATGTCCCTTTCACGTTCTTAAGAACGAAAAGGGACAGGTGGTTAATTTAGTAGGCATTTAAAAACATCCCGACTAAATTAAGCTGAATTTGACAGCTGCACTGCTTATTTTAAATATAATTTATTCAAAATTAAATTCATTCATCTCCTATCCATTTCGATTCCCATATGAATGAAAGAAACCAACAACTTAAATTTAAAGATTTTAGCGGCTACGCCTGAACTGAGCCCAATGGCGAAAGAAATCTACAGAAATTTTATTTTTCTTAAATGTCTCAACTTTATTGTGTAACGCTAGGTGTATACGAGGGGTGTTCATTAAGTACTAAGAATGACTAAGATGGAGTTCTATTAAAGGCTATTTTATTTTTCAATGTAAGTACTACCCTTTTAGAAGTACCTATACACTATACTTGGCATATCTTTTTTCTAAACTTGAAATTCCTTTTCGAAATAAGTCTATCCTGATCCCTTAAAAAGTCGTGTAGGTACAGCAGCGATCATTGCGTCATTATCATCATCAAATTTCTGAGCTCTTTCCCCACCCCACTACACCCGCACCCACCGCCCGCAGCCTGCCAGCAAAGATTATAGGAAAAGATAGTTCAGGGAAGTAGCTAACGGAGTTTCAATACAGCTGAAGTCACATGACCGATTTGGTCGCTGGCTCTCCTACTATTAGCTGTGGAAAAAGATGATAATCACTAGAAGCGAGGTCCGGTGAAAACGGTGGGTGCTCCATCATCAATTCAAAGCCAGCATCTTCAATGGCAGCAGCGTTATCTTGGTGAAACAAAACAACTTTTGCGAGTTTTCCACGCCGTTTCTCGCGTATTTCACCACGCATTTTTTTAAATTTGTTCTGCCCTGCCTACCAACCTACCATTTTTTAATCATGAATCAAGTTCACATCACAAGATATTTATTTCCAACTCCTTTCGTTTGAAAGAAGTTGGAAAATTGGCTTCCAAAAGGAAAAACTATCGATTACAAAGAACAAAACATATTAGCAAAAAAATGAAAAAATTGCATAAAACAGACAGTAGTACTAAAAAAGGTAACTTTTTGGAATTGGTGCATCTGCTGGCTAAGTACGATCCTGTTCTCAGTAGTTTAGACTGAGTACTTACTCACACTTAAGGTTTCGTTTCGCTTTCGGTACGTAACATATTATAATAATAATAATAATAATATGTGGGACATATTATATTGCGGATGTAATTTGAAATAAGTACCTAATTTTTTTTATGCAATGTAATATTTCGTTATGTTCCTTATCCGCCGCCCCCTTTCGGTTGGCGCCCGGGGCCATGGCCCCCCCTGCACCCCCCACGCTACGCCACTGAGCTAGCGCATTGTCTGACAAAACAAATCTTTTCGAAAGTCACTTGACCTTGGATCATCTCCACGTCACCAGCGATAGACAAAAGTCATAATACATAACACCACAAGTGCAAGTAGGATGAAAGATTGTCAAAGTTTTTGATGACGCGTCATCATCATACGTCATGTCATACGTAGGTAGAGATGTTTCACGGAATTAGGGGAATATCTGGCTATACCTACTCATACAAACTAAGTGGCCAATTTATTCTTTTTATGCTTTCTTAACTTATTAAGTACTCTTGCTATAAATAATCATGGCCTAAATTTTGATGTAAGTATTTATGGCATTATAGAGAGACTCACACCTTTTTAAACAATGAAAACAAACTAAGCAACCGATAGGTATGCAAATTGACTGACGTCCTCATTAGAATTTTATCAAAAGATCTGCCTAAAAACAAAGGCCCATTAGAAATCGGTACAAATTCTTTTATCTATTTTGTACTTGTAATTTCAAAGAGTTCAACAGATGTCGCAAGTCGTGTGAATATTCAAACCAAAATAAAGAAACGAAAATCTTATTTATTCTGTATATTTTGGACAAAGGATTAGCATCATCACCAGTAACAGTAACTGTCTTTATTATCTCAATCCTGGATGAGAAGGAAAACATCGCCGTTACCTGCAAAAACGAGTATTGCAATACTGCATGTATATCTGTGTTTGTGTAGTAAAAAAGTAGAAGAATAAAATCATGTTGAAACCCTCCAAGCAAATAAGCAATACAGTACCGGTTTTAACCAATGAAATTTAAACAATGATGTCACAAATTAGATAAATGACATGATATAGACAACCGATGAGGAATGACAGATCCAAGATGTTATCGGGCTTGCACTGAGCAGGGAGATGAAACACATAATTAACTTTAGACTATTACGGATCATTACTATTCTACCACGAACTGCTTACTAAGTAATACGGTAATAACCATTACGAAATGTAGGTAGGTACCTATTAATTTCTCGTGAGCCCATTTTTTACGAGTATAGGTACACAAACATCTGACCTGGTGAGATTTTATGAGTAAATCAACAATGGTGTCGATTCGATGTTGGCCAATGCACTAATCTTAACTAAAATTTAACTAAAATTTAGTTAAGATGTGTCAGATGACATATTTAGCTATTCGGAACACACGACTTAACAGGACAGGACTAAAAATAAGTTGAACTAACGCCATTTAGCTATTCGGGAACGACCATTTATCTGTCATTTTTAGTTCGTTATCTGTCATTTTTAGGTGTTTTGAACTTAAAATGGTCTTAATTTAGTTCAGTTTTTTTAGGTGTAGACTTATTATATTTTGAAGTTTTGAGGTTAACAAACTAGGAAATCGGGTAAAAATTTAATAGTGATAAGTTGCTTCAACCAATCTCCTTTCGTTAATCCTGGATATTTACTGAATCGCTCATCCTCAGTCAGGTCAGCGGGATCGGTCGAGTCTTTCAGCTAAAAACTCCATCAATTGTACAAGCAAGAGCGTGCTAAGCAGATTACTTTGGATTTTGCACCGTTCTTATGTCCATCGAATAAGGAATAGAATCGCAATCGCGTTGGCACAGCTTAACCTTCACTGAACAGTACGTACAGAAGCCAGCACATGCGGTTGGACACGTGCACTACGAAATTCACCCCTACCGCGCTACGGAATACGGGCGCTCTCAAGGTCATAATGTCCAGCCGCATGTGCTGCTTACTGTACAAAAAGTAGAGGTCTTAAGCCGGGTCCACAGCTCAAATTTTCTAACAAAACATTCTAACAAAACAATGTTGTGCAATTTGTTTATCAAAACCGCCCGTCCACTGCGCATAATGTTAATGTTTTGGCTAACAAAACCACGCCCATAAATGTGAATGTTTTGTTTCATTTCATTTTAAAAATGAGTTCCGACGAAGAAGACGTGGAAGCTGTTATTGCTATCGTTAATTTAGTTTCCTTTGACTTTCCAAAAATTTTTGCAATTTCCAACAGGGCATCTACTTTTTTGTACCTATCTTTGTGCTCTTCCAAAGTTACATCCCAAATTATCGGCCTTACTCTTATAAGTTGTATTAACAACCAAATACTCTCTTTATTCCACTCCATTAATCAATATTTATAAGGTTCCACACAAAACAAACCAACACTTTTGCAACGCTAGTTTTATACATTCTCTTTGACTTTTGCACTGACGTCTTCCTTCATTCAATGAGCGCGAGAGCGAGCAAATAAAAAAAAATTCGACGCTTCCCCTCCCCGCAGGCGAACCCGGGGGATGTTATCCATTCGTCTCGGCAAACAATGTTATGTTTAGGCTGAACAAAATTTGTTAAGCCACGCCCCTATTTTGTTAAAATTAACATGTTAGAGTGTTCAAAACACGAAAACACGGAGCTGTGGACCCGGCTTTATAAGGTCTATTTTGCAATTTCGTTTTTGTTTTACGCAGAAAAAATATAAATTTCTAATTTCCGAAACTAAACGGAACGTAACACATACTAAGTTGCGTTTCGTTGCGCGTGCGTTCGATTCACTGACGTTCACTTTATTGCGGATTAAGGTTGCATGACTTTATACCTTTGCCTTTCTGTTGAAAAAGAAATATTGCAGGAGCGTGCACAGAGCGAGATAATGTGTATCCGAACGTTAATCGTGTCAAGATTTGTTAAGTCCTGTCAAAAATGAACTAAAATTAGTTAAGATAAGGCGGGTGCAATACCGAATTAGCCCCATTAGATATCTACTTCTCTAGCAGAGCATCAACTACCCAGTAGAATTCATTTTGCACAGTAGTCTCAATTTTATGCTATTTTCTTTATTCTTCTTCGTTCAAGCTTTCCCATTGTTAAGCAAAGTCTGCTATTACCAACTAATACTTTCCCTTTTAAAGACATTAAAATCGTCTTGACTTGCTTTCGATTTATTTTGTCTTTTGGTATCCACTCGGCACTTAGCTATCTTAAGCCACCGAATTCATTAACAACATAAATTACTTGACCCATGCTCACCAATGACAATGACATTTTACGATGTTTCACGATTCGCCCATAAACATTATCGGCTATGTGGTAACAAGATCATCATCAGAGTAATAAACTCAAACTAGCTCGTTCTAAAATGTCAATACTGCGGACCGCCGCAAGCGACGACACTGCCAAATACAATCTATGTCAAGTGCAATATAATAATGTTAGTAAAGCCACACACAATATTAAACCTTACGGAAATGTGATAGAATTAAATGTACATTTTCACAGAGCTGTATTTAGTGACTGGTCTTCAAATTCAAGTAACCTGGTTTAGAATGTAGGAACATCCATTACCTACAGAATTGTCACGATCAATTTTTAACGTCACTATGTAGTATGATTTGTCATTATTTTGGTGCCGTGAGAATGAAAGGAAACACAGTGAACAATTTCGTCATATTATTATGAATGATTTTGAAATTAGCAAGTTGTACACAGAGAAGATTTGGTACCACTGGCAAGTAAATGTTTACAAAATATATATTAAAAGATTAAATGCATATAACATTAATATATACTACGATGATTGTATTACGAAGATATAATATTAATAGAAAGGATAATATAAAGAAAGAATAAAAAAAATATAGTGAAAAAACAAAAAAAACAATTACGATTTCACTATTCGGCAAGTTTGAAGTTTTGGCTCTCCATAGTACCAACACCGCAGATCAGTTAGTAAGATATGCTCATGATCCCAATAATCAATCTTGTTGTAAATATAAATTGAAAAGTCCAGCATTGCGCTACACAAGTTGTGTTTGTGTCAAATGTAATTGAAGAGCTTGTACACATTTTGACCCCGTCAAACAGAAATTTTCGTCAAGATTTTTATCAGTGAAACATGACATTTCAAATCAAATGACATGTATTGTTTAAAAGGCTCCGCCGCTTAGAAGGACCGACTCGATAAGTGTTCTAAATTCACCTAAAAGATACTTTAGTGTGTGTTAAATAAGGTTTATTATTTGATGTTTTTATTGGTAAAAAAATGCGTGGAGCGATCGGCGTCAGAATAGTAGCAATTATCTGAGAGAACACACGTTCGGAAATGGTAAAAAAAGGCCGAAATATGATTAATAGGACGGCGTCGCGGGACGCGGTCGTGTGTGATTCTTCCCATTTGACAGATTGTCTCGGCTCTCTGACCCAGCGCCCCGCCGAGACCCTAATGGTGTCTACAGTCCACTTACATTTTCGATATCGATAAATGTTGCAGATTCTGGAACTGAAATAATAGTTTAAAACACTGAAATAATACAAACCAGAGATGTTACCTACATATACTTTCCCAGAGTATGGTTATTCAGAAGTTAACATATTTTTTGTTTTACGATACAATATTTCTTTTTTCAGCTGGTGGTAACTGAATCTCATTTATTTGACCTAACGGGATTAATGCGCTAGGTAATCCAAGAAGAGCGCAACTTTAGGGTTAAAAATTCGTATGAAACTTGCAATTTCTTTCAGGTTTTGTAGTTCATAAAATATACCTACATTCAAAAACTTTGAGCCTTTTGCTGTTGTTGCGAGGTTAGTGAAATTCTCAACACAGTTTATTATCTCATCATGCTTATCGATATTTTAAAATTGAACAAGCACATTCTTACTCATAAGGTCGACTGAGATTACTCTCAGCACGAGACGTCCCGCGTCGGCGCTCGTTCGCGATGCTTTGACATCCCGACGTGCACCAACTTCACTAACACCACCAACAAATTCTTCATCTACACCGCTTGATTCATCTCAACCTTATCATAGAACCTATTTTACAATAACATCATTATCAACTTACTGCAAAATACCATCTGTGACATCCCTACGTAAGTACGTCGTCATTATTAAAATGTTCAAACATTTCTTAACCGACCTCATATCGGTTCTTTTCTTTTTCACATAAAGACCATTTTACAGTAAATTTGGTTTATACAACTGCAAAATAAATACTTAGAACATGTCATACGTTGATAGACGGCTAAAATAAGGTTGGTCGTATACATGTTTTTTCTTCAATTTAGAATATACGATAGGTGTATTAAGAAGATATATGAAGATATTGAAAAAGAGGTTATTAGTCAGTTTGGAGACTGTCGTTACATGTCAATCAATATATCAAACTAGTCACAATCAAGATGAATAAGGATTTTTTTACCAAATAAATTATACATTTTAACTATCTAAACTTACTTATCAAAGGTTTTGGAATATTTTGAAAAACTTCGTCAGTAATTCGTAAATAGTTGTGTACGATGCAGTGTTTGTTATCTATCATACAGTGAAAGATAATTCCCATAAGTCGAAAGCCACTAGTTAAATTCAAGGACCCTAGTTACAATTCCAAGGGAGATCAGTCAACAAACGGATTGAAGACAATCAATCCGCTCTGACACTATAACCCAAGCTGCCTTTCTTAATATCCCATTATATATCAATCTCCTTTCCACTTAAAGCGACCAAATGCAAAATGCATCGTGGATGTGTCTCACGTATCGACAAAGAGTGCCTAATGAAGTGTATGGACTTGATATGTGAAATGTGACCCTCCAGCGAGAGGCTTAATGATCCGATTGACAGTGCAGTGGCTTGACGGCGACCGTGCGATTGTTTCTGGTCTGTGAGAGCCAAGGCCCTGAAACCCGCAAATTGTCAGTATTATTTATTGTTTTGTTTACGAGTTTGTCTTACCTTGGCGAAGCTTTAACAATTTCGTCGCTTGTATATTGGAGTAACTGTTATTATTATAAACTCTTTGAAAGTGTCATGATAGTCTAACTAATCCATGTGTTAATACTTCTATTATAAAAAATTAGTGAGGGTTAGTCTTGACATTGTTGTGATAGATTCGCAAGATAACTAACTTTTAGATAAAATGTCGAATTAATTTACATAGGACTTAAATCAGTTTTATAAATCGCGTTTTTCGTGGACATGCCTTAACAATGGTTAAATATTTGAATTGTTGACGTCGCATTTTGATTTTAAATAATTTGATGCTATGCCAACCTAACGTTACGTAGATTATTTCGACTTTTTCGAACTTTAAGTATCTATGATGATAACTCTTTTATTGAACAGAATTTAACCTAATCTAATACCTTCAATGACGACGCCAAAACAGATTCAAATAATTGCCTTGAGAGTAAAAACGGTTATAACTAATGACCAAGTAAGTCGGCCGTCTGTCCGAAGTAATTTGTCAAATCCAATCACCAGAGATTCCAAACGAAATTTCGTTCTTAGAATAATAACTGACTTCGCGGAGACTTTTGATATTTTTTGTACAGCATCCAATTTAAAAACTAATTACGGCCTGCGATGACTAGCCTCCCAAAAGGAGCGCCCTACAACGCCATCACATCACAAAGAACATAATTTCGTCATGTTAGCGTCCGAGGTGACAAAAAAGGATGATTAATGGTCCCAATGGTCATCATAACACAAAAGAACTGTCAGTTCAAAATAGCCTCCAGTGTCTTTATTTTGACTTCTACCACAGATCAACTATATCTACTGCTTGAATGTTATCCTGTTGCTCGTGTGAAGTTGACAATTGAACAGCTTTTTACTCATCATGATCACCATCTTCATCGACATGCTCATTTTATTATCATAGATGAACAAATCTACAAAATGTTTGTATATCTATCATGCGTAATCACTTTGATTAGATTTTTTGCACTATAAACCTAAAAGAGCGTATTGCGTCCGCTGCAGAGCTACTCCAGAAATGCAATAGGCCCGAGACAAAGTCAAAAATTGACAAAACGCTATGCCTTGTCAGAACAACTATGACGTTTATCTCACTATATCGCGTTCTGCAACTTCTCGAGCTTCTTGTGCATTACGCAGTCAGTGATGTAGCTAATATAAATTTTAATGCAGTGACTAATTTCCTAGTTTCTTTAGTACCTACCGTATTATTTCACTGGTTGCCAACATCCGACCGTGACATCGGGACAGCACCCAAAACGGTTCAATGCTAGGTATTTTATATATTTTTGTTATATTACTTGTATTATAACCATGACCTTTTCCAGTCGTGATTTTGACTAAGAATCGGTCGTGACATCGAAATAAGCGCCAGAGGTCGCTATAATCAATGACGGAAGTCACTGTTAGCCAAATGACGGAAGATACGCAATGAATGGACAGATGATATTATTATAGATTGGACACGATAAATTTTGTACTTGGACTCATAGGTGCTGCTAATAAATATTACGCACCGTTTTAAGTGATAGACGACTTTGGTGGCATTTTCTCGGCTTTTGGTGCTTCTTAGTGATATTAATTAGTCACAATCCCGCACGATAAGCATGCAGCAAATAGTCACACTACTAATATTATCCACTAGGGGTAAGACCAAAAATATTGCACTTACAATTAACAGCTCATAATATATTATGTCCCCACAGAGGGGCTCAAGCCTATCCTGAATTCAGGGTGAATAGACCTTAGTCGACCACGCTGGCCCAGTGCGGGTTTGTCAACTTCACAAACAACCCTTGAATTACTTCGCAAGTGTGTGCAGGTTTCCTCACGATGTTTTCCTTCCCATAAGAGCGTCAAATAAACTTACATATGAATTCGATAATCGAAAACATATTGGTACGTGCTGAGGTTCGAACCCGCGAACTTCCGAATGGAAGTCAACGGCCCTAGCCACTTGGCCACCGACGCTCTGACATTCCTCTTATCTACGAGAAAATAAACGAATTCGAAGGATGAGGAATGTGCAATTTAAATTAATAGTCGTAGTATTGTGAGACGACACTGTTGGTGGAATTTTCTCAGCTTTTGAAAGTATAACCTACTGCAAGTGCCGCATGCCGCCTTGGTGACACTGTTAGTTAATTCTTAATAATTGGTCGGCGACCGTAATTAAATGCAGTAACTATTAACTGCATATTACGAGGACATCGTCAATAAATAGTTGAGCAGCCTTTGTAGACTTTACTACGTTCTGTTCTGGTCATTATTTAAACAACATACATTAAATTATAACTTTGTAAGTATATGTATTTTTTAACTCGTTTACCAAACGGTTCTCAAACTTCAAGTTCTGGAAGCTTTGATTCAAGACAACTAAAGACTTTAACCTTGACTTTATCGAGTCATGGTTTGTCAATTACCGGCCATTGTGAAGTGATCGACGCTTGGTGCGCGCGAGTTGATGCTATCGCAGCGCTGCGCTGCTGTGACAAAAAATATCCCGCAAAAATGGCGCCGCGCCGCCAAAGAAAATATACAAAGTTTTGAGATGAACATACACGCAACTTTTGAAAATAGGAATTCTTATTTATTCCTTCTTCTGTTTGACTTCTCGATACGACAAGCTTTGAACGATGTCTATACCATACATTTGTCTTACGTCATCTTAGGTCAAACCGCTATTTTTCTATGGTAATTAATGTCACAATTAAGATAAAAACTTCAAACGGGTTCCAGTAATAACAGGCTATCTAAAATCGATGCCGAATTTCATATAATATAATGACAATGACATTATGTCACGTCTTGGTATTTTCAGTATTTTGCATTATCATAGGTTTGATAACTACCCTTAACTTTTTTTCTCATATTGAGTAAAAATATAAGTGTTTAATATTTCTTTTGAAGAATAGTGAAGGAAAATGTATTCTTATTTAAAAGAGAGCTTAAAAAAGAGTTTTTGCTCTGTGTAAAATTTTACAAAACCATTCATTTCACTTCTACATCAGAATTGAGAATACAGCACTGCAGTATTATTTATGCGTTTAGTGAGAATTTGGCGGGTAACTTCAGAAATGGCTTGACTAATTTATAAGAATTGATTTGTATGAAACTTTAATATCTTTATTGAACACAGTAACATTATTCTGTGGTAACATGTACAACACACAAATGAATGAAGACGACAAACTTTTATTATTGTGAAATATTAATTGATATAAATTGTATCATTAATTTAAAATTTTCGTCTTTTTATTAAGTAATGAATTATCATTATTTAAGTCATGTTAATGCTAAAATTCAAAATTACAAGTTAAGTGAAAATAACATTTCGTATACTGTAAATAATAGGCATATACCTACCTTGTTGCAAACGTAAATCTTAACAGAAACACATAAATATTCAATTACACACTAGGAAGGAAAATAGAATGTTAAATTAATTGTACGTACATTCCCTCGGTACTAAATCAATAATATGATTGACTGACATGTAGATTTTTTTACATTGTCTAATAATTCATTTAATGTCAATATGTGATAGAAAAACAAGTATATATTTTAATGAGGAGGATGCATAGATCTATGAAGACCTTGAACGGCAGGTCATCAATGATGTCATGAGGTCCAGGAAACTATCAGCTCGTATCACTTGGACAGTTCTGTGAACAAGTAGCGTCATCATCAATATTGATTTAAATTACTTTCCCCATTTTCCTCATCACCGTATGTTTTAAAACTATTTGACCCAATTCTTCCTACTTATGTGTGTTTTATAACTAAAGACACATCAAAAAGTGGGCACAAGCAACAACAACTGGAATCCCCGACTCACCTAGCAAGTATGAGGAAAATGATAACACGTTCCACTGAATAAAATATTATAGCTTTCTCCATGGTTAACATTTAACTATAAATCATTTATACTATATGTGAGATAATATGAAACGAATATCGAGACACTCATTTAACTTTTGTATACCTAGTAAATATATTAATCTATCTTAAAATACACAAACTTTGTACTCTAAATTGAAATACCCATTTTGATTCGTATAAATATCGTATTTTCCTGTTATGCATGCTATTTATCAAACTGTATGTAATTTAACTGAAATAAGAGTAATGTACAATAGAAACCCTCATAAGCCCTCATTTGGTTTTAAGCCATAACAAAAACAACCATATTCCCTAGAGGGACCCCTTTTTATTAAAAAATAATTATATTTTCCTGGATGTAAAGGAGAGTAGAGATTGATATTCTATTAGGTAATAGTTTAGTATTACTGCAATGCAACAACGTGTAAATTAAATAACGCAAAACCTCTCGGGTGATGACTCAGCACAACTGAACAACTCCTGATCAATTTGTATGAAATATAAAAATATAATAACGATTTCAAAAAACTTCCAGATCAATAGATGTTCAGTTTCATGAGCTCAGTCATCACCGGAGAGGTTTTGCGTTATTTAATGAACACGTTGTATAATGCTGTATATTTAGTTAGTGCGAATTCATTAATGTGTCAATTCTTTATTATTATTTAAAAAGAATTACACCAAAAAGACATAACCTATGTATACTTTCAGAAAAATAAATGTACCTTCTAATTGGCGGATATGTAGTTGGTATAGAAACTTCTACCAACCAAACATCTATAGAAAGATTAGATCCAGAGTTTTATCTTTTTTTCTTCAATAAATTGACAGACAAGGATGAACAGCGCAAAATGACGTAGGCTTGTGTCAGTCACGTGGTCTAGACCTTGTTTTCTTGGACCATGGGTATAGCGCAGAATTTGAGTGGGAGCGGAAATCTCCACCCCAGTCATTTCCAATTACATCTAATCCTAGAATACGTTCTTCTCCACCAATGACAACCAGACTTTTGTAGACGACTGTCCGGTTGTAGCAAGTGGCCAGTGATATCGACAACACGATCGCATCTTGGGCTATAATTCAGTGCAACTGTCACTGAGCACAGCACTGATTAAATTGCTCAGTGCAGGCAGTAGTTTAGTCGTGATCGTGACCTGACGTGCTAGCTCGTAGGGCTGAGCCTGCGATATCGATGTTATTTGTTCATTGACATTGTTTCCTATTGTTGAACACTTTGGAATTTCCACCGTTTGTAAGTTGGTGTTGAGTAGGGGAGATTATCACGTTGCGTGTGTCCAATTTACCTTGCACTAGACTGTACTTGTTACACTATTTTGTGTGGCGGGTCAAAATTAACTAGCTTGAGCTGCTCTCGACTGTAAATATGAAAAGTCACTAGACTAACCGTCATACTAACCGGCGGACTTTTTATTCCGTGGAATCTAAGTTTGTGTACTTTCATATTCTTGATAATATTTTTTATATTATCACATTTAGTATCCACTGTGATTTATAATATTGCAAATATTCGGTAATTTTCACTTTTTGGCTATTGACTTACTTTCGCTTTCGATTAAAATATTCGTTTTATTACAATCAACCCGTGCTTGGACCCACATACCAATACATATACAAGTACCAATATATTTTTAAATACTTACCTATTTTAGATGTGTTCGATATCGGTCATTTATCGAGTAGGACTCAGCTCTATTCAAGGCGGAACTACATAGTATGAATGTGTCGCCAATTACAGCAGTACTTACGTATTGACTCAGCCGAAACAGAACTCTCATCATTTACATAATAACACCTTGCAAGCCTCGTGCTGCGATTTAAGTATTAAAATTTTGCGGTTAACTTATTTTTTTATTAGCTTTTGATCCCGTAACTTCGGTATCGCTAGTATTTTTCAAATGATTAAAAATTGTCTTCCCCGCGATGCCATTTATGTCAAGAAACATTCTTTATTCTTTTTTTCTAACATTTTTTGACTCTAACGATATTTATATTTTCTAACATTCCTAAATATTCCAGGATGTTCTGGTATGTTCTCGACCAATATTCTAGATTGTTTTTAACAATCGGTTGAGGTTTTTGTATAATATGAACTATTAATATCAACAACAAAATTTACATCTCTTATATTTCTATCTTTTTCTTTTAATGTTTGATGGGCTTTGTTTCCATCTCAATCAAGCTCACATAGCGGGCAAGATGAGGCTGAAGGTGTAGAGTGCTTGCCCAGAAAATGCCTGCACTCGCACTTTTTCAGGTTTAAAAAGGAAACCTTTCTAATGACCGGGGAAATAACTTTTTATTATCATAATAAATATGATATAGCTGAAATTTTTACTTACCTTGAATGTAAAGTAGCTCATGGCTTAGACCATAACCTTGAGACACTAATTCCGACCGGAGTTTCCCTTCAAAACGTACACCAAAATATTATAATGCAATATCGACGCATAGATTTCAAAGATGATAAGGAATTTTAAAGTGTGTTGGACGCCAAATACTTACATGGCGTTAAATTAGTGTATCAGTCAGATAATAAGTCGGTATTCTTTTCCTATCGTGAGCTTGTAACCTCAGTTATTGGAGTAAGAGGTATCAGAAATGTAGTGATTGTTTTATTTTTTCTTTTCTTTTTTTTCTTGCACTGCTCTGTTACGTGAGGTCGGCATTCTTTTTTTTCTTGTAGCGACATTAATTAAATCATCATCAGTGCATAGACTCTTTATTATTGTTATTCTAGAAAGGTAGAATCAAATTATTACAAGACAATACGTTTAAATCAAATAGATAGGAAGATAAAAATCTAAAAGAAAGAGGAAAGATACTTAGAACAAACATACTACATTTCAACTTTTATGGTAACTACTAGTACCAATTCTGTACTTAATAAAGTATAAAAACACACAGAACCAGTTATTTTCAATAATACGAGTACCAACGAATAAGCAGACATCGAAACCAACAGAAGTAATACTACAGAAAGATGATAATAGGCACTATGACATGACGGTTTAATACGTAAGCAGGAAGGAAAAATATCCCGATTTACTGACTTCGTCGTCTTTTAGCGTAACTTGAATTCAGTACGAATTAAAATAGATGATATCATATTTCAGAGTACCTAACTTTACTTTTTACACCAGTAGTGTCACATTTTGGTGGCGAAATTATAACCTTGATAATTATTATAATGATGATTTTACACATGACATGCGTTTTTAGGAGAAAATTTTTATCTCTTGTACCTATCATGCCCATTTCCTTTCCTTGGGATGTAAAAATCTTAAAACAGTACCTCTACCTCTGTTTATTTTTTATACTTTATGAAGTAGATAAACATAAACAAGTTGCATACCATCCTCCTAGCAATAGTTGCATCATCGCATCGTCCGGTTGTCAACATAGTATATCGCATAAATTGTGACATGTACGAGTATCATCACCGGCATGCAATTATTGCAGTCACGCTATGTACAGTCACAGTATTTAGGTGTGTTATGTACTCCACTCGTGACGAAACAGTGCCATTCCTAGTATGTAAGCCTGACACTTACTGTACAGTGTTGTAAAGAAAGGTGCACATCGGCTATTGACGACAATAATATTCTGCGATGTGGATTAGTTGTTAGTTATCTTTTATATTTTGATTTGTTGAGTGAGATGTCAAAAGGTTTTGTAACATGAACTTTAATTTATATATTTTTGTCATGATTACCTGGACTTTGGCTAAGATGGACTTGTTTGATAATATTTAAAGTAATCTAATGTGGATAAAACAATATTTTGTTAGTCTTTACATGAAATTGTTACTGTCATATTGGACAGCCATTTGCGTGTCGTAAAATGCGTAAGCTATAAATTGTTATGGCAATGAATATTTCTCATAGGCATTCGAATAAAGATATTAATATTTATTAGAATTTTGATCTAACGATGCTTAGTATAGTCATATAAACGGTGATTATAATAATGTTACTGTTAGGGAAAGTCCGCCATCAAGCTACTGTAGTAAAGTTACTGCCAAGTTAAATGTTATTGCTGAAATTGATGTTACCAACTTCTATCACTTTAAAAATATGACCCAAAAGGTTACTTGCTAGTAGTAACCAAAGAAAGTTGAAGATCATAAGTGCAAAGTAAACAAAAATGTTACTAGAAATCTACTATCATCATTTAATGGTAATTAATTTTATATACTGTAGTCAAAGGCTACTGTTAAGGAAAATCTCAGGAAGTTTGTAATCCATACTTTCATACTTACATAGTTACTTACTTGTTTGTCCTTCTTTCACGCCCTAACTAAGCAACCAATCGACTTGATTTTCAGCATAGAGTTAGTTGAAAGGATAGAGAGTTACATAGGCTACTTTTTACTGCGGGAAAATATCTCATTCCCACGGGAAAAACTGTCGAGCGGAGCCGCGGGGCGGAAAGCTAGTGATTCAATAAATAATAATCTGACGTGGACCACTAGCTTATACTTAAATTAGCATCTAATGATGATAAAATTACAGATCCTTCTTAATTGCACACAGTACCTATAACCAAA
Source organism: Teleiodes luculella (assembly GCA_948473455.1). Lineage (NCBI taxonomy): Eukaryota > Metazoa > Arthropoda > Insecta > Lepidoptera > Gelechiidae > Teleiodes > Teleiodes luculella. The sequence continues at coordinate 10,393,099 of OX419598.1, read as the reverse complement.
CAACATTGAATTCAGCAAACGACTGTCAAAGGCAGGCGATTGGGATTATAAAATTGATCATCTGATATTGAAAAAGCATGTCAAGAGCAGTAGAAGATGAAGGTCCCTGAAGTTGTAATAGAACTCAGCAGCTTTTGTTTCGCCCAAAGTTTTAAAAGATGAAGAAGCAACAATATGTACCTAGGTAAATTTGTTGGTTGGGCCTTACCACAAATAATTTCAACAAACAAACGCTTGTCTCTATAGTCTCTTAAGAGTGATATGAAAAGTCTCATATATATATTAGACAAGCGCTCAACTGGTGTTTAACTTTTCTGGGGAATGTGTGCAAAGCCTTAGATTAGTCCAAGTCGCGGGCATGTGTAACGCGTAGTCGCGGTCATTAAATCTTGCCGCTCTGTTACCCGGTGCGCCCGCGCCGCCCGTCCACGTATTGTGTAGCGGCATCTATAACTGGACTGTGAATGGTGAACATTCGTTACTGTCGCATTTAAAGGGGTGTCAGTATTCAATAATTCATCATCATCATAATTTCAGCCGAAAGACGTCCACTGCTGGACAAAGGCTTTCTCTCTAAGTTTAAGGATCAGGTTCACTCATTTGGTATTCTTTAATTAGCTTTGGTAACAGAGTTGACAGATAAAATTAGCAGTGCCAATATCATCCGCAGTCAATAAAACTATTGCTGAGTTTACAAAAATATTTTATTACAAATTGATTACGCACGCATTCACAGCAGCAATGGATGCATAAATAGGGCACCTTACTCACATAAGCTGCTATAAAAATGAATGGTGCTCACCTATAGGCTGATTTATCCATCACTTTAAATTATGTCACATGAGGGCTACAAAATGAAGTGATAAGTACCTACTGGGTACTGGAGGATATATTTTTGGAGCACCGCTTATTTTCCCAGTAGTACCTACTCCTCTGGTCAAAATGCAACATATTGTGAATTTTATGTTCTAGAAAATACATAAATCTTTAGTGGCTTATTGGCAAGAGACAGTCGAGTTAGTAGCGACATAATGCTTTTTCTATAACGGCTAAAAATTCGCTAAGACAAGGATGTCAACTTATTAATATCTGTGATTAAGAAATTACAGTTAGAGATGTGGAGGCAAAGGGAGGATCTTCTGCCGGGCATGGCGTCGAGCCCCGGGGACCGCGGTTCAACTATACTTTGAACTTGTATTTGTTCAATGTCTTGCGAAAACTCTGATAACGCGTTTCAGGCCTCGGTTTCTAATTGGTCGCTCTTCTAATGACTTAGTACGTGGCGCGCCGACACAAAGAGAATAGTACCCGTATCTTAGGAGTGTAGGTAAATATGTGATTATATTATCATGCTATAAAAACTTACTGTTTTCTATTATTGTTAAACTAAATCTAAAGGCTGTTAAATTATTTTGTCTCTAACTTCGGTATATTAAGCATCAAAAAGTTCCGACAGGTTGCGTACCTCAACTCAATCGAGATTTCACAGCAGACGAAATTCCACGGCGATGGAGTAGTTTCAAAACAACAAATAAAATTGATGGGCCCCGTCATCACGACGGCACATGTATCTGTATCTTTGGCGATTTGTCATGCCCATTAATATACCCATCTCGGCCAATTTGAGCCTAGTTTCCACGATCGACAACTACATTTTTTGTTTGGGGCAATTCAAAAGCGGTAAATAGATTTTCATCGTTTAAAATGTTTATATACGTCGTCGTAGGATGATTCGGTAAATCGATTATCTGCAAAAATCCAGAACATTTTAGGAAAACAAAGAAAGTACAAGCGCGCCCGCGATAACAGATTTTTCGCAAGGGAATAAGATTTTTTTACGGTAAAAGGTAGCCTATGTTTCCTAAGCTCTAATGTATCTCTGCGCCATGTTCATCAAAGTCATTTCAGTGGTTTCGGGGTGAAAGCGTGACAAACGGACAGACGAGCTACTTTTGCATTTATAATATTAGTAGGAAAATATGGATTCCATAACGATCTAAAATGTACTTCTGACCATCTAAAACTCTAAACGTTATCACTTAGCCCACACGTCACACAGCCGAATAAGCTATGGTCATTTCTCGTCGACTCGCGGCGCTGTTTCGATATCAATAACGAATTAAGCTCTGGATAGCCGTTAATTGATCGACCGTGGTGACATTTTGCCGCGGACGCCTCACACGCGCCGCCTTTGATGTCTCCCGCCTCACACATCAAAGGGAGCCGCTACAATTAAATTCGTACGTACAACTATGTGACAGTTGTCTAGTTTCTGGGTACAGGGTGACCGTTGCGAGCTTTTTCTGATGCGGCTCGCTTTATTGTCCCTTAAATGCACTTAAATGGCTAATTAAGGATATTGAACAATCACTCAACAGGAAAAAATTGCTGTAATTATGCAGCACTATCGTTTATTAAATGGTAGGTGACTTTTGTGACTGCGAAATGTCTAATTACGTCAAGATGAATAAACTCAAAATGTCTTAAGCAAAGTAACCCTTTAAACTAATAATTTATAAACAAGGTCCTATGACGAGCTTAGGTATCATAAATTTTTAACAACGCAACGTGCACTTTATATAAATAGCACCAACGACCCCTAATACCTTTCTATGGATGTCATAGGTACGAAACAACTCAAGGTAATGACCCAGAAAACGGCCGGCAACTTTCATCTATGTAAACAACAACTGTAATCCCTTATCCATCTGCCAACGTGCCAAACATGATGATTAGGGATTAAGAAAACATTTTTCTAGCACTGGTGAACCTTGACCGAACGGTAAACGCTTACAGACTTGTAATAGTACCTAGAAGAAGATAGAACTAGTATCAAATGCAAATAGTAAGATAAGAACAAAAGCTATTATTTGGTTGTTAAATTTTATAACTTAATAACAATCCAGTTCATTATTGGTACAAAGATTAGGAAAGAAGCTGACGAGGACAATGTTACAAACTAGACGATCGATGAACGCTCTCAAAATGTTAATTGTAGTAAAATATCACTTGAGCAGAACCTGCAATTTCGCAAAACGGGATCACGACAAATGACGTAAGCCGCTAAAAATCACGACACAAACACAAATAATAACCTAGTGAAATATTCGTCCGTCGGAGACCTGATAAATTATCAGACCAAAACGTTGAGACCTACCCCTCCTCCTGCCGAAGTTAATGAAGAAAAAGGCTTAAGGGTAAAGACAAGTTTGAATAGAGCTCAGGTTGTACTGGTGGGTTAAATACTAAAAGAGACGGCCCGTGAAAAATGGAAGACGTGAAATAATGTCGAGCGCCACGCGAACGTTTTGAAACCCCGCAGTTTGAGCGGTTTAGATGGGGTATAATTGCTGTGGTGCTTTTGCAATCAAGCTCTCGTTTTATGCAGTAAGTAGTCTAGACTCTTCTCTGTTATTATGTAATAAGTAGACAATGGGAATTACGGTACGAATTTATCACCACTTTGCAGATGATGTCGAAGGGGGTCAACGCATTATCATGTAGTTTCTTCAAATACGTCTTGTAGCAGAGACGATGATTACATCCAAAATAAATGACTTTAAATGAATTAAATGTGAAAATGTGCGATTGTGTACCTAAGTAATTTAATCGTAACTACATTTATTGTTAACTAAAGAAAATTAAAAGAATGATACGATGGTGTGTTTACTGTGGCGTGACGTCATCACTATTTAATTTCATAGACTTCCCATGCAAGTAATCGTTTTTACTATTTCATAAAAAAAGCTGATTAGAGTAACGCTTAATCAGTCATCATCGCTGTCATCATCCATCTCACTGTATAATTTTTTCTAAATTCCTTACCTACTTTCAATTCAAAAATTACATCACCATTACAACCAAATTCTCTTTTAAAATATGACACAAAGTTGCTCAAATTATTTTTGCTTTACAATTAAGTTTACTTGGTGGTCATGCTCACTCGAAGCAACGCTCCCAATTACTAAGATACGATCACAAGTTGTCGGAGACATCCCCACCGTGACCGCGTTGTAATGGAAAAAGAAGTCAATTAGGGTAATTATACTGGCAGGTGAACGTGTGTGACGATGACTGTTTTCTATTTTTGAATTTTGTTTTCGAACGTGGCTCTTCCATCGAGTCGTGATTAGCCCAGTTGTTTGAATTTTTATTGCCGTTGATTTCGTTTTATTTTTGGCTTTGGCGCCAGTGCATCTTTGTCATGTTAATTTCCGAGCTTTGGCTTCAATCAAAGGCTTCAATAGAACCCTTATTTTGTAATACAAGGATCGTTTATTGAAATACTTTACATTGTTTATGATAAAAATAGTCATAAAAACTATTGAAAATCCAATTTGCGGTTTAGGGGTTTACGCACTAGGTATACATATAAATTGCACTGGATTTAATTTTCCTTTTAGATTGATGTCCTTAACTATTTACCGTATTCATTATTATTTTTATATAGGTTTAATCCTGAATATTAAATTTTAAAACAAACAGCTAGTCCAGTCGGAAACCTAACACCGTCCCGAGATTTATTCGTGTCATATCCGCAATGGAATAGCATTTCACAATGTCCCGTTCATCTGCGCAAATGTGGCATCCGGTGGCCACACGCCTCGCCACTTTCACGGGACATTTCCACTGGTTATTGGGAATTCGAGACATTTGGCGGAAAGTCCCGCCCTCGTCCCAGATTTGTCCTGGAAACAGCTTACTGAGAATATTGTCACTGATGACAGTTACTTTGTTATTGAAGCACATTGAAGTGCTCTGGATACAGTGCATTAGTTTGTAATAGATTACAGTAATAATCGCGTCGTAATATTGTCTCCTGTGTCTTTTGATGAAGATTAATAGGTTTTAAATAAGATGTGGATATGTTACAGCAAGACTGAGTTGGTTCAGTAAGATTTTTATATAAATTTTCTAGTCGGTGTACCTTTATTTAAATAGGAAATAAAACGTAAGCCATGCCTTTTTTTTTTTTTTTTTTTTTTCTAGCCCGTACTGTCCCACTGCAGGGCAAAGGCCTCTCTCATCTCCTTCCACTTTTCCCTATTCCGAGCTATGCTCTCCCACTCCCCAGAGTACGCATCCAGCTCGTCTCGCCACCTCTTGCGGGGCCGACCACGACACCTTTTTGCATTTTGAGGCACCCAATGGTTAGTTCTTTTGGCCCAGAGTTCAATCGGCATACGGGTGACGTGGCCTGCCCAGTCCCACTTTAAGTGGGCAGCTTTCTGAGCCACATCGATTATTTGTGTCTTGGAGCGCAGCGTCGTATTTCTAACTCGGTCAATGCCTTATAAAATTAAAATGATGGTATAGGATGGGATGGGATGATTTTGAAATTTTAAAGGTAAAGTAGAAATTTTATAAAATTTAATTTTATTGAATTAAAGATCGTTGGTGGCGTATTTATCAGGAAAGTAACTAATAGACGTCGACGTCGAAAGTGATTGTAAATCTTACTTCGAATAAAACATATTTCATTTCATTTCATAGCCTTTCGATTCCCAAATTCATGCAAGATTATGCTGGAAAACATTCATAGCGTCTCGTCTTAGCATCTTCAATTCTTGGCACTTCATGTTCACACTTTAGTTTATCAACTTGGCAAGAAAATTTGTCGAGTTTTATTCTACGATCGTTGTAGGGGCTTCGAACGTCAATGACCTCACGTGGTGAGGTTAAAACGTTCCTATAATTAGCTCCGACTCTTGCTCTGGTTTCTGTCGCGGCTGCTGTAAAAATTAACGTAAACAAATACAATCTCTCACGCATGGGTGGCCTGACAACCGGTAAAATTCGAATGACTTCTTATACCTTGTGATCTAGAGGTCTCACAGGTCATATCATCAGGGTATCATTTAGTAGCGTTATAGATGAAGTTATTAAATACTATTTTCGGATATGAAGTTTGTTATCCTGGTTTTTATTTCTTCGTTATGATATGGTTCTTCAGTTAGATTTAAGATTTTATATCAGACTAGCTTTCAGCCCGGCGGCGGCGGCTTCGCCAGCGCTAACAGTTTTTTTTTGTTCTTCTATTTTATTGTTCTATTAGAAAACATTTAAAAATTGAATAAAATCGGTAAAGCCGTTCTGAAGAGAAATAGGGGCAGATTTTCATTATTTCTTTGATTCTTGAGATTTCGAACAATCGATCCTTTTATCTAGATTAAGTATTTTGAGTTTCATACTGACATAGCCTGAGTCAGTCCACGTAAGACTAACACAATTATGTTATACCTAACCACTTTTGCTGCTTAAGGTCACACAAAACCGTCAAAGATTTTCTTTAAAGCCAAAATATCATAATTTTTAACCCCAAATTCACTAACAATCATGTTAAATGACAACCAAATGTCAAATTGCCGTTTAAACATCACGTCTCCGCTATGTTTGTTAGATTTGTTAGTAAATTCGGCACTAAAAAGCCTTTCTTCTATTATTCCAATAACATATAACGATTCATTAAATAAAATGACGGGGATTTATTAAGAGTTCATAATTAGTTGTCAGTCACATACATAAATGCACCATTCCTATGTTATCGACCATTACACGCTTAATATAAAAATAAAACACCCTAATTGACTCTAACAAATTAGACATGATTTAAATTATGTTGAATCAGATTTCTAGAAACTTTTTGCAGTGGGAAAAAAATATTAACGCAGGCTGAGCCGCGTACAGTAGAGCTAGCTAAGCTAGTCTACATATAATTGTTTATTTTTATAATCCGACAATTTCGTAGTATCGCGAATTCGAGATATTTTATGTTGTGTACTTAGACAAAAAATGCTCACAGGGCAGACAGGTAGGTATTATAACTAATCCATTTTATGATAAATATTTCAGATGGCCAACAAAAGTCCTTCCGAGACGACTATACTTATTTTGACTCTTTCAAAGCGTTTTATAAGTTCCATAGTGAGAAGAGAACTTGGGAGCAGGCGAAGAGACTGTGTGAGTTAGAAGGCGCCATTCTGTTTATTCCGGAGAATGAGCGTGAGGTAACAGAAGTAAGAGCTCATTACAATCAATCTGATGCTGCCTGGTTCCTTGGGATGAATGATTTTCACACACAAGGAGTTTTTGAAACGATCGATGGTAAGTTCTTAACTGCGTTCTGATTTCTAATTAAATATTGAATTATGTTTTCAATCTATAGAAACATGGTTTTTTATTCATTATACAATAAAATTTAATACAATATACCTACAGGACGATCAATTGATGACGTGTATAATACCTGGTATGTTGGCAAACCGGATAACTGGAAGGGTATTGAAAACTGCGTAGTGCTATGTGATTGGAATCCGATATGTAAACTAAATGATGTACCCTGCACCCACAAATACGCTTTTGCGTGCAAAAAGAAAGATCTTGCCATAAAGCAGGAACATGATGCACTGGGTAAGTGATAATAATATAAATAATATTAGATAAATTTACTTTACTGGATATCTTTTAACTTTTACTTTATATTAAGAAGGCATTTTCATCAACAATTTATTTCAATTTAATTAGAGATGTGACAGATTACTGATAAAAAGGCAAAAAGAACTACGAAGCTACTGTCCCATGGCACGTTCTTATTTTGAAAAGATTAAAAAAGAGGTCTAATTAAAATGGACGTGGTTTTAGAAGCGTGACGTGTGACGACATTCGGCAGGTACCTAGTAAATATATTTATAAGTTAAATTATTACTTAAAATATTATTTGGCAGGGAAGATGAAGCGTGTAAAATTGTACAATGCATGAATAAGTATTCAAGATTCGGGTTAAGCTTATTTGTTTTTTGTCCATACTATTTTATTGCTAATTTGTAGTTTTTTGTACTTATTTATTGTTCTAAAAAGAGCAGAATTGTTTTGAATTTGTGACGAATCATCAACGCAGTCATCAATTTCTCAAATTCCAGCGATCAATCGGTAACACAAACATTGTTTTAAACACCGCAGCGATTGTTTTCCAGACTTTGTCATTAAACCAGAATAGCTGCAGTTAACGTGCGCAGGATTCATCGGGGTTTTAGTGTCGTTTTTTATTTCCTCTGCGACACGTGTTGCGTAGTCGAGCTGTCACCACGCGTGTTACGTGCCATAACTCTTTCTTCGTGTATGAAAATGGTACAATAAATAACAAGGGATTCAATTTCATATTTTTCTTCGTATTGATTTGCATATTGATATTTGATTTATTAATAACTAGTTTTCCGCAGCGGCTCCGCCCGCGTTAACAGTTTTTCCCTTGGAAATGAAGCATTTTCCCGCGGTAAAAAGTAGCCTATTTTACTCAGTATAAATGTAGCTTTCTAATGTTTAATAGAGTTTTTGAAATCGGCATAGTAGTCTTAGTTTATTCATTACAAACATACACACACACACACACACACACAAATACAAATCTTTCCTCTTTATAACATTAGTTAGTATGATATGATTAACTTTCCGCCGCGGCTCCGCCCGCGTTAACAGTTTTTCTCGTAGGAATGAGGCATTTCCCCGCGGTAAAAGGCAGCCTATGTTACTCAGGGTGAATGTAGTAGCTTTCTTATGGTGAAAGAATTTTTGAAATCGGCTCAGTAGGTTTTGAGTTAATTCATTACAAGATTTGTATGAGTATAATGAAGAAAAATTACATGACACATCATTATCAGCATCTTACAGTAAACAATTTTTTCATTAAATGACACCAATATGAACGAAAGTACAAAAAACGACTAGCTGCAGTAGTAGAATATTATAGCAGGATATAAAATTGAAATTGTTTTATTTTTCCCTGATTTAAACGTGTGCTTTATCCATCAAACATCTTTAATCTATACTCTTTAACCCCTTTCTACCACACGGGCCGAGTTGTCACGGTGCCAAGCCAGCTATCCCAATCTGTCACTCGGCTCATTTGTTTACTAATTGCTCACGACACGGCGTCAGCATTAATGGATTTTGTCAATGGAATCCTGTCCCCCGACAAATTGATGTAGTTCGCCCCTTTTGATGTCGCTCAGCCGATGTTTACATTTCAGAAGACAAATCGGTAGTAGTGTGGATGCTGTTTGTTGTTTTTAAACGGGCAAATTTTCAAGATTTCAATTTATCATCTTGATTGTAGTGAAATTGTTGGCGTCGACTCGTCCGTAGCTTTTAAAATAAGTGTTTTGTCAATTGTTTGATTGATTGGCGTTCACATCTGTTAATTCTTGATTATGTTCAGCAAATGGATTCTCAAAATAAAACGTCCTTTTTTACTTTTCGATGTGACTTTCAATTTGATTACCAGCACAAGGTTATCTTTAGGTTTAGAGGATTTTTCTATTTAGATGAATATTTAGCGTGATTTTTATATGATCAAGGGACATCTAAAGAACTATCTGTTTATTACGTGCAAAAGTTATCTGCCTACTACTCTTCATTAAAACTACTGACCTGACCAAAGGGTCTGTCTTTTATAGGTTCTGTATTGGAAAAGTTTGTTGTTTGGTCTATTCTTGTCACTATCACTAAGAGGAACTCTCGTCGACATCAGTGACATCTGTGTTACATGCGTCCGCGTCGTATAAACAAACCTGTCCTCGATCGTGTTCTGGGAAACTTTTACATCGTGTTAAAACATTTCAACTTTTTTCCTGGAGACACTCCCCTTCGGTCTCTGATCGCTTCTTTGGTGTTATGTGTCTTGACTTGTTTGCTGTTATCTCATTACTGGGAAGTGAATTGTATTTATTTTGTTCTTTACTTTATAAAAGTATATAATATATTGCAGCAAACCCTTAAGACTTGGCAGTCGTTAAATGCATAGAATTGATTGGTCAAATCAAAACATAAATATACCTATAGTACCTTATAAAGACTTGTCTGTCAAATTTCGTCAAATCGTACATCCTTGATAGTTTTTATCAAATTGTGTCAATATTTTGAAATAATATTGGTTTGAAAAGTGAGCTTACGTATGTGTATTGCTAAGAAAACATGGGGGTTTGAAATGGAAATGCCAGTTTTGTTCACACAGCACGTTCAAAAGATATAATTAGAGGTGCAAGTGTGAAGCATCCTTCTTCGATACGCTTCGACGGCTATTTGCGCGAGCAACGGCCATCCGACGACACCACTGGCGCCTCCTGCACGATATAATTTACACATGAGCCAGAAGGTCATAATTACTTAAACATAACTTCAGACAACTTATCTAAACTTTACGCGTTACAGTTGAAAATTGAGCAACGACAACAGAAGAAGAAACGTTTTTAGATTTTGTGGAATTCAAAGACATTTTGGAGAAATTAGACTTTGTTTACGGTGCGCCAGAAGACAAACTGCTTTGTTCCATTTGACGTGCCGTTACAGACGGACGAGGGCAAACGGCTCGGAGTCGCCTCTGTCGCCTACGCGTTGCACGCCTCACATATTGTTTATAGTACGCGTTGACACGAGGAAATTCGTCAGCGGAAGAAACCGCATTTAGGACGGACGGGACATAAATCCCGTGTGAGTGACAAGTAAAACTTTATTGCACTATAAATTAGTAGATGTATAACCAGACAAAAATAGGACGGATGTTATTGGCGTTGATACCTAGCTGTAAAGTGTGAGCTGTCGCACACGGCGCTTTACGATTATCTCCTTCAAGTATTTGTCCGGAAACATTGTTGCAATGCTCCCGTTGTTGAATTACGCTCGCTGTAGTATTTTTGGCGCTTTCACTTTTGTCAAGTGATTACACTTGTGTGTTAAAACATACTAGTTCATACAATTTACTACTGAAACAGCAGCTTATGATCATCCACTGAAGGATTAAAAGCTTTTTCAAAATACAGATTTATTTTAAATATTGCAAACTTTTTGCACACATTAATTATAATTTAGAAAGAATTGCATTGTTTTAAGCTCTCTTCGCTGTGTTCATCATAACATTCTTATAAAATTAATGCAATCAATGAAACGCGATTGTGTAAGGAGGTGACACCATTGTTATCGCCTCTATCCTTCGTCAACTGCATTCGCCTTGCTAATGGATCTCAGTTTGGTAGATTGCCAGTTTAATTTACACACTGTTTATGTGTGCCTTTCTTTACAGCCCCAGGACAATATTCGTATGATGAGAGAATTCTAATTCTGTGTCATCGTAAACACGACAGTAATGTTTCTCTTCTGCAGCGTTCCTCACACCCAAATAATTAAACCCTTTAGTTTCATGTGCATGAGCTACATCTTCGCTAAAGAGATTAAATCCTATACGGAACCTTCATGGGGAGACCTCGTTTGAGACTTTTTATTGTTGTTTAGTTTGACTGTGACACGTTGCTCGTTTACATTTTACAACGTAATTAACTTTTTGTCAAAGCGAAATGTTTTGTTTTACGTCCTACTGACACGTCCGAAACGCTTTTAAACCGTCATAATTCTATTTTCACGTCAAAAATGATACTGTTCATCTCGTATAGTGTCATAAAGTCATAACAACTATTAAATTCTGTCTAGGATGTAACATTATGTTTTTGTGTCAAAAATCGTGTGAAAAACATAATTTTAAAACTGATCGTAAAATGTTGTTTTCTTGTAAAAGTCACATTTATCATTGGCCATGTTATGTTATGCGTTTTGAAAACTATATTTCTGTCAATACTAGCTCTTACAGTACCTCGACTAGTAGTGGTTTCATTTGATTCGGCTGAACGTTAAAATTTGTAATCTGTTATGCTGGTATTTATTAAAAGATTGATAGGCTGTCGTCGGATGTCTCAGCGAGTTGGTAATGTATACAGTATGTCGGACGGACCGACTGAAATATCTCAAACGTTACTGTTTGTTGACATAGCGACTGAGCCAACCGGGACATTATACAAGTGACAAAATTAGACTTTTTTCATATCGTGACATAACACAGTTTGATATTGTTTACTTTGTCCCTTTATTTGACTTCTGTTTGGTATGCCATAACTTTGGCTGTGACTTTGGTGTCAGGTTCATTTTTCATTTCATGTTTATTAAAAAATATGCATAGCTTGATTTTTCATGATTAATTATTGTCAAATTCAAATAAAAAATAAAGGTATTTTTTTCTTTGCATATCTATTATATAAAAATGAATCGAAAAATGTGTTGGTAAGCGCATAACTCAACAACGCCTGGACCAATTTTACCAATTCTTTTTTTTAAATGTTTGTTGAACTCCAAGGATGGTTCTTACTGAGAGAAATTAAAAAAAAACTGCATTCCCACGGGAAAAAAATTTAACGCGGGCAGAGCCGCGGGGCGGAGAGCTAGTTTCAAATAAAAAACGTTCGACTGTTGTGGTTTGTATGTAAAATCTAGTGGTTTATTAGGTTGACTTCAGTCTAAAATACATAGTACCTCTAGACGTGTGCGCCGCCGCGCCACGCCGCCGCCGCCGCCGCTTTTGAGCCACGCCGCCGCCGCCGGTGACGCCGCCGGCGTAAAATCGGCGTGATCATTTTTGCTTAATAAAACTTAAAAATCAATAAATTTGCACCTTGTACGCAATAAGGACTTGAATTTTTAGGAGAAAACTGTATCTAAAAATAGATTGATACTAAAAATGAGGGTCCAAAGTGTTCGGAAGAGATTTGTCCGTTGGGCAAACCCAATTGACGAAACTGGCGACTACGTAAACTGTGACAGCTAATCTTGAGCTACTGAAAAGAGTCGAGAAGTCATATGGACAGCTGTACACGACAACACGGTCACCTATCAGCCAAGCTGCAACTGACCCCAGAGCTAGGCTAACCCGGCGGCACTATACTCGTACAGAAGACATCCCGGACGTCAGCCTGTACGAGATTGGAATAGCTCTCAAACAGTTAAAAAAAAACAAGGCAAAGTCACCGACATAGCCCGAAGAATCGCTAGACTTAAGTGGCAGTAGACGGGGCACATTGCGCGTAGTACCGACGGCTGTTGGGGCAGAAAGGTTCTTAAATGGCAACCGCGCGCCGGAAGAGTGTGGACAGGCCCACCACAAGGTGGACTGACAATCTGGTGAGGGTCGCGGGAAACCGCGAGCCGCGGGCAGCGTAGGACCGATCACTACATGACTACCTATTTTATGTTTGATTTGACATAAATCACTTAATTTCATATGCACTTTTTATTTAAATGTGTATTCCATCATGTTAAATCAATAAAAAAGTTACGCCGATTTCACGCCGATTACGCCGCCGCCGCCGACCGATTTTGGCCTCCACGCCGCCGCCGATCAAATCGTAATCGGCGCACATGTCTAGTACCTACGTACCTATAAAAAAAAACTGACATTCTGCCAAATATTACTCTCATAAATCTATTTGGGTATGTACACTGATGGTCTAAACTTGACCTGTAGTCCACAGGAGTTAATGTCCGGACCACCCAAACTTCAATTGCTGGTCGTTAAAATATCTATAACGCGGCAGTTTGGGGTTATTTCCTACGAGCACTTGATTGGTACGATCATACGTTCATAACGTAATGCAGTTTCAAAACAAAACAGACTTTATATCACAACGTCAGAGAATTGAGTATATTGAATAAGGAAGTATGAACTTGTATCTGTCTGTGATCTATTTCTGTGAATGGTAGAATTATGTTGTAGTTCCATTGTGAATTGTTTAAAAATATGAGATCTTGGGTGGCAATTTACATTGGCGAGTTTTAATTGCGAGTTAACTTGTGGAATATATGGTTTAGTGAAATATAAGGGCAATATAAACGAGCATTTATATATCAGCCCAAGAGCCTGATCCAGGCAAACGATACCTATGTTTGTAATAAAATGCGTTTTTAATCAAAATCTGGACGATGATAAAAATTTGATCTCATGTTGTTACAAACCTGAAAAAATCCAGGTTTTTTAAATCATAAACCTGAACTTTAGAGTAAACGTTAACAATTTATTAACCTTAGGGTTAATAAATTGTTAGAATTTGGTTTAATTGATGACTCTTTTCATTGAGTCACTTACATTGTAAAACCATTTCAATTACATTTTGTGCATTTCAATAAAAATGCATGTCCTTTGTTTCACCTGGTTAGGTAAAATCCATAAAAAATCATGTTTAAAACTAAAATTTAACCCCGCCTGTCCTTTTCGTAGGTTCATTAGGTAACTCTCATTAAGGACCATTCAGTACATTTTAATTTTATTTTTAAATTATGCCTTCGCATACAGAACGTATTAGAATAAAAGAATATTCAGTAAAAAAAAAAAACTTTTTAAATATTTATTTAATTTCAGGCAAGGCTGTTAACCTACACGCTTATACAAGCGTCGTCAATTCTGCTAATGGAGTAGAAACTGAACTGAAATGTTTCTCTCTGAATGGATCCAAGTGAGTGTTGATATATACTATAATTATAATAAAACTTTATAAAACTGAACAACAAAATAAAACGGTGGATAAAATTTTAATCAAACCTTGATTTTACATGAATACTATGTGTAGCAGGTGTTGTCATTTTATTATTCGTATGCAAGAATGTTATAAGTACTACCGTACAGCTACTATTACATCCTTGTTCGTATGTAGTCCGCCATCTTGATTTTATTGCCATACATAGAGTTAGAGAGTTTAAAAAAAAATAGAGATGTAAAATAAGGTGATCCGAATCCTGTCAATACATCAGTGATTTGTCACATATTTGTTACGACATCTGCGATAAGACTGACCTTCGCTTGTGTTTCAAAATCAAGCTTCACTAGTCTTGATCTACCCCAAAGTAATCATGTTAAAAACTAAATTGGTATGGAAAACAACGGTATGGAAAACAATAGGCAGATAACTCGTTAAAACCGCAATAAGCACATCTCGAAAAACATTCGAAATAGATTTTAATTTGACTGTTAATAACATAAATGCATTTTTCAGCTTCATCAAATGGTCCTCTGAATACAACCAAAAATTTTCCATCGGCATCCATAGTAATTATTATTATTTTCCTTGGACCGATTTTACAGGGGCCGATGGTAATAATACGTCCGATGTTAATCAATCCACTTTCCATGTCATGCCCTGGCGTAATGAATTCCACGGCGTGTTCTCTTGTCAGGTACCTAACCAATTCTACTATTGACAGTTCACGATCATTACAGAGGTTCCGGATTCGAATCCAAGTGGGGTCTTACCGACTAAATATCACTTTTATGACCCTTCTGACAGCTTCCGTGGTCGAGTGGCCAAAAGCTCGCCTGACGTTACGGAGGTTTCGGGTTGTAATCCCGGTGGCGATTCGTCGAACAAATATCACTTTGTGAGACTTTCCCCAGTTTGGTTAGGACATTGCAGGCTGAATCACCTGATTGTCCGAAAAGGAAGATGATTCCGTGCTTCGGAAGGCATGTGAAGCCGTTGGTCCCGGTTATTATCTACGGATGTAGTCGTTACATGAGCCATGTCAGAAGCTATAGGCGGCTCAACGATTCTGACACCAGGGTTTGTGAGGTAGGTTAACCTCGAAATCAACACGCTATAGAAAGAAGATGACACTTTCTTCAATATGCCTAGGCCATTGCAAACTGAACAGGGGCTGTCCGAAAATAAAGATGATTCTGTACTTTGGAAGGTACCCGGAGCCGGTTATCTTCGAATGTATGACCTACCTAAAGTCGTTGGTTCGGGCTTATCTTAGAATATATTACATGAGCCATTTCAGAAGAGGCGGCTCAATAATTCCTAAGGTTTGTAAAGTAGGTTAACCTGGAAATTATTTCCCTGCGACATACTCAGATCACAACGTTATATCTTAGTATCCAATTTAAATTCGGCATCTAACGCTTATATAAATCCAAGTTCAATTTGGCAGGATAGCTATACAAAAGAGTATGCGTTGATCGAAGTGGTTTCGAGGCCGGTCATCGACCGACTCCAAGTCGAAGGTCGGAGACTAGTGTGGAAAGTACAATCGCACCAACCACTGGAGAATATAACGCTTACCATCTGGCAGCTTGGAGTGGAAGAGGTATAATTTTTAAAAAAGTTTAAATTGTTAAATCCAATCAGTTTTTTTTATTGACCTATGCTTGAGTCGAAAAAGTACTCCAAAAAGAAAGATGATTACGTGCTTCAGAAAGCACGTAAAGCCGTTGGTTCCGGTTGCTTGTAGTCGTTACATGAGCCATGTCAGAAGCCATAGGTGGCTCAATGATTCTGACACAGGGTTTGTGGGGTAGGTTAACCTCGAAAACCACACGATAAGTAAGTTATAATGTAGTCAATTATTACTGAGCTGAAGGGATTACTTTAATCTTCTTTTCTTTGAATTAGGGACTCCGTTATTTTTTCAATGACCTAAAGATAAATATGATTTTTCGCATCAGTCACGTAAATACTGCACAAAATGATGGTTCCGTGGATTCATGGAAAGAGAAAGATTCACAAATAATGTAGCAAAATATGGGTTATTATATTATAATGCTAATAAATATAATAAAAGGTATAATTTACAAGTTTATAAAGTTGCATGATTAAAGAATAGTATTTGAAAAAACATAGTCTAATTAATTTGTTTTATTTCGGAATTCCTTTCAAATTATTTTTTTTCCCACGGAAAGTAGGTAAGTAACTCCAAAAGTAAAGTAAAGTAGGTAGGTACACTTAATAATTACACAGCTTACTTTATACTGCAGTAAAAAAACTACATTTCAGGATCAATTGATGACTTATGAAGTGCCTCTCCCAGATAAAAAAATTCTAACCGAATATGAGTTGGAATATGAACTTACCGATGAGAAACTGGCTGGTAACATTTATAAGGCCCGGGTGATGGTGAAAAATAGGAAGGAGTGGAGTTCACCCAGCTATATTTTCCTGTTCATAGGTAAGTTTAATAACACTAAATTAAAAAAATTAATAACCCTAGACACAAAACCGTTACTTGATTCTTTCAACAACTAGAAAAGAGCTGATAATCTTCAAATGGCTGAAGATATTTTCTTGGATTATAGCTAAGAACACTCTCGATTGTGACCCCTTGCAAACAGAAAAACTAGATCAAAATCGGCGCATCCGTTTAGGAGCTACGATGCCACAGACAGACAGACAGACAGACACACACGTCAAATTTATAACACCTCTCTTTTACGTCGGGGGTTAAAAAAGACTATGATTCAGAACTTAGATTAATGAAACCTCTTCGTAAATGCTACTACTCAGTTGATGAATTTCCTAAGTGACAAAACAATATAACATGCAATAAAAACTTATTATAAATAAGCTCTGTTAAAATTTTATCATAACTTTTTGCCCCGCGGCTTCGACCGAATTCATTTTTTCCATACAAACGTTGAAACCCCTCCCCTATTCTCCTATCAGGGGTTAAATTTAGGAAAAATGTTTCTTATCGGATGTTTGATTTCAGCTGATAGATCAGTTTTTATGAATGCTGTTCTTTATTATAGGTAATACAAATATATTCTTCTTCTTATTCTTAATGGTTTATCAGAGTTTAAGACACTAATATATCAAACTTAACAATCTAAAGCGTTGCATTCTATATTTCTCTCCATAATTATAGGAACCCAAAAAATCTTACAGCAAAAAACCTGATACAGGCGACCACAGCAGTTGACATTTGACAAAAACGATTTACGCTATCTACCGACATCAAAATTGGCTAACCTACCGTCCTGGCTCCTTACTGCGAACTGTCAAAGCCTTTACATCAATATCAACCTGCTTCTTGCTTATCACAATGATTTCACACCATGATTTTCAACCTTATCCTGAACCTCTTAAAATATACTACAGTTTTTACAAAACTGCTAAACCAAAGACGAGAATCATCAAGATGAATATCGCTAAGCACAAAATTACTGACTATGAAATTGTTTTTGCATTCTTATAATATTTTTCTTTTAAAATGCCTGACGAATTTTAATGTACCTACTAACGACCCGCCCCGGCTCCGCATGGGTGCAATTAATTCTGGTATTAAATATACTATAAAATGTCTTTGTATACGTTTTCAGTCTTTTGTCATTAGACAATACAAACAATAATTATTTTTTTGTAAAGGCTACTCTTGAAAAAGCGATCCCCCCGCCGCCGCCGGTACCGCCGTAACCGCTATATTCTAGCTGAAAATATTCATTTAAATCACATGTTGTAAAGGGCTTCTATATACGTACTATTATACGTATATTGATCTATATTAAATGCACATTGTATTATAAGTTACTTAATTGGATAAGGATTAACGTTGTATTGCTTAAAAAGTAATAAATATTTACAGTACCACTCCAAAAATGTTCCTTAGGGAAAGTTATTCAGTTTCATAGATAAGGTAAGTACTACACAATGTTGCAGATATGCAACCAGTTATATTTCACGGTGCATAATATTAAAAAATCTATTTTTAATATTTACAGGTAAACAGGATTCTTTGAGCATCACAACTCCAAAGGTTGTAGGCATTCCAGGTATTTATTTTTAAGTCATTTTTAATATATTTTTCTCAGAATCAATACATTAGCAACCCTAGCGAGTCCAGCAAGTTTTGGCTCTAATTTTCAAGAACGACGGAAGTGATCCTTCCTTTTGTAACGTTATTTATAATGAACAGTGACCAAAATATGCGGCAGGATCTTGCTACCACTATTCTGCAGATAAGCAACCAGTTAAATTTCATGGTGTATTAATATTGAAAAATCTACTTATTTATTGTTTACAGGTAAACCGGATTCTTTGAGCATCACAACTCCAAAGGTTGTAGGCGTTCCAGGTATTTACTACCTTGTAATATATTTTATTAAGTCATTTTTAATATTCTTTTCTCAGAATCATTACAATAGCAACCTTAGCTAGTCCAGAAAATATTTTTCTATTTTTTTTAGGTTGTCTTTTTGTAACGTTATTTAACAGTAGTCAAAATATACAACAGGATCTTAAAAGCGCCCGTATTTCGTAGCGCTAGGGGTGAATATTGTAGTGAGAGTGTAACTCACGTTCAACTGCTGGCTTCTGTACGAAGCAAGAGCACACTCGAAAGTTTCTGTTCGTACAATCACTACATAGTATAAAACAAGGTCGCTTTCTCTGTCCCTATGTCCCTATGTCCCTATGTATGCTTAAATCTTTAAAACTACGCAACGGATTTTGATGCGATTTTTTTTAATAGATAGAGTGATTCAAGAGGAAGGTTTATATGTATAATACATGTATAATATACTTGAGGATAACCCACAATAACAATTTTCCCGTGCGGAGCCGGGGCGGGTCGCTATTGATTATATTTTAATTTATTAACCTTGAACTTTACAGAGACATTTATTCAGTCGATTTGACAGGGACTAATATTTGGTATTCTGTAATTTAACTGCCTAAATTGGGGGAGGCCTTTGTCTTTCGGCTGAAATGATGATGATGATGATATTGCTGTTGCTGTATGTGTAAGTATTTAGGGAGGACATCGAAATGCAGTGGCAATAAGTATTTAAGTGGTAATAGAACATGATTTGGTCTTATTTAGAAATTATTATTATTTATCTTTTTGTTTGTAGATTCGAGTACGAGTACATCTGGAATACCAAAGATGGAAACAACGACGAGCATGCGTTTGAATCAAAGTAAAAATCTTGTTAATATTATTATAAAGGGAAATTATTAAGTTTTTCAATTTTAGACTGTTTGTTTACCCCTTCCCTTTAAAAAAATGTTTTATTTTGTTCCTTTTAATCGATAAAGATACCGATGTCATTCAAAAGAATAATTATGAATGTTTTAAATATTCTTTCTTATACAAGGTGATGACTTAGAACAAAATGCAGGGTTTCGAGCAAAAAAATCAACTCTCTCATACAAAATAATAATTTCAAACACGAAAAACAATAATTTTTCTGGAGAGTTGATCCATGTCTTTTCAGTTTTTGCTCATTATATAAACCATGTAAAAAACACTGCAACACGCCAACTCACCAAGAAGTTCGAACCTACCCTATGTTAGCGTGAGCAGGCCTCAACTTGCTAGCCTAGTGTTGGTTTTAATAATTTTAACCTTTTAGAACGATGTTTTCTTTCGCCATTAGAATGAATATTACACAGATTTTGCATTATTTCAGTGTACATTATCGTTGGATGTTCTGCTGGCAGTGTCGTAATTATACTTGTTATAATTGTATATTGTATTTGGAAGTGCAAGAGGAATCAACAAAAGCCTGCTGAACAAATACAGGAAAATTCCGTTCTTTTTCAAAACGAATACACTTGTGTAAGTAAAATGAAGTCGGTAAAAAAAACCCACAGATTTCAGCTTTAAACAGAACTATATGATTATGTTTCTTATAAGTAGGTACTTATACTTAGATAAGGACTTAATCAAAAAGAAATATTTTAGAAATTTATTTCAGTTGATCAATATAAGCTGATTCTGTACTTTAGAAGGCACGTTGAACAGTGAAACCCTTAAAAGTTATTCACGTTATGGAATATGACGAAAAGTCTCTTCTTTTCCCTCACGCGCGGTTCGGCAGATTCGCAAACGATGTGGATTGTAAATCACGAACCGACCTCAGACATGAATAAAAATATTTATGACGAAAACAAGGGAATTTTACACACACCGTGAAAAACTGGTTGTTTATTCGCAACATAGTGGTAGTACCTACTCATGAAACTGAACAACATTCCCTAAGGAACATACTATGGTTGAATGGTTGAATGAAATCTCAATAATGAAAATTCATCTTGTCACAGAAAGTGGCCTGTCTCGTGACTGAAGTTTGGATGATAAGTTGAATATTATTATTGTATGACACAGAAGAAAATAATAGTACTAATCCGTACAGAAAGGACACTCACCCCCCTGCGCTAAAATGAGTTCCCCGCCAGGGGTGTTTGGGGGTGTTTTACATAGCGCCTAGCGCCATTGACTTGTAGTTGATATTCAGTTGTTATTCAAAAAGAAGTAGCTTGTCAAAACGCGTTTTCTGTATGGAGTGACAGCCCAGTGCCTATGATTTTATGCGCGACCACGACGTCGACGCTCAAAAGTCGGGTCGGGATAAGGGTCTCTGTCTCTAATATCAGTAAGTAATTATATTATCTGCTATTTACAGAATCCGTCTGACGATCTGGTATACGAATACGTGGCTAAAGATCAAGTGTCTCATTACGAAGCGCGGGCGCTGGTCACCGGAAACAAGAAGATTGGCCAAGAGGACTTTATTCCCAAAATCCCTTTGCGACCCGACGAATATGTATACGATTTTACGCCAAGGGAACCGCCTGACTTCTTTAAAAATGAGAACCACTATGATTATGCTGTGCCGAGTCATCTTCTGTAGAGATCGTTTTACTAAAATATTTAGATAGATAGATATCGTCCCAAAGGAGAATACCCAGACACAAAGTTAATTGTAGCATTATGAAACATATCGGTCTTTATTGCCCGTTTGGAGTACTTTAATATCATTGATCTCAACTACAATCCTTATTTCTAAAACACACCCTGATTTAAATCAATGCGCATTAAGAATTCATGGAAAAATAAATAAATAGCAATGAAAATTAAGTTTTTCTAATGAACATTTTTTTTTCTCCAATTGAATTCAGACATTCTGTCTTGGGTTAATCAAACTACTTCATTAGGGCTACAAAACCCGACATATCTTATAATGCTACAGTTTTTTTTTGGGTACGGGGCCCATACAAAATTAAAAATTATCCATCAAAAATAGATTTCTTCCAGTCCACCTTAACATTATATCACCACCGAAGGGCCTGAGCCTACCTACCCTGAAATCAGGGTGAATAGGCCTTAGTCCACCACGCTGGCCCAGTGCGGGTTGGTTAACTTCACACACAACCTTTGAATTACTTTACATGTGAGTACAAGTTTCCTCACAATGTTTTATTTCACCGCAAAAGCGTCGAGTAAACGTACTTACTTATGAATAGAGGATCGAAAACACATTGGTAAGTGCCGAGACTTGAACCCTCGAACTTCCGATGGAAGTGAACGGCCTTTACCACTTGGCCACCGACGTTTTCTACTTCTTCCAGTCAACAATTATTAATTTAATTACCATTTCTATTTAACCTGAGCTATATGATAACCGTTATTCCTTAAAATTTAAAAATGCATGCCTTCGATATCAAATTTTTCACATCATTATTGCAATAGTATAGTCGTAGTATGTATAGTTATATACTTTTTTATTGTATGTAAGTATCACCTTAATAATTTAGCAGTAAGTTCTTATTTTGGGAAAGCAGAGTATTTGAAATTTAAAAACTTGCCAATAATAAAGCTTGTAAAAGATAAAAGAAAAACTGTAATTTATCTTTCTTAGCATAAGTAACATTATAATCTTCATACCATAATTGTTATAGTTGTTTCACTATATTCCTTCACGTATTTTTTCAAATAAAATTTTGTATGAAATATGCCCTATAATTTTAAAACATCAAATAAGATCAAAGAAAACATATTGATTGAAATACATGCGTCCAGGGATCCTTTTGGGCGATTGACCCTTTTCAGAAGGGCCTAAAAGGGCTACTTACCTGATTGGTCCTTTCATGTCGTCGGTTTTTCATACAAGAATGTTTTTAAAAGCTAAAAACGTTATTTCACTAACGAATATTGCTTCTTTTATTAGCTACCTTTTAGTACTCCTATTACTATACAGCTCCGTGGACATGTTCTATGTACGATAGTTTTTACGTCTATAGGGAGCACTTATTGGCGAATGCTACTTATAAAATACTAGCTTTCCGCCGCGGCTCCGTTCGCGTTAACAGTTTTTTCCCGTGGGAATGAGGCATTTTCCCGCGGTAAAAGGTAACTTATGTTACTCAGAGTGCATGTAGCTACCTAATGGTAAAATAATTTTTGAAATCGGTTCAGTAGTCTAAAAGTTTATTCATTACAAACATATACACACACACACACAAAAATACAAATCTTTCCTCTTTATTATAATATTAGTATGAGAGTAATATAATAAAGAGTAAAGTAATATAATAAATAACTAATAAACTAACTAATAAATAACTATAGCGGCGAGAACTGACCGACTTCAAAAAAGTATTCTTACAGACTTTCCATTCTGGCGTCCAACGTCAGCGCTGCATATTTTTGGCACGCATTTTTTTTTTTCACGAACCTAATTTTCTTTTGTTTCATTCGCTTTCCTGCCTATGATTGTTTGCGCGAGACGCCCGAAAAGCACCAATGTGGGGAGTCTGTTACTTGACCGCTATTTCACAACAAAGTAAGTACAAAGTGACAAAGAAAATTACCAAACTGTCCAAACCGATTAGTTGTGGGTGTCATACTATTTTGTTAACAGCCTATTTAATATGTCCCCACCGAGGGGCTCGAGCCTATAAGTATCAGGGTGAATGGGCCTTAGTCGACCACGGTGGCCTAGTGTGGGTTGGTCAACTTCATACACAACCTATAGCTTTCACTGTCGATGTGTGCAGGTTTTCTTGTGATATTTTCATTCAGCGTTGAATAAACGTACCTACAGTAGCCAGCACATGCGTCAGGACAATAGCACTACCAGTTTCACCCCTGCTACTACGATATAAAGGCGAACTCAAGGTCATTATGTCCAGTCGCAATTTGTATTTGCTAGGACTTGTACCCGCGTCTCCCGAATGGAAGAAAGTAGCCCTAGCCACTAGGCCTAAGCCAACAATACTTATTATTACATAACTATAGCTGTCTGCCTGCGGCTACGCGCGCGTTGTTTTCCGACTTTTCCGTCGTAATTTTTAACCATCTTACGGAAGCTCTCATTTTTCCGTGCTCAGAAGTGTCCAAGATCCAGGGACCATGGAAAATTTCATTCAAATCGGTCCAACAGTTTAAAGATTAGTCCGTACAAACAGGCAAACAGAGAAACAAAACCTTTGAATCCAATCTGGATATGTTTTATATCGCTTCTTACATCCCCCTGAATCAGTTTTATAGTAGATACTTATATGTAACTAAGAAGATCAAAAATAGGTTTAATTGCTTAAATTCTAAACGTTGAAAGTTGTTTGCAAGTCGGGTTGCGGTGTCGCGTGATCTCTCCGACACACGTCGACATCACCTCGACACGACGAGGCCTCCCTGAGGCAATTTCCGGCTTTGTCGCTTACCCTGACGTACACTGAAGAATGTTCTTTCTACTAGCTAGATATGTTAAATATAAAACCCTAGTTCAGAGCCATGAACACCACTATTAATTAACGCGATACGTTCACAAACAAACATTTTGACTTATGCCTCAATTACGCCGACGCAATAGTGACGCATGCCACATAATTATTTTAAACTAGGTGTCTGCCCTCGGCTACGCCCGCATTGTTTTTCGACTTTTCCGAAGTAATTTTTAACTATCCCACGGGAACTCGTAAACCGGGATTAAAAGTATCTAAGATGTTGACCGGGGATATAAGATACCACCATGCAAAATTTCATTCAAATCGGTCCAACAGTTTCGGAGATTAGCCAGTACAAACAGACAGAGAAACAAAAAAAAGAAAATTATCTGGATAATGTTCTATTTCACTTCTTCCATCCTCCTGACTCGGATTTCATCTTTTTTTCTATGTACAGACATTTGAGCTCTACAGTTTTATTATATAGAGAATATTCTAAAGGAAGACACTTAGATATATTATCTAGCCACGTGGTGCCTCTGCTTAAAATGGTCTGCCTCATGCCGCAAATATTTTCTGTTTGTAGCAAACCACAAGATTTCAAATTCCAGAATTACGTAGCATGCGACATGTTGTTGCCTCGGAATTAATGAAGCTTTGTACTGTATTGGCTTACAATTTGGCTCATTGTTATTTCATACAATATAATAATACCAAACGTGGACGTCTACTGGCTGAAATGATGATGATGATGATGATCAATAATAATAACAAAATAAATGAGTAATCTGTAATTGCAATATTACACTTTGGCATTATGAAGAAGCTCAGCTTTTCATCACAAACCGCTGTTTTACAATCCCTCCCCCACCTTTAAGATTGTGTGTGAGATATGTACGTACATATCCACCTAATAGGCGATGCATATAAATAATTTCTTAATACTATATTCTATCCCATCAAAACATATGTATACTCTAACGCCATATTATTACCCCAAGGCATTTTACTAAGAGCCTTGAAAAATCGCGTGACCCTTCCCGAATAAATAGTAAACGATTTATACGAAGGAATGACCATAAAAACTGTAGAAATTACAGCCCTTTGCCGCAGCACTAGTTGTTGTTATTCATAAAGGAAGGATATTTATGGGTTATCGTCAAAATATTTATTATTGTCCGCCGGTAGCCCCTAGGCTTTTGTGCGACGGAGAAAAAAAAATAGGGGTGTGAACAGAAAGGTACTAGAGATGACTAAGCATTCATATCGATAATACCTATATGCCATAGATGCATAAATACTATACTATGGAAAGAAAATGGATATCTGTTTGTGAAAGAAAAAAGCTCCAGCACAAATGAAACAAAAAAGAAGGTCAAGTAAGTAAAATGTAACCTACCTAACCTTTGAAAATTATATTCTTCTTTAAATTGGTACACTTAAGATAATATCATCGTAATATTTTCAAAAACCGGCATAACCCTCGTTTTCGATTTGTATATTTCCTTGTGTGCTATATTGTTTTTACTCTGACGAAAAACGATAACAAATATCGATAGCAAACCCAGCTCCTCCCTAAAAACCATAGCGTTATGAAATATGTGATTCCTTATACAAGAGAAGTCCTTTATGTATCCCCTGGGAGAGCCTGGTCAAGTGGGTTATCGCAAGTGGCCGCTGGCGAGATGAAATATTTATGTCTCAATATACTGGTTCAGACCTCCGTGTCTTGCATTGAGGAGCATCTCCTGGGATGACGGTGGAATTGGTGCGGTTAAAAGGTTATGGCTTGTTTAAATTTTACTGCTAAACTTTGTACAGAAAGTAATATTTCTGACGTAGACAATGCGGTATTTTTAGGAATTAAAGTTCTTTTAGTAATTGAGCATGACTCAAAATTTACTTTACACTAAAGCAGAATAGGTAGGTGCAAGCAAAATTAATTGGCATGTTTGATGTGGACCTTTTTTCTGAAAATAACTTTGTACAAAAGTTCAAGTAACCAAGTTTGTAAATAAATGCATTTTATACTGTTAAGTTAGAATATTATTCGCACGTAATAAATATAACAAAAATAATGAGTCAAAGCAGAAATTCATCAATTACCTATTCAATTCAATCCGAGTTCATTTCACTATACACTTGACATTGATCGTACATTCGAGTAGAAAAAACATTGTAACCCCACAATTTGCGATTCAAAAGTCACCGCTTGTCGTCGCCAGCTTTTAAAGAGATTGCTTTCAGAGATAACATTAATATTATCATTAACAGTAAGTGGGTAGGCGACAGTAGAATTGCCAGTCATGATATCGAACAATCTTCTAGACCTCCGTCATCTCAAGCAGGCGAAGTAAGTTGCTAAGAAAAAGACAATAGTCACGTATTTCGACGGGTCATCTTAGAGTGGCTAGGTCGATAATAGAAGATAGCAAGGGGCCAAGTTGACATTTGACGTTGATTTACTATTGTCCCCTGGAATTGCTGACGTCATCTGGACGGGATCGCTGACGAATCTCCGACTGTAATTATAGACGGAGGCAGTTAATGATGCAGGAATTTTTGTAGTGATTGAATTCTAAATGATACCAGAGGAAAGTCTTTTGATGTTGGTAATGATAGGTTCGTGGCTTCTATAAGTCCCAATCAAAGGCAAAGGACGTCAATGTGGTCTATAGAAATTCAGTCATGCTTTGAAGTATTCGAGCTTCAAGCTAATTCGAATATTAATGAATGGAAGCATTAAGGCTATTAGTTTGTATTTTGAGTAGGTATTGCTATATACATTGTTGATAACTACCGAATAACTGAACATATTTAAAATGCGACGTTCATGTGAAAATTAAAATGTGTTGACTCGAAAATACTATTATTTTGTTTATGACATTGCAAAGTTAGTTCGTGTCTCCTGTCGCTGACTTCTCAAAACCACTCAATGTCACCTTAATGAGCTCATTCAGGCATGTTTGGGTGGTCTTAATCCGAGATGAGTATTGAAATTATAACAACGCTGTTTAAATTCTTAGGTAAAGTTTAAAATTAATTCTATCGCTTATGTCAACTCCTTAAGTATCATAATTCAATGGATTATTTGCTATAGATGAAGGTTGACAAAAGAATTGTCAAATCATCGTCAATTATTATATTTCAAAAATGTTTTCTTTTTATAGATCCTGGCTTTGTCGGTATCTTAAAAAAAATCATCTACGATCATTTTGAAATAATTTTTTAAATATTATGTACCGTATCAAAAAAGAATATTTTTTCAACTTGCTACCGTTTTCTGAATTCTCCGCAATGACCTGCCAGTTTAAGTCGACCAGTATATTTTAGATACAATGAAGAAAGATCTATCTTTCTGTTCATAAATCACATTTTTCCTCAAACCCTTGCAAGTGACGCGCAATGGAGTCGCAAGGGTTGTTGATAGAGAAACAGGTGCATGCATCGATCAACGTCGAGCGTGACAATTTGACGTATGAGACAATCCCGTCCTGCAAAACGACGTGCAACGTGTAAACACCCTTAGGGATGGACTACATCGTAAACAGAACACTGTGAGCCATGTCAGGAACTTAAGGCGGCTCAGTAATTCTGATACCAGGGTTTGTGAGGTGGGTTAACCTCGAAATCTACACGGTAAGCAAGCAATGATGTTGTTTTTTAATTAACCCATGTTAGTGTCGCAAAATCGACGTATGTAGCTTTAATGGACTTTAACACGGAGGGCTAAAATTTCATACTTTCAATTTTGTTATAATTATAAACAAAGAGCTGTTAAATAGGATAAGTTTAAATAAACGTAACAAAAACGAAGGCGTGGATTGTTAGAGCTGCTGTGGTAACGTTAACTATATTTAAATAAATTCTGCAACATGTAAACTGATCTCAAACATCTCTTTGACAATTTACATCGAGAATAGGTGTCATGTTAGAGGGTCGATCAAAATTTCAAATAAGGCTCAATTTAAGTGGATTTTTAGGGGTAACCGCCTGTGTAACCGTCGGGAAAATTGACTGCTGTCAAAGGAGCCTTATTCAATTTGCGTCTTATTAATCAACGGAGAGGGTGCCAATTTACTTGCGAAATATCGTCGCTTTATTTTGTTAATGGTCTGTGAAGCTGTCTTTAAACTTTGGCCATTATTTTACTTTGACGAAATTATTTCGGAAACGGAAATATGAAATGCGATGTTTGTTGGAGACATTGAATTGAATACTAGTGAAACAATAATAATTGTAGATTTGAGCCTAATAGCATTATAATTTTGATTTACTGGTCTCAAATACCTATTCACAATGTTATAAAAAGTCAGCCGCATAACAAAATATGTATAAAGTAAAATGGATTTCTATCGATTACAATGACACGGCGACGACATGTCATCAACACACGACGAAACCAATTTAGCTTATTTGGGGCTCGATATTACGTATAATCACGTCGGAAACAACGATTCGTATTGTCATCGTGTCGAATTATGCAACCGTCTCGATCGAAACCATTCGATTACAGGCGACAGATGTCTGCGAACGTGACGAATTTCGACAAAACGAATTGGCCCTTTTGAGACTTACAAGCTTTTTCACGGCGAATGTAACTATCAACTCTATACTCATATTCTTATGGTGGTTAGTGGTGTGTGTGAAGTATCTAAATTCACTGGTCGGGTCCCCGTATTGGTAATCAGTCGGTGACCGCAAATTGTTGTCCCTCGATCAGACCTTGCCAGGAAATTACAATTTTCGATTTTTATTTCACGAGTGTACGTAGTAAATTGGTAATTTTTAGATAATCGGTTCGGCCTTGTCCACACTTGGGACATTATGTCACGCAGCCAGTCATCTTCGAACTTATTAGATTGTTATTGTGAATTACCACTTTATGAACCGTTGTAATATTTTTAGGTAACTTATTTATTTTTGTATAAGCAAATTTATAAATAAGCTTAGACAATTTAGACAAACTTAGACAATCACGATACTCAGTTAGCATTGAGTTTTGTATATACGCAAAATACTTCGAGTATATAATATAAAAGTACGTAAATTATGAATTGATTCAGAATAATATAATTTAATACATATAGTAGAAAGAAATCAATCTCGGTTCGTTGAAGCTACGAAATAAAGAAAAAAAGACGAAAAACTATGCTGCAACTGACTGCAAGAAAGTATTTAGTCAGCCTAGTTCAGTTAGGGATATTTATGGAAAATTATAAATACAGCTATTAGCAGCCGTGTAGCTTCATCTTAAGGAGATAGCTTCATCCCAGCCAGCAAAATTATAATTTTCTTTTTTGAACCGGTGGTTCCTTAATTCTAGGTTTGATTTGAATGAAATCCTTCAAAATTTTAAAAGTACGTAATGGCGTTGTTAACTAATTCTAAACAAAGTATTAGTAATGTCAAAGCTTGCTGGATTCTTTTCGAAGCGCGCAGATTTTCTAGCTCTTTGGGTTCCTTTGAAAGTTGGTCAGTTGATTACCTAGCCTAGATTTGTTTTTCAGATTTCAGACTAGTATTTTTTTCTTTAGCTACAGTTTCATCTGTTATTTTCCAGTATTCTGCGAGTTGTATTGTTTTTGTGAATGTCATCCGTGCAATGAAGGCTGCGCCGCAAACGATCGCGGTTCCCTTTGTGCTAGCCGTGCCATGTGGTGTGCTTCATCAAATTCTGCGTTTTTGGTATTTGGCACGTTTTTGACAGGCCTTTTTATTACTTGGCACATTTTATTTATTGTGATTTGTTTGGTTTTTTCAAGAATTCAGTTGTGTTTGGTACTTTGTGCTAACGTTGCCAGCTACTGAATTAGGAAACCTAAAACCGTGCTCTTTTGTACGAGTAGTATTATAAGAGAGGCCTAACGATGATGATGATTTTAGGTGACCGCAGACCATTTCTTTTTATGACTTTTTTTTTAATTTATTTCATCACGTTTTGGGTGACGTACCTACCTATTTGCCATTTTTTGTTTTTCTAATTTAAGTGAATAAACATAGTCTGTCTCAAAGCAGTCGCTTTTTCAAGAGTTCCGCCGAAGCTTCTGTTTTAAACCAAAACCATTGAATCATCAAAGTGTGGCTTCAATCGACGTAAATATTTTAATATGTGAGTAAAATTGCTTTATCAACACTCATACTTTTTATTTATTTTAATTTAGAAATTCTTTACAAAGACCGTAAAAGTAAAGTAAGTAATGAACGTCCTGTAAACGCTTTTAAGTAGTTTTGTACATCTTTTTATCCAATAGTAGCCCTAAAATTATGACAGCTAAGAACCAAATCGTTTATAATTCGACCACCATCACTCATCGAGACATTGTTACCGGATGTCACATAGACTTAATATCTTACTGGCCTTTGTCGTCACCCTAAAAAAGTAAAATGCATTCAAAAATGGAAGCACAAATGTATCTAAGATTCGAATTTGGAATATCATCGGCGGATATATTTCATCTTGTCATAACAGTGTGGGTCAAAGAGAGGATCAGGCCTGATAAATTGCAGTTCAAATTTGGAATAATGTCTTTTTCACTATTCACCGCGGTTGGACGGCAGAGGGAGACGGTAGTGATGACGTAACACTATCTTGATCTAATAGAAGTTTGATTTGTGCTTTACTTTTATCGCTCCATCATAACTTAGAATGTTTTTTGGTTTGGTCTGTATTTTTCAGGTTTAGTCAGCAGCAGGAATCGGTTGGAGGCCTTGGAGGTTGTCTAGATTGCAGTATGACTACACTATACTGTAGCTATATCGTAAAATTACTATACTAAGATTTGACTTTGACTATCAGGTTACCATGCAGAAGCACATTTTAATTATTTTTTTTCATTTTTGTAGTTCCCAAGAAATTTTTAGCTTTCTAGTTGCATTTTAGGTAGGTTGCTTGAATCTTGTAACTTAATAGGATTCTTAAAAACATCGATTCTACATTACAGTTATTGCTATGTATTTAAAAAAAAAATAACCTTTGACTTTTCTAGTGATATCAACGCTCACGTATAACGTAAATAATTTTGACTGTTTGAGACAAAAAAGTTACGGGACAGAAACTGGCCATATTTGTGGTCTAAAAGTGTTATCTAACGACATCGACACAAGACCCAAATTATCCGGCGTGTGGATGTGGAGTGCGGTAGACGTCCCGACAGATCCTGGCTCTCATTACGCGGGGAACATACATCATCGTCACGGGTTCTGCAAGTCATCTCCTCAGCCGGCTTTTACTTTGCCACTGGGGGTAAGCTACTGTGGAACAAGCTTCACTACATAGTATCAAACAAAGTCGCTTTCTCTGTCCCTATGTCCCTATGTATGCTGAAATCTTTAAAACTACGCAACGGATTTTGATGCGGTTTTTTTAATAGATAGAGTGGTTCAAGAGGAAGGTTTATATGTATAATACATGTATAATATACTTAAGTATAACCCACAATAACCGTTTTCCCGTGCGGAGCCGGGGCGGGTCGCTAGTTTGCAATAAAAATTTAAACGCCGACAAGAGCGCCACTCTAGTGCGAAGAAGAGAAGATTTAGAATTGTTTGTGGTTTAAAATTGGATTGATTCACAGCTTTATGGGTGAAGAATTGGTCAATAATTTATTTTACTTAAACCTACTTATAAGCCACCAGAAATTAAACAAACAATTTCTTCCCACAGGTTTCGTGCCTACGTGGGGATTGGTAGCAGTGTTCAACTTTGTAGCCAAGATGGAATGTCATCCATAACCCGGCCGCTAAGATAGCTCTCTTCAAGAGATATCCTTTCGAGGGAATGGCTTTATTTCAGTAGAGAAGTTGTCTCTTTGTATCAGTGATTTTTTAACCACAAATCATCACATTTTCATGTGATCCCAAAAAGCCATATCCATGCTAACGTAACTGAAGAACGACAAAGAAATATCAAAGCGGCAGCTTTTATATGAAATTAACATAAGTATCGCTTCGGCGTGGTCATTAAGACATTTGTAATTATACACGACAATCTCGGGATTCAGTTGAAATACCTCGATGTCATGGTTTGGTCCTTCGAGCCGGATGCGGTGGGGGTGGAAACCAATCGTCATGAAATGTTTATTTATTGTAACTGTCAAATGCAAGAACATTTTCGGAAGAGATTTTTGGGATCGCTAAGTAAATATGATTTATGCTTTGATCGAGACAAAGCTTCCAACTTCGAAATAGTAGATGTAAGCGGATTGTTAGGACTTTTGTTACGAGCATAATTTAGACCTAAAATGTACTTATTTACTTTATTCCTATACCGACCTCGACGTGGTTAACTTGTAACTGCATAGCTACATTACAGATATCCTATTGTATTTTTTTTTGTAAACAGCTATAGTTTTTAAGTTTCTAAAAACTCGCTGTTTACAATGAATAAGTGAGCTTTAGTTTATTACTTTTTCAACAGATGTCGTCTGTTAGCGTATTTACTATCTATAAATCGAAGCGAAAAATTAAAATCATTTAACTATAAAGAAGCGTTAAATAATTTCGTTGAACTTGTAGTGCGACTGTATGGCCCGGATAGCCAAGAAGATGCGGGTTCAAGTCCCTGCCCAAGCTCAATGATTTTAATTTTTTGCTTTGATTTATAGAAAGAGTGAGCTTTATTAGAAAACACATATAATAATATCAGTTTTTTTTTTCTGAGAAATAGAATTTCATTTATAAATGTTGTAGAGACCCGTTTTCAAGACATCAAACTTGCTCACTTATATACCTAAAGCATTGACAGGACATTGATCGTTGCTGGTTTTTTGAAGGCGCGGCCTTTGATCGCGATGATTTGACTGATTTGACAGTGCTGGCTGTTTGACGGTGGTTTGACGCGCGGCGTGTCAAGATCTCCATTATCGACTGACGAGGAGGAAGGTGACCACAGAGTGAATCTTTAATCGCGAAGGTGTCCGCTACTAATGGGGGCAAAGCTAGAACAAGAAAGCTGTAGAGAAGTCTTTACTTGTTTTTTTTTTTTTGTTCTGTTTTCCTATAAACTGGTCTTGGATTTTAGTGAAAACTGTTTCAATTCGGGTAAAACGAGCTCGATTAATGAGTTGATTGATGTGGAGCTCGTTTTGTAGTCTATTTTAGTAGTTATATTGGCTACAAAGTAAAAATTATGTAGCCAATAGAACTAAAATGTACTATACTTACAGTAGAGGGTAGTTGGTATGCTACACATCACATAATAAAAAATTTTTTTTTTCTTTACAGAAACTCTTTGTTTATTTTACTCATTAGTCATTAGCGATAAAAAAACGATCACATAGAGTAAGGAAGAAATGTTTTATTTTATACGTAGTACAGAGACGTAATATAAGACGACACGATCCTGTCAACATCTCAATTCAATTCAAGTCAACATCTCAGTGATTTGATAGGAACTGAGATATCTTTGCTTTTCCGTCAGTTCCGACAAATAGAAAGTCACCAATATTACAACCCCGAAACAACTCTTATTAAAGTTGGCCAGTGCCTATTGTACCAGCGTTTTTTTTTAAAACCATAAAAATTCCAAATTCAAATGTTATTTATATTTTTTTCGACGAGCTTCGGCGTACTTAATATTTTTCTTTTTCTTTTAAATAAAAATTATAGTCGCATTAGCATTCGAAATTCAAAACCGTTCGTTTTCTTTTTTGCAAAATAATAGTATGCTGGCCATTACCAGTCTTCCGTCTTCCCATAGTTCCAAACATTCCCACCTCCTGTCGGCGTCGTCATTCTAATGAACTCCCAAATGGAAGCACCGTATCGACGCCAATCAGACTGATTATCTGTGCATCAATGGCTTTAATGGTAGCTGTGCATCTCACGACGTTGACAGCAAGGTTGCCGGGTGCTGGTATACAGTTATATGTACAACTAGTTTTCCGCCTCGCGTCTCCGTCCGTGTTAACAATTTTTCCCCTTGGAATGAGGTATTTTCCTGCGGTAAAAGGTAGAGAGCGTCGGTGGCCTAGTGGCTAGGGCCGTTGACTTCCATTCAGAAGTTCGCGGGTTCGAACCTCGGCACGTACCAATGTGTTTTCGATTTTCGAATTCATATGTACGTTTATTCGACGCTCTTACGGTGAAGGAAAACATCGTGAGGAAACCTGCACACACCTGCGAAGTAATTCAAGGGTTGTGTGTGAAGTTGACCAACCCGCATTGGGCCAGCGTGGTCGACTAAGGCCTATTCACCCTGGTTTCAGGGTAGGCTCGAGCCCCTCGGTGGGGACATGTATGAGCTGTTAATGAAAAGGTAGCCTACGTGTTACTTAATCCAGGGTGTCAGCTAACTCCATACTAAATTTTATAAAATCGCTCCAACCGTTTCGACGTGAAGAAGTAACAGACATACACACACACATACTTACAAGCTTTAGCCTTTATAATATTTTTTTATTTATTTATTTATTTATTTAAAAAGGTCACTCACAGAGTTAACAATAATACTTAGATACAAATACATTATACTTAGGGTTATATACTAATTGTTACTCTAATTATAAGTGACAACGGCATGCACTAAATAACAAAGCAAGTAACTCTGTATCATTTAAGGTTGTACAATAAAACTAAATTCAAAACCATTATACAAGTAATATTAGTGTGACTAGCTTTCTAACTAGCTAGTCTAAACAGTTTTTCCCTAGGGAATGAGGTATTTATCCGCGGTAAAATGTACCTAATCTTTATGTTATTCTGATGTATAAGCTATACTATTGTAAGGATTCATTAAAATCCATTCTGTAGAAAAAAAAAACAAAAAAATTGAATTGTATTGAATTGTTCAAAAAATGTGTCAAACATCCAAACAAGCATCCTCACAAACTTTCGCGTTTATTTCTAGTAGAATAAGTGCACCGGTCACTGTCAAAGCACTGGCAAAGCATTGATTGGGTAAATGTTAAGACTGAAAAAAAATTACGATCCTCTAGCTAAATCACCATCGTCACTACATAGTATAAAATAAAGTCGCTTTCTCCGTCCCTATGTCCCTATGTCCCTTTGTACGCTTAAATCTTTAAAACTACGCAACGGATTTTGATGCGGTTTTTTTTAATAGATAGAGTGATTCAAGAGGAAGGTTTATATGTATAATACATGCATAATATACTGAAGGATAACCCACAATAACCATTTTCCCGTGCGGAGCCGGGGCGGGTCGCTAGTATATTATAAAGAGGAAACATTTTGTGTGTGTGTATATTTGTAATGAATAAACTCAAAAACAACTAAACCGATTTCAAAAATATTTCACCATTAGAAAGCTACATTCACCCTGAGTTACATAGGCTACCTTTTACGCGGAAAATGCCTCATTCCCACGGGAAAAACTCTTAAAATAAAAGACCTAAGTCGCAAAAGTATAAACATAATACCTAGGTGAAAAATGTACAATTAATATTCTTTATTGACACCAGAAATAAATACTGCTGTTGTGAGACAAGAAGCCAATAGGCGGCCTTATTGCTAAAGTAGCTATCTCTTCCAGGCAACCAAGCGGGAAATTGCAAAAAATATGTAAGTAGATTTCATAAAATAATTATGATTACACTTTTTAAGGCTTTTACAGTTGTAAACAAATACCACGGTAAATATCCCGTTTTATATCAAGAATTTACTGAGTAGACATTAATATCATACTTACATCAAACACAAGTTAAGATAGATTTATCACTATCATCACTACATAGTATAAAACAAAGTCGCTTTCTCTGTCCCTATGTCCCTATGTCCCTATGTATGCTTAAATCTTTAAAACTACGCAACGGATTTTGATGTGGTTTTTTTAATAGATAGAGTGATTCAAGAGGAAGGTTTTTATGTATAATACATGCATAATATACCTACTTAAGGATAACCCACAATAACCATTTTCCCGTGCGGAGCCGGGACGGGTCTCTAGTCAAATATAAAATTTAGTGCCGAACAAGATAACTTTGTCTACTTTTGTATATTGGTCTCTTCATGGCAAAAAATATTAACCAACAGTCGAGAAACCACCGAAATAAACAAAAAAACATTTTAAGAGAAAAAAACTTAACAATAAAATTTTACCAAAAAATTGGGAAACTATCCACGTACATACGCGTCGACACCTCCCTTTATGAATAGGTAATCGACTCATCGCCGCCGGCGGCCACACTGCACCCATGCATATAGTGTGGACGCGGCTTTAGAGCGCCTGCGATTTCCCTATTTATTTTATCTTTGTGGTTTTTACTTTACGGTCTTTTGTGTGTTGAATTTTGAATTTTAATTCTTTTTTCAGCATGGAAGCAATATTTTTACGCATCTTATTAACAGACATTCAGTAATTTGGCCAAAAGACAAAATTAAATTAGTGATTTTTAAAAATATCCCAAAAAGTTAGTTTTTCGGTTAGCCAGTTGAATTGTCACTCCCATACTAAATAGACATTTCATTTGAATAGTTTGTACGTAAAAGTAAATTTCTACAAAATTTTCGAAAGAAGTTGATCAGTGACTAAGTATTGGGACAGTTTTAAAGAACGTACTACTTCGTGAATTAAACAGGGTGTAAGTGGGGACAATGCTTAGTCAATGGATCACTCAATCAAAACAAGATTATTTATTATCATGCAAAATCAACCAATCACGAATAACCTCAGCAGACAAGGAGGCTACGACAACACAGCACAACCGTGAAGCAGGTACATTACGTATCAAAAATCGCGCATCGCAACCTCGACTAATAACCATTTACTCGGTACAGTACAGTCGAGGCACAGTACAAGGAAAGCAGTATGTTAACTTCATACAATACCATTGTGCATTAGGTCCAAACATTGAAACATGTTTTTTTTTTTGTTTTTGAATTTATATCTATTCTAAAAGCTGTAATTAAAGATCCTGATAGAAATCGGACATCCCAATTGTAGCTTAATCTAATTTAGACAAAGGTTAAAAAATAAATCTATCTGAAAGGTGACGCCTATAGAACTTCTTTAGAGAGTTCTCTACAGAAAATAGCTTATGTCTGTGTTAGTAAATTGGCAATAAAAAATATTTTGTCTTGACAAAGTGACGTTAAACGTCTTTTACTTACTCCTTATTCATATTATTTTTAAAGTTAAACAATATTTCTCTAGAAAGGTCTAAAACTTTAATGTTAGAGGGACAATATTCTGAACTTTTAGCAACGTTCATGATTAAAAGTTTTGATAAACAACTTTTTTTAGTCGATTGATCTATGCCTCGCCTTCCATAATACTAGTTGTGATGAGTTTTTCCAATGTGGAAGTACAGCAATCTTTATGCATACCAATATTCCGAAAGTGATTTTGTTTGTCTGTTGTTTTCGTGCCACATATCTGACACAAACAGGCAAGCAACGTTCACGACTTAGCGGGTAAAAGTATGTTTTCTTTACGCACGGGTGAATCGACCTACTGCTGTTTCCTTCTACTATGGTCAAGTACTGCCCCAAAGGCGGCGCACGCACTTGATTGATGCGTTTATAATTATGGCGCGCTTTGCTCGTTCCGCGGGAAAATATCATTCGCCTGCGCTCGCGCACGCTAATGCCGCGAACGTGAACAAGCCCTTAAGTGACGCCCATTTGCAACGCGACGGCTGGATAACAGACTAATAAAAGCCTGAGAGACTAGTTCAATGTCCTTGGGGAACTGATTTGTAGGAAATGTTTTATGATATTTACAGCCTTAGGTATGAGAATGACAGAATAATGTAAACATAGCACAAATTACGACCAAGCTAACTAGGTAAAATAACTTCGCAAGGTTTCCATTTTAGAATTTGACTAAATCCTTCTTTGTAAGATTCGAGTATTTTTATGTTAACCAATAATAAAATTATTTGAAATCTGTGAAAAAAACTGACTGACCTAGACCTGACTTGGCCTAGCAGTAGATTGTTTGTTACAGGAAGAAATAATGAGTAAATGAAATGAAATGGACATCGTGTCTTGAAATGTCAAACAGAAAGAGATGAGAGTTTGAACACGTTTCGCTCTTGTTCTTAACACTGACGATAGTTACATACTAACTTATCTATCACACACACCTTTTTTTTAACTATAGATTCTTTGCAATGCTCATGTCCCGTTAGTAACACGTGTAATTACAGTTTTCTCTACTTACTGGAGCGCATTCAGATCACGAATTTCGACTCTATTATGTGCCATTCGGACATTCGTCAATATAAATCTTTGTCCAGTTCTTAATACTACTCCACAATCTTACACGTACCGCTCTAATTTCATCATTTACATAATTTTGAACTTTATTATCTCGGCGATTTGTAGTTAATTGTGTTTTGAGATGGTTTGGTTGTTTATGTTTGTAAGGTGATACACTTGGCTCCTCTTTTGACGCAATAATGAAGATGTCTGCCTTAATTTTGATGGATTTATTTCGTGGTAATCGAACCAGAATGGAATGCGATTTGTCTCGGTTGTGAAATGTATTTTTGATAATAGAGAAATCTGTAGAAAGTCGTTGTTAAATGACAGAAAGTACGAGTAGCATGTTATAAACAAATTATATTGGCATTAAACAATGTTTCATAATCAAGCATTTTTTTTAATATCTAGAATAAAATATATTTTTATTATAGTAAATGATGACAACGAATAAAAAAAAAATTCAGTCACTATCATAACAATGAGTTGTTTCAATGAGTTCACTAAGATATCTTATTTTGATATGTATTTTTAGAGGGTCACTTTATTTCGGCTCTACTAAAGGAGTAAAAAAAAAATAAACTAAAAATTAGTTATTTTTATTCACTAATTCCGCAATCTCACAAGTTAATAGGCTTACAGATATAAATAAAGAAGAAGAACATTTCAATATTTTCAAAAGATTTAACTTAAAGATTTAAATAGCGATTACAGAACTGTTTTATTTTGAATGAATGAATGAAATATTTTTTTTTTATTCGAAGTAAAATTCGAAGTAAGATTTTACAAATCATTTTTCGAATATAGTACAAGTTACTATGATGCAAAGTTACTGTACGATACTATTCCAAGCATGTCGTGTCGCAAAATAGGCGGGTCCCATGGAATACTGTACCACGAAAATGTCAAAGCAATTTCCCATCGATTTATCAAACCTCTAGCCGCAGTTGAGGCCAACACCGTTCGAAATATCAGTATCGATAAATTGACACAATTGAAGAAATTGTTTTGAATTTACAAGAAAATGTCATGGATATACAAGCGAAGAAATAAGTTTATCCTCTATTTTTGAGCATTATGAAAGTGGACACTGTAATTGTAGCATTTTTGAAATCAACTTACATACATAATTAGTACAATCTATGTGTAGTTTATTACTGTTTCACCTGATTTCGTCTGTTAGCTTATATTTACTATGTATTTATAAATCGAAGCGATTAAAAATAGATAATCTCTAAGTATTATGTTATGACAGTCTACTGCTGGACTTAGGCCTCACACTAAATTGAGAGGTCTTGATAAAGGTACGTGTACGTGACTGTTACGATAAAAAAATATGACTTGTGCATACTAATTGTTCGGTTAAAATGTTTTTTATGGAATTTTATCTTTTCATTTCGTTTCCGAGAAAAGTTTCTTTGGGACTGAAAACCAAGTAAGTTCTTTCAATATTTGCTAAGAAGTTACTTACATCCTGTATACGCCACGTTTGGCAGTCAGTTTAGGCCATAGAGGAAGAATTTTTTTTTGTTTATGAATTGCAGAGGTTATTGGTATCACGGCACGGATAATAATATTGTCTGTTGAAGGAACAGACAATATTCCTGGATTTTTGAAGGTTTAGACAGAGATAGAGATAGAGACACTACAAAAAGAGAAAGAACCACACGCTGGAGATAACGTGGCTGAAATTGGTAAAGGTACTAGGTCTCAACTGGTCATTTGTCAAGATTTCACCATGACCCATCTTCATTTCAATGACACCTCACGAATTCTACTTACGAGACAAAAGAACAAAGCGGAGGCCATTACATTACACAACCTTTTCATATTCACGCTTCGTGAACTACATAATGACATGTACCTACAAAACGAACTGATATACGGAGTAGCCGCACAGAGTACTATAGCTACAGATATTAAGTGATAACTCCACACACATAGACAACTCTTATGGACACGGGATCCCAGATCATCTCTTTCTTCTTTCTTACTACGAGTATGATTTGGAAATGTATCCAGATTGATTTTTACGTAGGTGCATGTGATGTGATTGGAAAATCAGATATGAATTAGTTTTCTTTGTCTTAGATCACTACATATTATTATTATGATACAAAGAAGAGGGTTGAAGATGATATTGCCTAGATAGCCGATAAGAAATAGAGTAAAAAATATTTTTACGTAATGACAATGTGAGCATAATGTAAAAGCGCAAAATAATCACTTGCTTGAGATGAGATTAAATTACACGTTATCGAGTTAACGATACTCGTATGTTGGGCACTCGGGTATAACACAGAGAAGATACATACAAGAGATTTACTTCTTTGCATTCTCCTTTTTCTGTGGATATACGGAGCGACCGCTTCTAATGGCGATCGACCAAATTGCTTCTACCGCTTGCCTCTCGCCTTTGTTCTGCCACTTTAAGTTACATGAGATTTAAAGGAACTTGAAACTTAATTATAAAAGCATTAAGAATCAAGCTAGAAGAAACCACAAACTTGTTCAAGTCATTACTTTAGTAGACCACCACGCCCACCGTTGCGACAAACGGGGACATTTTCTTGGATTTCTTCAGGCATCACTCAAGATAAAACTTTATTTCCTATATCGAAAAGATGACTTTGAAGTGGTGTAAGAGAAGAAATAGTCTATGAATTATATTTTACAGTTACACATAACACAATTTGTTTTCGTGTGCTGATGACCACTGTCTCTACAAATTGCTCTAGACATTTTTTTGTCACTGACATTGTGTCATCAAATAAGAGATTTAGTTTCTTTTTCGATTTCCTTTATAATGTAGGTTAATAATAATATGTTAGTTATTTACTTACTTTTCTAGTAAGAAGTTAAATTGGGTCATTTTTTAATAAAGTAATTAATATTGATGTACTCGTTTGATTAATTTCTAACTTTCTAGCTAGAGGGTAAGAAAAGCACGACAAGTATATAGGTTACACATAACAGTAAAATATGGCTTTAATTCTGTATTGGTCACAGAAATTATGACAAAATCTAACAGAAACATTTCTTGCATTTTAAAAGAATATTGAAAAACTCTTTCTTTCGCGGAAAATTTTAAGCTTTATGTACCGACCATGACTATCGTTATTATGGTCATATGTATGTAGTACTTTAATTATACAGATGTGAATGTGACGGTCAACCGCCTTCGGACAACGATACTTAGACGCAATGAGTGTATGACTTGTCAAGCGACAGTATGAGAGCAATAGAATGTAATAGTGATGTAGTTATGTCGACAACATTAACGGTATCAAAGTACTTACTCTTTAATTTACAAAATTGTGACAAAGACTATATTCATAAAAGAGGCAACGCCTGTGGAGTTTCTTCCGGCGAGTTCTTCTCCGAAGTCGTCACAAAATAATATGTAAAGTTAAAAAAAATACTTTGAACTTACTCTGAACTTATATAATATATAAAATGATCTATTATGATGGATGATATGAGCAGCTTATAACAGTCCACTGGGGTATTTAGCATGACTCTTTTCTCATTGAGATCTAGCCCTGACCAATACTATCTGGTACCTTTTCTCCTTGCTGCCTCTCCTAAAATGAAGCGGTTTAAATTTAACTGATGTAGATTTCTCATAAAGTGAAGAAATATCTTCAGCGTCACTAAAAATATATTTATCTGTGCCTAATTCATAATCTTGTACAATGTTACTGCAAGTCTAAAATCACAGTATTAAACCGTATTTGAGGTTATCTTTAAGTTATTATGTGTCCATTTTCTTGTACATGTATAACAAAGGGAGAATACAATTTCTAGACCCAGGCTACAAAAGCTTACTAGGAGAATCCGTTAGAAGAATGTCTTATACCTTTAAACGAGCAATTATATTATATATTTTTTATATGTATAAACATTCGATCTAGATTAGTCTTATGTTTGGGAAAACGCGTGTTTTCGAGTTTTCATGCGTTAGTCTTTCTACGCACCATATGGGCGCTAATTTCGTCCTGCCAGCCACTGTCCGTCTGGTCCAGCGCGTTAAGGCGCGGACGGCAATAAACGAGTGTTACGAGTTCGAATCCCGCTCGGTGACTTACTTTTTTTCTTTTTATATAATGTTCCCGAGCTAAGCTCGATCGCCCAGATATTTATTATTATGCCTTTTACTGGTTACCGGCCTAGTGGTCTGCATAGAAGGGTCTCTCTCACCTGTATCCCCGTGGCGCGCGCGCACCCACTCATTACCGCGCTGCGACTCGCGCGCATGATTGTCATCTGGCCCCGCCCCCCGCCGCTCACAATTATTGTAATTCGTATCATTATTGTGTACTACGAGTGACGGCGTCTCTTCTTTCTTTTTATTCTGTGCTTAGATGTTCTTTGGTTCGTTATGTAAGGGAATTGTAGCCTTCTTTTTAATGTGGTCATCTACTTTAGTACTTTGATGTGGCAATTTCGGAAATGATCTAATATGTTTGGTATGTCTTATAATACAGACGTATTTTCAGCCCTAAAAGTCTTAATTGACAGAAAAGAGGACAAACTATCTCTCTAATTTAGGGCAAAATAATTTGTTGTAATTTATGGATTTTACGTAGCTGTTGACGCTTATCCTGTGGGTTTCGAGGTTAATCTACCTCACAAACCATGGTGTCGTAATTATAGAACCGCCTTAGGCTTCCGACATGGCTCCTATAACGACAACGTCCGTAGATAGTAGCCGGGACCAACGGCTTTACGTGCATTCGCAAAGCACGGAATCATCTTTCTTTTCGGACATTCAGGTGATTCGGCCTGCAATGTCCTAACCAAACCGAGGAAAGTGATATTTGTTAGACGAGTCCCAACCGGGATACGAACGCGGAACCTCCGTAACGTAGGCGAGCTTTTGACCACTAGACCGCGGAGGCTTGTGTAGCTGTTGAGGACATGCACTTTTAGCTTATCGAACAATTCGTCTTTTATTTCTATGGAGATTCCGACACTTCCTGAACAGAATCAGAGGCTAGGGTACAATTCTCTCAGGACCCACAATGCTGGGAAAAAGCATAAAATACCCTGACAATTATTTGGTTCAATTGCCCACTAGAGCTCTGATATGGCCGACAAATTATATGGTAGGCGTAAGAGGTGAAGAAGTTAAAAATGCAGATTACACACAATGGATATAAGACAAAAACGTAGACAGTAACATAATATTTATTAGTTGCAGTTATTATAATGGCTTTCTTGGGCAGAGTGACCATACTTTACAAATACAAATATTCTTTATTGACAAATTTTGAAGCGTGAAACAAGGAGCCAATAGGCGGCCTTATTGCTTAAGTAGTAATCATTCAATTCATCTTCATTTCATTCATTCATCAATAACCAAACAGGAAATTGCGAAAAATGTTAAACAGCGCTGTACACTAACAAAAATAGTTTAGTTTAGTTTTATTTATCACATACTACAAGATTGCACACGTTTTTACAATATTATAAAAAAGGACATACGCAGTTTGATCGTCGATACGAGAGAAGAAATTTATTTATGTCAAGGAAATAATAAAAAAACTTGTATGTCAAAAAGTAAAAATAAAATTTATTAGTATTACCGTAATGGTAGATTGACTTATGTCAAATGCTAAAAAATGATCATAATACTTATGTCCAGATAATATAGAATAGTAACAGAAAATAATTTAATAAATTCACAATAATAAATGTCCAAGTACAATAAACATAAATTAATAATTGCTTACAATTTTTTACATAAACCTTTGTACTCGTTTACTGCGTACAAAGGATTAATATAAATAAGCTACATACATACAATACTTATATAAGGGTACTTAAAATACTAAAAACATAATATATTTACATACACATAATTCTTATAACTATTT
This sequence comes from Teleiodes luculella, assembly GCA_948473455.1. Taxonomy (NCBI): domain Eukaryota; kingdom Metazoa; phylum Arthropoda; class Insecta; order Lepidoptera; family Gelechiidae; genus Teleiodes; species Teleiodes luculella. The sequence goes on along the minus strand of OX419598.1, from coordinate 10,348,968 downwards.
TACAAGTCATAGACCAGAAGCCCCCATAGTACTAGATAAACTTAACTGAAGAAGAAACCGAGAGAGAGAGGGAGAGAGATTATTTTTATTCTGTCTCTTATTTATTATTATTTTTCGTAATACATATTTAAGTTTCATTGCACTCATAATAGTTTTCATAGACTGACCCGTGTGTCGATAGATATCAAACTTGCTTAAAATCCACTCCTGGTCATTTAACTTTTTTTCCAATAAGCTAAATAAAGCAAATATATTCATAAAGATCGAAATCATGTAAGTGAATAACTCCCTTATAAAATTAAAAATCAAAGTTGTAAGATTTTTTCAAACCAGCCTTAGTCATACAAGCAATAACAATGTATAGTTTTCTCCAGTAAATGTTACTTTTTATTGTTAATTTAGTATTACAATGTAAACCTAATACCACTTATACTTAATAAAGAACATTTTATTTAAAGAAAAAGTTGAATTTCCAGAAAATGCCTTTACCCTAAAATATTTTTAAGGACTTAGGCAATTTTGTTATTTATGGAAGGGCACATTTAACAAACACAATTTTATATAATCTATTTTTATGTACTGTACGTACATAATAATATACAAAATGCAATAGTGTATTATGTTGTCTGTAGTTTTGTTCAAGTTATAAATAATAAATAAGATAGCTTCGGACCCTTAGAGTATAAATAGAAAAATTTCTGGGAGGTTCGGACCATTTCAAGTTTTCTGTAAAATACTCTTAAAATGGCCAATTTATTTTCCTGCAAGCCCAATCGCCATAAAAATATTATAGCCTGAAAAAAAAAAACATTCGTAATTTGTACAATCCCAGCGACACATCTAATTTACTCGACGTCGCGACATCGAAAAATAAAAACTCGAAATAATTTATGTTCCGACGTTTGGTCGAAAACTTATAATTATCGGTAACACTGGCAGATGGATCGGCTGAGCATTTACTACTCATAATTGGATAACCTTTGTATTGACGGCGATGAAATAAAATTTTGTTTTCATTTCTGTTTTTCTTATGTGGTTACTGGAGATAAGGAGGAATTAGCAGCAGTGGATATTGAAACTTGCGTAAAAAATATCAGCTTAGTCGTTGCGATATCTCAGATTAAAGAAAGACTATTGTAACCCACAGTAAGTATAGTGTGCGAGCCGTAATGTTGTTTTATGACGTTCTTAAAAATAATGAATGTCATTTGGTTCCAATTTCTTTCTACTCTAATCGAAGATGACCTTTTTACTTTCAAAACAAATGGAACGACTACTCTGAGTAATAATACATTGGTTTCCAGTTAATGATGGAAGTTCAGTAATAAAGATTTATAATTGCATTATTTTTTGTACACATACCGTGCAAAATAATGAATTTTAAAAAAAGCTACTTGTAATAAATCAAAAACCACTTTTCGCCACTTTGGTAAGTATTCTGTGCTTAAGGTAGGTACTAACGATACAAAAATGGCAATCATCATAGAAATTTGTTTTTAACCCCCGACGAAAAAGAGAGGTGTTATAAGTTTGACGTCTGTCTGTTTGTCTGTCTGTGGCATCGTAGCTCCTAAACGGATGCGCCGATTTTGATCTAGTTTTTTTTGTTTGCAAGGTGTAACAATCGATAGTGTTCTTAGCTATGATCCAAGAAAATATCTTCAGCCATTTGAAGATTATCAGCTATTTTCTAGTTGTTGAAAGGATCAAGTAACGGTTTTGTGTCGGGGGTTATTATATATTTTAATTTAGTGTTATTTATTTCGTGGACGATTTAAAGGATTGTAAAGACCGCTAAACAAATTGTCTTGGACATAACTATTTCTTAATTAACGTTCACCAGTGGAATTATCTGCAATAACTAAGTCATTATCCATAATGCAGTTTCGGAATGGACTTGACATTTTGTCGGTATGTGCAGTGGTGACCGAGTAATATGCGACAGGGTAGAATTTATTATTAAATTAACAATGAATTTTTTTAAACCCTTTGCTGTTTGCACTTAACAGAATAAAACAATTCAACAACCAACATAATGACATCAGTAAACTTATAATTAACAACCAACAACCTGTAATTTAGAGCAAACAGTGTTTTGAAATAAATTCGTTGATTTTAGGACATAGCGTAGGCGTCATTATTTTAAAAGGAAATATTTATAATAATGAGCCTGGGATTGGGATGTTCTAAGTTTGACGTGTGTGTCTGTCTGTGTAACGGATGCAACGATTTTGATCTAGTTTTTTTTTTAACATTTTTAGATTTTTGCGTTTGTTAATTGCACTAACACATATTTGAAAACCCGTAAAAATGTGTGTTAGTTTTTTTTGTTGCCATAATTGAGAGTTTTTTTTTAAGTTACCAATGCTCGAACAAGCCTAGGTACAAAAAAAATAAGCACGTGCAAGACCGATAGGGGATTTTTGGTCACATAGTTATTAGCAGCTTGTTTACAATTACAAATACGAGTATGAGTTGATCGGCAAGTCAGCATACAAATTATTTAGTTATTTAAAAAATGCTGCAACAAACAATCCTTATTTTTTTTACATTCGCTTTTGTCGTATAGGTACGACCATTCAAGCTTCATCGGACTTGATTAACGATTAGAAGAGATTATACATTTATTACTATTGAAAAAATACATTACTTTATATATCTATCACATACTCACTTACTTACCTTTATTTTATTTACTTTGTTTAATTTTGAGCCTTATTATCCTAAACTCATCCTAAACTTGGTGTGCAAAAACTACCCTAAGTAGTGAGAACCTAACCACTGACTTTTACAACACAGGAATTTCCTAGCGTGAAAGTCAGGAGACATCCTAAACTTGCATATATTTTTGTAAGCCAAAGTAATATTAGTTTTAGAAAATTTTGTAAATCTGCTTCCTAAGACAAGGCTTATTATCAATTAATTATTATTATTTAAATTATTATTATTATTTCTCTAACTATGGTATTCCCAGGCAATCAAGTGGGGATAACACAGTAAGGTCGCCATTCGCCATTGACGTGCGTGAGTCCCGGTATCGATTTAAGAACACCTGTACTGAACTAGTCAAACTTTGGTAATTGAATCCGGCGAACTCTAGCGACAGACTACTTTTCTCAACTCTACAACAGAGTTAGAAAGCAGGAGAATTAACTCATTGAAAATAAGTCGTTACTAATTTTATCACTACTTAAATACGAGAAGCATGAGAAGGTTCAAATAAAAACGACAGAACGACATAGAGTTGCTCTAGCTATTAATAAATTTAATCAAATAGTGGCACTGTGTGGCAGAAAATGGATATTTTCACAGAATTCACTAATTAGAGTTTATTTTTTCAACATTATGACGTCTGGCTGCGTATATTACTATTGCCAAGGATGTCTCCTTCTCAATTTTAATTTAGGGCCTGATGAAACGAGAAAATGCTTTAAAATACTAGCCAGAGGAAACCTCGTTCTTTCTTTGTTCTTTTCATCTAAATTTCTCAAGTCCACATTTCTAATGTAGCAATTTCTACCTGGCAACAATACAATACAATACAAATATTCTTTATTGAAACCAAAACAGAAAATATAAATATTACAGTGGGAACATAAACAAAGTTGAGTCAACAGCCGGCAACTAGCTAAGTAACACACATTTAACTTGTTTAAAAAAACAACGAACCAAAAGGTATATGTAAAAAAATTGTGTAATATTTTTGACTAGTCTGAACATGGCTAGCTCTTCACAATCATAGTGTTGGACAAAGTTGTTTTATCGTGCGATTAGGGGTCGCTCGTCGCTCGTGTCGAGTGGTGCCTGGTGCCTGAACTACTTCTCTTCAATTGACTCCTGGGCATTCCCTTTAAGAACTCGAAGGTCAGGGAAATTTGGTGGTTAAAACCACAATGGCTGCGCTCGCCCACATTGCTTCTGCCATGCCTTTCCAACTAGTTCCGACCTATACAATCCGAAGTAAGGGTGCCCTACGCTCGCACCCGCCTGGTAAACAAGTTTGGCCTAAAATCGGGTTTGGCCGATAACATATACATACAATTATTTGTTTTATTTCAAAACTATTTACGCTTAGATATCGACCGACCATTTGCTATTTTAAAATTAAATCTTTCATCCATTAGATTACTTAAAGTTAGACATTTTTAGATTTAACGACTTTTATATATTTTATAATTAGACCTTCTGTCCTTAGGGATTTCAAAATTTAGGCCTCTCGTCCATCGGCATTATGACCTTACGACCTTGGATATATTTTACAGATTGTAATACGTAATCGTTTTACTGATAATAAATAGACCTAAAACAACAAAAAATTTACACACATAAACATTATAATACTAATGTCTATTCTCCACACGTTATTTAAAATCGGCGAGTACCGTCGACTTTTCGAAACACGTTATTACTTTCGAACCCTCCCTAATATGGAGTTTGGAGTAAATAATGAAGGTTCAGTATAGAAAATTATGTGTGTCATAGATTGTTTGTCATGTCTGTGCGCCGTCTTAGATCGAACCCGGGCGCACGCGTTAGCATTTGTCTTCATTTTCTTGGATAGAGGGGGGATCATTGTCGATAAAGTTGGAAAAGTTATTATCTTGAGGGTGAAAATGAAAACATTAGATTTAAGACAATTTGAGTAGGATCTTATATAAATAACTATATTCTTTAAGTGTTAAAATGTAATATAACATTGTATTTAGTAATTGTCAGCTCTCCAGGAAAATTCTAGAAAACATTTAGAAAAGTTCAATACCATCACAGATTATCTATCATTATCAAATCAATTACAAATTATAAAAAATAAATATCAAACACAAAATATAAAAAAAATAAACGACAGTAGATATTTTTCGAGGGGTTAATTTGCGGATCAGCTTTTACACACCAAAGCTATGCAATATTAACGAAATACAAAATGTTTCATTTTATGAAAATAAACTTGTACAATGGTTAGGAGAACAACAATTCCTTAGTTACTTTTAAATGATAATCTAGTTCCTGATTCATATTTCTACCATGTTACAGAAAACGGTTATATCAAATATGTAAACTCCAATAAATAATATCTGGTAAAATTACAAAATCGATAAAAATAAATACGCGTCCCCTCTCTACGCTCCAGAAACAAAGAACATTGATATTAATTTCGCTGTCCCGCACCAAATCACGTCTATCTAATTATCCGATATTCTGCGACCGGTAAATATTAAATTATGAAATTTGCGACGCTTCGTTTCCCGAGGGAAATAATAGGCAGGTTTTTGAACGAAATAAGGGGAGTGGATAATGTGGGTAGGTACGCGAAGTTGGAACCTGGGTTGTCTGGTAGAAATTGCCACCTTCGTAGTAAGGCCAGCCATTTGTATACATTTATTTGTTTTGGATTATATTTCTTATTATTCATCATCATCATCATCATTTCAGCCGAAAGACGTCCACTGCTGGACAAAGGCCTCCCCCAAAGATCTCCAAGACGATCGGTCCTGCGCTGCCCGCATCCAGCGGCTTCCCGCGACCCTCACCAGATCGTCGGTCCACCTTGTGGGGGGCCTGCCCACGCTACGTCTTCCGGCGCGCGGTCGCCATTCGAGAACCTTTTTGCCCCAACGGCCGTCGGTTCTACGCGCAATGTGCCCAGCCCACTGCCACTTAAGCTTAGCGATTCTTCGGGCTATGTCGGTGACTCTGGTTCGCCTACGGATCTCATCATTTCTGATTCGATCACGCAAGGAAACTCCAAGCAAAGCCCTCTCCATCGTTCTTTGGGTGACTTTAAGCCTTCTTATGAGGCCCATTGTAAGCGACCACGTCTCGGATCCATATGTCATCACTGGCAACACACATTGGTCAAAGACTTTTGACTTGAGACACTGCGGTATTTGGGACGAAAAGATATTGCGCAGCTTCCCGAACGCTGCCCAGCCGAGTTGGATTCGACGATTGACCTCCTTCTCGAAGTTGGATCTACCTAATTGGACTGTTTGTCCCAGGTAGACGTAATGATCTACAACTTCGAGAGATGAGTCCCCAACTTTTATTGGAGTGGGTACTACATGGGCGTTCGACATGACTTTTGTCTTCTCCATGTTCATCTTAAGACCCACTTGTTGGGAGACTCTGTTAAGGTCATCGAGCATTGTGCCGAGGTCCTCCAAGGTCTCAGCCATGACTACGATATCATCGGCAAACCGAAGGTGAGAGATGTACTCGCCATTGATATTGATGCCATGTCCTTCCCAGTTCAGAAGCTTAAAGACATCCTCCATTGCAGCGGTGAACAGTTTCGGAGAAATAACGTCTCCCTGTCTCACACCCCGCTTTCTTATTATTGTGTGTGTTCTATTATTTTTAAAAGTGATTAGGATTTCAGTTTTCTTTTCAACGACACGGTGTGATGAATTCAAAACTAACACAAATTGTCACGGGTTTACTCCAGATTTTAGAACTTCCGCCGCCGTGACCATGATCAGTGTAACCCGGTCGAAATATCGGTAAGCTCAATTTAAAACTAAATCGTGGTGAAAACCCGTGAAAATGTGTGTTAGTGCAATTAATCTAAGAATGTGCAATGTCAAAGCTGATCAATTTTTCCCAAAGAAGGCTTCCCTGAAAGGATACAAAAAAAATCTCCATAAAAACTTGTCGACTTGAATGACTACCTATAATATATTTTTTCACTATCTTAAGTAAATAAATTTTGATGTCTTTAACCCAACTTTATGCTTTTGGAAGTACCTAAATCTGAATGAAAAATATCCATACTTTCCCATTATCCTATGGTGAATTAGGATAAAAAACTGTAATTCTTTCTAACAAAGAACTATAAATTGATATACCTACCTACTCTTAGTTTATAACAAAGCCACAAAAAAAGCCCCGGCGGCAACAGAATTAGAAATGTAAATTTAGTTTAACCCTTGTCCCTTAACACAGTAATAGCCGTTTTCAACATCTTTCAAATTCTTCACAAATAGCTTAAACGTTTAAATACAGTAATTTGTACCGAGCATAACTCGAGAAGTGTTTAAGCGACCATTTTTCGAGACCCCCTTTTCTTTGCAACTCATTTTACAATTCGTGTCTTCCAAATTTGGTGGTTTAATACCAGCAAGTTCGGTAGCTATTAAATTATAAATTCTAACAGAATATGTCATAGCCGCAGGAAGATAATTTCTTAGATGGGTTTCGCTCTGAATATGTATAAGGACGTTCAAGTCAAATTCAAGGTTTTTGACTTAAATAGTCATTGGATAAAACTTTATAAGAGGAATCGCTTTTGATGATTCATTATTTTCATTTTGGTGAAAAATCTGCTTATGTTATCTCACTTTTATAATATTTAAAACATTCTAATGTACTTTCAAAGCTCAAATGATATTTACTTTAGTGATTCAGCCTGTCGATTCAGCGAAACCTTGTTTAACCACGGCACGCTGAAGTAATTTAAACAAACAAAGCTATAATTTCCTACTTACCCATAAATCAGTGAATATTGAGCTAATTACCTGCCTTCAAATCTCGTAGTTAAATAGCAGCAGGTCTTTAATAAATTAAAATAGGCTTTTTTAACACTCATAAGACATTTCAACCGGCTTAAGTTTTTGAATTTTTCGTAAGTTAGAGTTCTTGTTTAACTCAAAGAAGTTGCTCAAAAACCTTTTTACGAGGAACACGTAAATTATATTCCACAACTAAGAGCCATTAGCCTTAACCATTACCTTGCCCAACCGAAACCCAGCAGACACGCCGAAAACACCAAAACCAGACTCACCAGTTAAGCCCAATGTAAACTGTATCAGGCAATCAAGCCACATCAAAGGCCTGGGACGAATCATCTGAGGACCAATTACAATGCTAAAAGGTCCCCAGTAGGCCCCAGGGCCCACGCGGGACCAAATTTGAATTTGGAATTTCGGTACTGGCACCAATTTAGCTGGAGGTGCCAGGCGACAGACACCGAAACGCTGGGAAAGGAGTGATCGAAATTGTGTAGTATATTGTTGATGGGAAGATAATGCTGAGAGAAAAATGTATTTGTGCGCACCAGTGTCGTAACTACTATCCTATAATAAATTTCGTAATTTTGTGGCGCAAGTCAATTCAAAGTAGAAAACGTGGTCTGTAATCAAAGATCGATCGGAACACGAATACTACTTTTGTCGATCAGACAGCCCAAAACACCTTTATTTTGTCACATACTGTGTTTGATGTTGTTTGTTGTATATGTAGTCTAGCTAAGGACAATTATAACCAGTCTACACTGGAGCTGAAGGATGACGTCATCAACTTTATTTGAAGTTTTGTTTTTGGTTACACAGTTCGAGCTGCTGATGTGACAATAGACAGCTACTGTGCCTGTGCACTCGCGTCATGCGAGTGCACAGGCACAGCAGCAGCGGCAGTAGCTGTCTGCGAGTGAGTAGCGATGCAAGTAGCGGCTCCTCAATAACTGACTAGGTCAGCTCGCATGCCAGCTCGCACCGTGTAACCAAGGTATAAGGCAGGCTCAAGAACTGTAAGTTAGTCCACATAACTTTTATTTTATGATTGTTTGCTTGCTTCCCTTTCAAACCGTCGTCGTCGTCACAAACTCTGTTGTCAGAATTATTTATTGAACTGATGATGAGACTAGATAGCTCCTATTCTGCGTCAATGGATGACAACCATTTATTGATTTATACGACTTCAATCTGACTTGAGCTGATGATAAGGTAGACTTAGTAGATATCTCGTCTATGGATGGATGACAATCAATTACCAAATATAGCTTTATCTGACGCCAAAGAGTATACTGTTAAGAGTCACAATATTAATACCGGGTCGCGGCGCTCCTCCCGAGGGGTTTCTAAATCATCCGTCCCTGTCGCTCCCTTGCGCCCGGCGCTAAAGGGAAAGAAACAGTGGATGTGACACTGGTTTTATTCGATAAAAATAAAATGTATTGCAACTGAATCTTTAACTTATGCACCGAATAAGTTTATGACAAAAGCATTTTAAATTGTTATTATTAGCAGTGTTTTACCTTACAATAAAACACTTATTAAGCATTTACCTTATTCGAAGCCTACAACTTGAGAGAAGCGTACTTGACTCGCGTAGTAGCGTGCCGGATATACGTCACTTACGTCAACCAACCAATCCCCGCCTTTGGTTCCGTATCTAACTTCAGACTGCTCCCCTACTCTTGCCACCCAGGTGGGGCCGATTTGTCGGCCCCTCTAGTCATTGGTCTCAATCAAACATGGAAATATTTTAGAACAGGTGGGTACATATACACATCAAACTTGATCAAAAACATTTGTTTTGGTTGTATATGTACCGGCTTATATTATTGTGAAACAACGTGAACAATAATATAACAAGTTGGATGTGTGAGTATTTACCAAAAATCACAAGTATGCAATATAAAAATTAAAATTGTTTACTCTTTAGAGTATGTATGTTTGTTGGACATATATTATTTCTAAAGAGAAAAATTAATGTTATCCTACCAGGCAGGATTTAAAAGTAGGCTTCGAATAAGGTAAATGCTTAATAAGTGTTTTATTGTAAGGTAAAACACTGCTATTAAGCCATTGTACCGTTATTCGAAGCCTACAACTTGAGACCAGTTTGTTATCGCCTGGTGGCAAGAGAGACGCCAATGTGATCTTATAAAAATTACGATATATGGATGTAGGAGTAGCGTGAGGGAGTTTTGAAATGAAAAAATAAATAACTCATGAAAGTATTAACTGTATATTACACAAGTTAGTATTAGAATACAAAATCACAAATGAACAAGTATAGGTAAGGTATGTATAAATTACAAAATACTAAATGCTATAGTAAACAAAAGAAAAATAATTATTCAAGCTGGCCTAAAACAAGTAATTGTTGATGATAAAGAAGCTGATTGCTTGATCTCACGGCAATAAAAATTTCTAAATGTGTTCTCAGACTTCCAATTGCCTCGGGCTAGAATTTCTTCAATAGGACAATTCTGCACCCAATTCTTGGAGGCTACTGCCGGACGAATACTCCCCGGACTCGCATGTATGCCTGCATCCTGTAACGTACTACGTACCCAATTAGCTATTACCGTACGTGTCGCTGCTTTAGGAGGGCCACATGTAGTTAAAAATAAATTATTCGATTTACAGGTTAGTCGCCTTTTCTTCGATAATAATATCACTCTTTTGATCCAAAAAACAGGGTCCAATGCTTTGCATTCTTTATTTTGTAACAAACGCCAACCTGATTGCTGATTTTCGTAGGAGTCTGTTTTGGATCCAAAGAGTGGCCAAAAAAGTAACGAGTCTTTATTATCTATGAAGTGATTACTTTCTAACGAGAGTAATGTCAAATCGTGGACGCGTCGTCCTGAGCACAGCAGAAGGAGAACAGCTGCTCGTTTCGAACAATGATACAGATTATTTTCATCAATATTATGATTCCTAATCCACAACGACAATAATTCTGTATCCCAAATTGGGGCTTTCGGAGGTAGTGGGTTTTTAAGTCGAATAGCTTTTAACGCATGTTCTACCAAGACATGAGAGCTAAGCCTAGACTCTGAATTAGGGTCACAAAGCGTGGAAATAGCAGATTTATATACAAGTATTGTAGAAAATTTTAAATTTTGATTTTGATGCAAATCTATTAAAAACCTCGCAAGATCTGAACCATTAGGTCTAATAGCATTTACTTTATTATGAAGAGACCAATTAAACCACTTTCGCCAAGCTGGTTTATACGTATTTAGGGAGGATTTTCTCCAGCTGGTAAGTAGAAAGTCTTTTTGTTCTTGTGACCAATCCTTCAAGCTATCTGACCACCCCCACATTTCCAAACTTCTAGTATTATCTCGTGAACTTTGGGGGGAGGCCTGCCGGTCTTCACATCGATCAGAACCCGATGAAGATTGTGAATTTGAAAAGGAGCGGCCAGTGCACGGTTCTTTAAATCTGGCCGCCAAAAAACTTTGTCCCAACGAGGGGCTACAATTAAGTATTGACCCTTTGCCGAATTGAGATGCGTCAGAACTCGCGGTAGTAAAAACGGAGGTGGGAACACCCATGCTAGTTCGTAGTTCCAAGCATGGCTGAAAGCATCGCATACATGAGCATTCGGGTCGGTTGCATCTAAGGTCGCGTATATTGGTACAACATGAGCTATTTCTGAGGCAAATAAGTCTATCACAGGTGTCCCCCACTTTTGAAATATTCTGTTCGTGATTTCGGGAAGAAGATGCCACTCTGGTGTGGGGGAAAGACGTGATAATTGGTCCGCTTCTGTATTGAACCTTCCGGGTAAGTGGTGAATCACCAAGTGAATTTTGAACTGATCCAAAAGTAGGAAAATTTTGTAGGTTAAATTCATCATTTTCAGAGACTTTGTGCCACCTTCGTTCCTCAGGTATGCGACTACAGTGCGATTGTCGCTCTGAATCATAAGAGAAGAGTTCGCAAGGTAAGGACCTTGATCTTTCAAGACGTTTAAGACTGCCAGCATTTCTCTTTGATTCGAATGAAGACTCGCTTCTTGGGGAGACCATGCACCTGAGAACTTCCGGTTGTCTAATTGGGCGCCCCAAGCTATTTCTGACGCATCGGTTACTAGGTAATGTGATACTTGGGGAAGATGAATGGGAGAGGTCTTTTTGATATTGTCCAGCCACCATTTTAATTCGTTCAGAGCCAATGGGGGAATCGCATAACGATAACGAGGGTTTTGGTGCAATAAGATTTGACAGTGAATTAATAAAGCACGATGATTTAGCCGCCCCCGTGGAACTGGAAAGCTGGCAAAATTTACCGACCCTACAATGCTCTGAATCTCCTTTAGGTTGGCAGATTTCCTGCTTAGTAACACTTTTACTATTTTTGATATTTTTTGGCATTTCTGAGTCGGAAGTGCTACTTTGTTTTGATGTGGATCCCATACTAGCCCTAAATATTCGATTTGGCTTTGAGGTATTAGAATCGATTTGGGATAGTTTATTTGCCAACCTAGAAATTTTAGGGTGTGTAGGACCTCCTTTACTTGACTCTCTAATACAAGAGGATCTTGGTTGGCTAACATGAAGTCGTCCAAATATACTATTATTCGATAACCCTTTTCTCGAAAGATCTGAGCGACCCAATTTGTTAAAGACGCGAACACTTTTGGCGCACATGCCAGGCCGAATGGCAGACAGGTCATTTGATAAAGGTTGCCCTGGAAAATGAGGCGAAGAAAACATCTGTGCGACTTGGCTATTGGTAAATGGAAATATGCGTTTGATAAGTCTATCTTTACAAGCCAATCTTTTGGTTGTAGAAACAGTTGAACCTTCTGGACATTTATTAGACGAAATTTTGTCACCTGCACAAACCGGTTTAAATTTTTTAAATTGAAAATCGGTCTCATTGAGCCATCGCTTTTTGGGGTCAAAAACATTGTCGAAACAAAGCTGGGTGACGGAGCAGTTCGTTCTAAAACCTTCATTTGCAACATCTGGTTTATTGAGCTTTCCATTTCTTTCGAAAAAGGAGTTTGAAAGGATAAGTCCGGTTGAAAAAGTGGAGGTTTTCGATAGAACGGGATTCGAAAGCCTTGTATCATGTTTAAGAAAGCCACTGGAGCATTTAGGTACTGCCAGTTGGTGACATAGTTTGCTAGTTGGCCAGCTTGGAACATAGTCGAGTCAATATCTTCTTTTAGGTTGGAAGTCCCTGCGCGGAACTTTTGAGCTAGACGTTTTGTTTTGACCTCTGATATTGGAGGATTGATAAGCATCATGGGTTTGAGATCTATTAATTCTCGGGCGACTAAACCTGTTTCCGCCCTGCGAGGAGTTAAAGAATCTGGGACGAAAGCTTTCAAAACTTGGCAAAACTGGAAAATAGTATTGTTGGCCTTGCGCAGGCTGAGGTGTCATATATCTGGCTTGTCCAAAAGGTTCGGTAGTAGGTCCTTGTGCAGGAGCCTTATTCGAATACGGTGACTGGTTAACGTGTGCTTGCGCAGCAGTTTTGGATTGTATTGACGCACGAGGCGGCCAAAAAGATTTAGAAAAACCCCCATTTTTCTCAATTGCGGCAGAGAATTGATCTTTCGTAAACAAAAATTCACAGCTAGGTGGAATTTTTCGTAAAGACGTTTTAAAGAACTTGTCCTTTACAGAACGCAAAATAGAATCTCGCCTTTGTTGAATAAGATCAGCACGATGGCCACACGCCAATTGTAAAGTATCATTCGAAATTTTTTGAAAAGGACCGTTAATAAAAATTTCTTGAATTTTTTCTTGTATAGTTTTTGGGGATAAATCTGACGTAGATTGCGACCAAGTAATAAGTGATTCAAAACCATGCTGTGCGGCTTCACTTTGTTTGATGAGTGCCTGCGTGATTGCGGCAAAGCCACGTTCAGTAAGACTCAAATTCGAAAACTTATCATAGGGCTTCAACTCTTCGTTAGTTTCTAAATCAGTGAAACCCGGCTGAGAGCAGTAAAGTTTTTGGGTCTCAGAATATCGAACGTTCGACCAGTCCTCCGACTCAAAGTGCTGAATCGATTTAATTATATCAATAAAATTTTGAGATGATTTTGGCATAGCTGGTTCTTTGAGAACGGTATTTATAGGCAATTTAAGACCATGTGGCTGACTATTAGAGGCATGCGCTGCCTGTTCATCGTCTGAATAAAGTTCACGGCTTACGTCAGCATTGATCGCATCATCACCGTGTTCACTGGACTGGTCGACAGGTCGCAAAGCACTACTTATAAAGTCTTTAATTTCACTCACCTGCTCAGCGAGAAATTCAATCGCATCACTATAACGACGCTTCTTTTGTGGTTGTAACGGCACATCCTCCACTACGGGCAACTTTCTTTTTACGGTTGATGAAAAACAAAATGAGTTTTTCCGAGGCGGTGCGGATATTTCTGCTTGCGTCGTGATGGCGGGAAAAGACTCCTCCTCTTTCGAATCAATTTTGTTCGAATCATCCATTATTAAAACAATCCTTATCTGTAAACAGAATTTAAATAAGACCAAGAAAAAACATACGTTGATAACCGTTACATTTAAATCACAATTGACAAAGTATTTAACGAACGGTAACACCGTTTTAAATCAACACAAAAAATTCACATAAATCACGTAAGTGACGAATTTTATTTATTTATTTATTTATTATTTTATTTGGAAATTACTTACATAGCAGTTGTAATCTTCCGAACGCTACGACGAACAAGACGTCAATGACTAGAGGGGCCGACAAATCGGCCCCACCTGGGTGGCAAGAGTAGGGGAGCAGTCTGAAGTTAGATACGGAACCAAAGGCGGGGATTGGTTGGTTGACGTAAGTGACGTATATCCGGCACGCTACTACGCGAGTCAAGTACGCTTCTCTCAAGTTGTAGGCTTCGAATAACGGTACAATGGCTTAATAACTAAATATACAAAAATGTCTCGTAAATATAGGTATTATTAAGAACACTGCCGTTATAAACCTGGTAAGTTTTATTAAAGTCTAATGACCTATGAAGTCTGTCGCTGCTACGTCGTCGTCGCGTCGTGGTGTTGTGAATTCGTGACCCGTGATGTTAAAGATTAAGTGAGTACTTTCGAATGTTATTTGGTTTGATTTGGTAATCATAAATCACTTTTCAGTAAAATTTCTTGACGACTGACAGAATAAGTTTTGGCGACAACAATTCCAATGATTTTCAACTCTACTATAAAAACATGTATGAAATCCAAGAACCGAAAGGCATATCCACATGACGCTAGCGAACCCGCAGCGCCTCCGGTTACATTCGCTTTACGGTGTAATTTTTCTTATGTTATTTATTTATTTATTACGAAGTGAGTGATCTATATCACGTCATATCTTACACTCTTGTAAATGGGCTGGCGTTTATTCTGTACCGCAGAGGTCTTTGTCTTGCGTCTGTAATTCTGTATCCTCTTAGTTCTATTGTTCCTGTAGTTTTGTTATTATTTATTCTATTTTTAAATACGTCTGTGGCTCTATCAGAAAATTAAAAGATTGTAATGTGAAGGACTTGGAAGTGTAGCTTTAGTGGTTTAAAGATAAGAGTCGTTGCTTTTTATTAAGGAAGGAGGAGTCCAGTAGTACCAGTGTGTTAGGTATTTAAATAGATGTTAAATATTTAGCGGTTGAAATATTTTTTAATAATAAATTTAACGAAAATTCCATTGAATTAAAGAAGAAAATAAACTCTCAACTATTGCACTAGTTCAGAAAAAAAAACAGGAAAAATACTGGGAATTCCTTTTCAGTAAGTCCTAAGGCAATTTCCTGTACTCAATAGCTTAAAATACCAACAGAAAAGAGAACAATAAATTTCAAATTATATTAGCCACGAGAGAACAAGTCTATCGTATTACCCCAGCTAGTTAGAATCCTTTAAAGTTTGCTATAAATCAGAAGACAACCCCTTGTTATAGGTACTACTCTCGTATACTTCTGTGGCCCTGGTAACTTCACTACTACCAGTCGCTTTAAAAAGATAAAGATTTTTACTAAGATTTCACGAAAGAGATTGCTATCATACCAATTAGTCCTCCTGTTGACTCAATCTATTGTTTCCT
Organism: Teleiodes luculella; assembly: GCA_948473455.1. Taxonomy (NCBI): domain Eukaryota; kingdom Metazoa; phylum Arthropoda; class Insecta; order Lepidoptera; family Gelechiidae; genus Teleiodes; species Teleiodes luculella. The sequence goes on along the minus strand of OX419598.1, from coordinate 10,333,379 downwards.
TAATTATTATTTTTTATGTCTTTGTGTAAAGCCATATACAAGGCGCCGCGCGCCGGAAGCCGCTGGATGCGGGCAGCGCAAGACCGATCATTGTGGAGATCCTTGGGGGAGGCCTTTGTCCAGCAGTGGACGTCTTTCGGTTGAGATGATGGTTATGTAAAGCCATAACATTTGAATTGCAGAAGAGTCGTGAAAAGTTTAGAGAAGATGGTCATTCGAAAGTGTATAAAAAAAGTCTGCAAACTAAGTAATTTCAAAATGCCGTCCCATCTCTCACGCTGGGTCTAATCTAAAGCAACTGCGATCCCCAACCCGCCTTGGGATTATGACAATATCCCTTTTTTATAGAGAGGCCTTAGTCCTGAATGGACTGGCATAGGTTTTCTTCTTCTTCTTTTTGAGTCAACAGCAAACTTAAATAGTCTCGGCCCAGAAACCAGCCTCACGAATAGCGTCGTCAGTAGCCTTCATCAGCAGGCTTTTATAGAAGTAGCTTGCTTGCGCTAGTAAAAAAGCTAGAATCTCTCATCTCTCTAGGTTCGGTTAGGTTAGGTCTAGGTTCTTCTCCACAGCAGCGCACACATTGCGCGAACTCGCCAGTTAAGTTCAAACTGATATCGCAGCGCCTCTTTTAGATTGTTTGATCTATTTTTCATTTCTTAGACTTGTACATATTTTGAGACGAGAGATGCTAGCTTTTTTACTAGCGCAAGCAAGCTACTTATATAAAAGCCTACTGATGAAGGCTACTGACGACGCTATTCGAGTGGCTGGTTTCTGAACTTAGACCACAGAATAAATAATAGTAAGAAGGATTTGGCGTTTGTCGTGGTGCGCACCGGTAGCCGGTAAGTTACCGCGCAGGCGCCCGCGCACGCAGCGTGGAAATGAATTATCCTTTCAAGAGTTTCAACTACCGCACGTCCATCTGTCTCTAGGGTTGGGAAGAACACAATGAACTTTTATTACATTTAAATATGGAATTCAGATTTTTTTTTATTTTAGGAATGAAATTGCTTATCCCCGAAGTTGTTCTAAAATTACTTTGATAATGATAAATTCTCAGTAATTCTAGTTAAGTGATTTTTTTATAATTAAAAAGTTAGTTAAATCCCGAAAGAGGCATTAACAAATTACGTATTATGGCTTTTCTGAAGTTTATTTTGGTAAAATGCGGGTTGAATCACCTGACTATCAAAAAATATTATTTCTAGCTTCGGAAGGTACGTTTATCTGTTGGTCCCTGTATATTGGGAAGACTTACGCTGAAGCTTTGAGGCGTGGTAATTATAGCCCTTATGGTAATTATAGCACATTTATTACTTAAAGCACAAAATAAATGGCATAAACTACGCTATGTTATCATAATGTGCAACATGTCAGTGACAAACCAACGAACCATACAAATCATAATGTGCAAACCCGGCGAACAAATAAAACAATTTCATCGATACCTCTATCCCCGTCACTAAAATGTAACTTCACCGTAGCTACTTTTTTAAACATTTTATAGGCGCGCACTCTAACCCTTTTTTGCTTTATTTTTTACTCTTTACGAGATTCATTTTGGACAATAAAGTGACCGCAGATGGTACGCAGGTGTGACCTGTGAAGTTTCATGCCAATTCACGGTGAAATCGTTCGTTATTTTGTTGAGGGCTTTTTTATTAATATTTCTTTATGGTGATACCATTAGACTGATATCATGAACTGCATGGTCATTTGATGTGATTGTTAAGTTGAAGCTAATTAGGGCTGTCCAGCTGCTCTTTATGTGATAGTGGGTTTCTGTAATGAATAAAATTGTTTGTATTTTATCGTACACGTATAATATTATGTAACAGAATGAAACACATTTAAAGTAAAGATAAAAAATATATATTTTTACTTTGCAATTTCATGTTTCCATACTGAATCCAGAAAAAATTAGTTCAGGGAAAATAATAAAAAGATTTTCTTATAAGCTTACCTTTTATCTATAGTAACCGTGACTTTGACAATATTAAATATTAACAAGTAAACAAGTAGGTACTAATTTTTAGGATAAAATTTTACGAGAGTACGTTTTTTTTTAATATCATGAATAAAATCAGTCTAAAACCCGCATTAACAAACAGCTGTGAACCTTAGAACTAAAATAATATTCAATTTAAACAGAAAGGACATGTAATTTACGCAGAAACACGTTCGCTACCACAAAACACCTCGACTTATCTAAATGTCATTTAAGATGTCACCTGCGGAGTTACGTACGACACTACGTCACGACATCAATTAGTGTGACGTTGACTTACGTCCACCGATAGGCATTTGACGACTGCGAATAACCATAAAGTAGATACGTCTACACGCGACGTCGACACGATAACTGATGCTTGTTTATCGACATCGCTTGGCACATCCTTATTTACATTTAATTTGTTGTAAGTGAAATAAATGAAGAGTATCGCTTGGTGTGCGTAAAGTAAGCTTGTTTTTATAGAGAAATCCGGTTGTTCACTTCAATATCTTCTTCTATCTAGTATACAAAAAATTGCTAAAAACCAAGTCAGGGAGATGCAAGAAGGGAAATGGAACAAATCCAGATTTCTTTTTAGACTGTTTTAAATAAAATGTTGCATGGTGGTATCTTATATTTTCGATCCACATCTTAGATACTTTTTACCACGGGTAAATATCTCATTTCTACGGGAAACTGTGCTTAAATATCAGTCTATTTTATTTCTTTCTTTTTCTACTTACAGCGAGTCATAATTTTTTACTTGTATAGTTGTTAATTGTTAAGAAGAATTTATTACAATAGTTCATTGGGATACTAATATATATTGACATTATCTTAGCTTTATTAGGACATTTATTTTTTGCCTTGTGTCGTTTCATATAATGCTAGGGATCCATCTAGATCTTCGATAGTATGGACTCTACCTATTATTACACCTTATATGAAAGATCTAGATAAAACAATTTCCAAAAGAGTAAGAAAACGACCATAATTTTGCTCTATGTTTATTTTTGCACCTAACTGTTTCACATCATTTACAAAGTCTTCAATAATTAAGTTACAAATTATTAATAATTACCTCGAGGCATCATGAATAAAATCTCCGATAAGGAACGATAGCAAGTATAACGATTAACGATAGATGGTTATGCTATCAGATAAACCGATAATTTCTAACCTTTAATAAAAACGGGTTTTCAGTAATTATGTAAGTTTCGTACGACAACGCTCAAGGCCTTTATTTGCACTCATTAATAAGGCTCTCGGCACTTTATGAATTTTATACAAAGATACTTAATCTATTTTACGACATTTGAAAATAGATGCCAGTTAGGAATTGTTGGTTCCGGTAAAAGTTCTGTATACCTACTTGAATTTTCCTTTTAGGTAGGTACAAGTCCGGTGAACTTGATCCGTCGTACTTTTTCGAATCAAGCATAGGTAAAAAACATCCTTTTAGGTTAAGTATTAATTAAGAGATTTTAATACACCTTCGATCGTCGTATTAATTAAGAATGGACATAATCACACGTCTAATCGTTTGTAATTCTATCACTTAGTATTATAGCTAATTCGACACTTTGACGTGGTTTTACTGACAATGTCCAAGATTACCTTAGAACATCTTTAGTTCCGTTTTATCACAAAACTTATGGTCATGACCTTTTGACGCCCCCTGAAAGTCCGTGTCGTGTTGTTACCACTCTGATAAGCAATAGGTAAAATATACAAAAGTATACTTATTGTTAGATAAAAACAATGCTTAACTTTCAACATACACAATTTTTATGATGCAATATGGTAGTTATATAAGTTTCATACTTACTAAGTAAAACGCTATCACAGCACAGTATCAAAAGCTCATCTGTGAACATGTCAAAAGTTTAATTTAAAAAGTGTTTACACTAAAGTGTGCGAAAAACGGCCCAGTACAAATAAGCGACATAATTTCACCACTCGCAAAGTGGCTTATAAAGTGCCAAGTGAGTTAATAAAGTATCAAGTTTGGTTCATTAGCATTCGTGTGGCATCGAGCACTTAGCGAGAAGATATGGAGGTGACGGTGTGACGGACATCCATCTTGTCTTGTGAAGATACAGTATGTATTTATTATGTGAAAAGTTATCGACATACAACACACATTTTGTCGATGCAATTAGCTTGACTTTCAATCTGATGAAGTCAACGGTATCAATAAAGAAATAAATGAGGCCAAGTAGCGCGCCTTGAGAAGTCTATGTCCAGCAATTAACAGCAGGATAATAATATATTGATGATAATAGATTACAAGGGTTAAGGAACCAAACTAAGTAATTACTAAACTTCTCCAATTTCAACCAAATAATTCTTTGGCAATGGATTAGGCCTTAGTCGACCACGCCAGTCCAAGTTGGTCAACTTCACACACAACCTTTGAATTTCTTCGCAGATAAGAGCAGGGTTCCTCGCGATATTTTCCTTCACTGTAAAATAGTCGAATAAACGGAGGACATATGAAATAGAAAATCGGAAAACCCACAAACGTGCCAAGCCCCGCGTTTTCCGGAAGACCAGATCTCCATTGCTCTAGCCACTAGGACACCAAATTCAATGCTTCATCAGACATGTAATGTTTGTAACACAAATGCTCAGATCATGATCTTTGCTATTATGTAAAAAAGGCATCGAAAAAGAGACGCACATACATCTGTCTCCGTCACGTTGATTAGTTCCAAGGAATGCACACGTGAAAACACTCCGCAGAAGCCTATAATTATCTAAAGCGAGACCGTTTTCGGGAGAAACGATGATTTAGTTAAACGTTTTTTTAGAGTCTTGTTTTGATTTGTTGCCCAAACATTAGGCGAGACACACTGGTGGAAAGGCTATACAGCTTTAAATAAAAACTAATTATTGTATTATTTTTTTACTTGAACTACAAACTAGAATAACTGAAGTTTATAATAAAACTTTCCCTTAAGCCTCAAATCTATTAGTTACACCATTGACACAGAAATAAGCAATTGAAAATATTGTAAACTACCTTTCCGCCCCGTGGCTTTGCCCGAGCTATGCGCGAGTGAGGGATTTTCCCGCGGTAAGAGGTAGCCTATGTATTATTCTGATGTACAAGCTATATACATAACTGTGAAATTTCATTAAAGTCCATTCAGTCTTTTTTGCGTCAAAAAAAAACAAACCTTCACGTTTATAATACTAGTAGGATCGTCAGATATTAAATAAACCCCAATGTTATTTTCTAAAGTAGTTTTTGTTCCTGGCTCAAGCTTGTTCATAAAGACGACTTGTTTCATGTGATCATTATAAAAGTCATACAAAAGTTTTGGGCTTGTTTGACACTTTCATAATTTTAAATGCCATGGCCAACCGTCAGTAGTAGGACATCCCCCACACTAGCGTCTTTCGAGCGTCAACGTCGTGCGTCGCGCAAACAATCATCCGCGTCCGTCTTTTGTTTCACTCGCCTTGCAGCCCATGATGATTGTATGCGCGACGCACGACATCTAAGCATGCTATCGCTTGCATTTTTGAGATGTGCCAGCTGAAGTGATCGACAAGCTACTTACCCGTGTGTCTCAAATTCGAAGGCAGTACCAAAATTGCTGGTTCTCTTGTCATGTTACAATGGGGACTAATTAAGAGCCCTCACGTTAATTACATTGGGGTTTTCGGAGCCGGCCCTGGTGTCTGAGGAGTTATTTTTGCTTTGTCTTTTCTGAAGGACAGAGGGTAATTTGTTTTCGGGTGAAGGAAAGGTAAATTGTCGGGAGACGATTCGAAGGTGCAGTATTTTGTGAATTTGTGTAAATTGGCCAAGTCTGTTTAAACTTGATTGGTCGTTCTTATAAAACAAGCAAATAAGTCTAAAAAAGTGTATATAAGTGCACAACTTCGTTCATTGCGTAAATAAAAGGGAAAGAGATTTATCAATTATCACGGTTTTTTCTATTTTCATGAGAATTATCACTGTTTAAAATGGCTTTGTTATGAAGATTGTCTTCAAACCGACATAGGTCTATTTTTTAAAAGAAACACTAATTAATTCATAGTAAAATATAAAATAATTAAATGAAACGCTAAATTCTAATAGGTATTATGATTTCAGTATTGTTTCAATTATGATAAATATAATATTAACAATACATACTCAAATAAAGCGTCCAAGTAGAGTAGGTGCTCGCCTTATTTTTGTGATATCTTCTGTTATGATGGTACCATCACTTATTATGACTATTATACAAGAAACTCAATAAAAATTTGCACTGTATAATATTTTGGTGACTGAGAACAAAGAACCTTGGACTGTTGAGAAACTTAGCACCAAATATTTCCTTGGAAATCCATCATTTCTGACCCTGCCATTTGAATTCAATGTAGACCAATCACAGCACACACAACTTCCTGTTTCCCACATAGTGTCTCATCCATTGTTCTTGAAGCGAATAACCTACAAAATGTAGAAACGGTCCAATTCCAACTGTATCGGTTGACCACAAAAACTTCGAGACAATAAGATTGGACGGACCAACGTTGTAATTATTATGAACATTACCTCAAGAATACGGAACTTGATCAAATGTCAGATAATGGTTAGACAATGGCCGATCTCGTATAACAATTTGTATGCAAAACGCGGGAACCCGATCTCTTAATTTGCTGCTTGTCTCTGTCATTCGACGTTTGTATGGAACTGTGACAGTTTTGTGGATATGGTATATACGAGGGTTGTGCTTTATCCATCAGATTACCTAGGTTCTTTTATGACGTGAACGTCTTCAGATCGGAAGTTAACTGTTGATTTTAAAATATCGATTTGATTTCAGGACCAAAACGCTGAAGTCTTAACAATGCATACCTACCATTCAACTACTGTTCTCATTTCCCACCAGTATCTACCCAATAAATGAGTGGTCATATTTCAGCCCAAAGACGTCCACTGCTAGACAAAAGCCTCCTCCACAACGATCTGCCATCATCCAACTCTCGTCTCACGACATTGCGCGTAAAGCCGACGACGACGGCTCTACGAATATTGTGGCATAACTGGCAGAAAGGTTCTTGAATGGCGGCCGCACGCCTGAAAGCGTAGTGAATTAATAACTTTCATCTAATCCATCAAGTAAGCGTTACTTAGTAAGGGAATTCTAAGACCTGTCTTGCGTTGACATTTGGTTGATAATGACAATAACAATACACAAGACTTTCAACGTATTTTTAACCAAACAAAAAAAATGGGCATTTTGTTCTCTTAAAACCACTTCAAACTTCTTGGAACCGCCGTCAGCACCTCAAAAACAGCCATTACGCTAATTCAAATTACTCCTTATCTCCGGATTCTTCATGCCTCTACGTTCCTCAGACAATGGTGGGAGAAGTGCGTGGGGACTGGGGACAGTGTCGCGTCTATTACGCAGATACCATCAATTCTCATCATTCCACAGGTCATACCCACTATACAGTCAACCACATAACTTACAAGTCCAGTTTAAACTGGTCTTGAGTTCCTTCTAAAGACGAAGGTATCATATCTCAGCGTATAGTGGTTTGAAAGCTGTGGTATGTTGTACAGAACACTCTGACAGTGCTGGCGCAATTGGTTGACGCAGTAGTACTACCGTGACGTGTGAGTCGGTTAACAACCGGGTTAGGTATGCTAGGGTATGCTTTATGTTTTGTAATGCATGTATAACTGATCCCCCTATTATTATGATTGTAAAAGATGTAAATGGCTTAGGAAAATATTTTTTGAGTTTATTCATTACAAAAATACACACACACACACACAAATACAAAATCCTTCCTCTTTATAATATTAGGTCCTTACATATGAAATTGCCGTTCAGTATCAAAAAAGTGAAACAAGTTTTTTTTAATGAAATTATTATTTAATCAATCGAAGTATGCGCCGTTGTTATCGATACACTTCCGCCATTTTATAGGCAGATCATTGATACCTTTGGAAAAAAAATCCTGGGAGCGATTCCAAATTTTGAAAAAAGTGGCAATCGGTTGGGGCAAGATCTGGAGAGTATGGTGGGTGACGCAGATCTTGCCCCAACCGATTACCACTTTTTTCAAAATTTGGATAACTTTTTACAAGGAAAACATTTCAAATCTGATGTGGCAGTCAAAACCGCCTTCAAACAGTTCATAGACTCTCGCTCCCAGGATTTTTTTTTCCAAAGGTATCAATGATCTGCCTATAAAATGGCGGAAGTGTATCGATAACAACGGCGCATACTTCGATTGATTAAATAATAATTTCATTAAAAAAAACTTGTTTCACTTTTTTGATACTGAACGGCAATTTCATATGTAAGGACCTAATACTTATTAGTATGACAGTATGATAAATTCAAACCCCATGCATGTTTAAGTTGCTTACCGATTAATACTCCATTCAAATTTTATTATGACAAATCTTTTAATATTGAGATTTAAGATCAATTGTTTCAATATAAATAGGTACACACACGTGTTGATAGTTTATGTCATTTGATTACATATTATTGGTAACTTTTTGAATTGAAAGCAAAATTTGGACTTAATCCTATTAAATCCAAAATCGACAAACATCCTGAAAACATTAATACTCAAGCCTTATACAAATAGGCTTTACATACTGAAGCATAGTATAAAAAACTATAAAATAAATCCAAAATTTTAGTATCACTGCTGTTTATTAAATTACTACAACACTAATGACATGACGACAAAAAAACAATGAAACCAACTGTTGCCTATTCACGAAAATCTCCACAATTACAATTAACAATTAATGTTACAGCATTTAGATATGTATCTAAGATAATTACTCAGAATTACATGCCTAGACATATTTTTGCAAAAGGCTAACGACCCGAAGGCGAGTTCAAACATACCGACGGACTTGAAGACGCAAAACGTCTTGTTATAGCAAAAATATGACAGCAAAATGAGTCGTAAAACATAAAGCCATGTCGCAGGCACAATTCAAGTATAATGATTGCGCAAATGATGGTAAAAAAGCGCGGCGATTCTATAGCTGAGTGATTTTTGTTAGGTTATCTATACCAATCACTACATAGTGTAAAACAAAGTTGCTTTCTCTGTCCCTATGTCCCTATGTCCCTATGTATGCTTAAATCTTTAAAACTACGCAACGGATTTTGATGCGGTTTTTTTTAATAGATAGAGTGATTCAAGAGGAAGGTTTATACTATGTATAATACATGCATTAAGGATAACCCATAACTATTTTCCCGTGCGGAGCCGGGGTAGGTCGCTGGTATACAATATTATGAAGAGGTTGGGTTTGTTTGTTTGCATTGAATGGGCTCCAAAACCACTGAATCGATTTTGATAAAACTTGGTACAGAGACAGAATAGATTGGGGAAGGACATTGGCTACCTTTCGCCGCGGGAAAATACCTTATTCCCACAGGAAAATCTGTTAACGCGGGCGGAGCCGCTGGGCGGAAAACTACTTAGTTTAATAACTATGACATTTTCTTTCACAATAGGATAGGTACAACGATCTTTGTCACTGTCATCGCTAAAAAGAAGAATTTGACGTCCTTCTTAGACGTATTCTTAGACGATCTTTCAGATATGTTGGTGTTCGAGAGCATTTTTCCACATGTTGCTCTACATAATTTTTCGTTTCCATTATTTACATAATATTAAAGAACAGAAAAATCTTAGTATAGTTAACTACATATATATAGCCAAATAGAACTTCAAGATGATTGGTAAAGACAGGTTTTTCGTGAAGGAGTAATAAGCGTTCATCCATATTCACAAAATTTTGTATAAAAATATTTGTGGAACAAATTAATGTTCCAAAATTTTCATTAAATGCTTCCCAGGGTAGAAATAGTGCGGTTGCGTAAGTAGTATTGAGAAAAAATTGCCGCGCTGTCGTAGCCTGAGAGACGCCGCGGTTTTACAACATCGTGTGGTAAACCCCCCGCCTCAGTGACATCTGTCTTTATTATATGCAAATTCCGCTCCCGCGCAGCGACGATATAGCGCTATAGACTCATTCGCGCAGCCGCAATTAAGCCGTACAGTTTTATTACTTAATAGCTCGTCTACATACGTAGCTGGTTGATGGCAGTTATATGGCGACGACGTTGAGAATAAACTAATGTTATGTACAAAAATTGTATCTCTGCTAAAAAATTACAGAGATACCTACTATTTTTGTATCGCTGTCAATCTTTTTACCAGTCGAAAAACTTTTCACGATTTTCTTTTAGTTTGTTTAGAAGATCAAACATGTCTAAACCATGTTTCTGATCTTCAAAAATACGTTAAAAACACGATACTTTTCACGCAAATAGAAATTACAATGCTATCTTTGTTTTCAAGATACTGTATTAGAAAAAAATCATCCGAGTAGGTACAGTAGAAAAGAGATGAAAAGTATGCTAATTATTATAAACATGCGTTACCTATATATATTGCGAATTTGCGACTGTAGTATAAATATCCCTTATTTTATTTTTTGCTTCAAAATACTAATATTGTGAACTACTTAATGCTTCAAACATTAATCGTTCAATTAACACTTCAGAGGCCAAGCGTCGATTATTATATTAATTTTGCTTTAATTACAACCTATTGGCAGGTAATTTGCATACAAACCGCAATAAATTTACCATCAACTATAATGAAAGTGGTTACAAAATTGAAGTTGCTACGAGTATATTGTCATAATTAAAGAATATCCTTTAAATATACATATTTTATTTTGGTAGATATGTACATTGTTTTAGGCATTTTCTAAATTTTCTTGATATCTAAGGCATAGGCATAAGGCAATAGGCATAGGTATATTTTGCTGCTTATCGGGAAAACTATGCATCAATATTTTTTAAAATAATAATTGCAATTATGTAGCAATATAAATTATGTCAATATAAGCTACCTAACCATATATTTAAAGAAAAACACAAACATATTTATTGTTACCCAAAAATTTATTTTTGAACCAAATATGATACTAGGTATTGTGGATCCATAAATAACGACGCTTTTATTTGACGCCTTTTTGCTGTAGCCTTCGATCAATATAAAGGTTGTAGCACATATTTGTAAAGCCTGACCGGAATATATAAAAAAACCTGCCCTGGGGGCGCTACGCGTTTCTTCTTAGTCTTTGTTGTAGATATTTCAACAATGTGACGACGTTTTTTATTTTTCTGTTCTAGCTTTACCACGACAAATTTACTTTGTCGACAAATTTATTTAGTTAAGTTTTTTATATAATTTATTGTAATCGTATGTATAGTATTTTTAAGTTTTACAAATGTATAGTATTATAGTATCTATGGGCCTAGTTGCCTGAATACAAAAAAAAAAAAAAAAAAAATTCCCGCACATAGAGGCAACTATTTTGAATGTTGGCAACATTGTCTCCGCCGGGCGACAGCAGCGCCGGCGCCGCGCGCGTGCCGTCATTGTAAACACCAATCGGCACCCGTTCGAATTTCAAAACATAGACCGCCGACGTGACGTATATCCGGTGACGATTCCGTTTTTGGAAAACTAAGCTTCCGGAAAGCTGGTTACATTGTTTCTTGTGAGTTTTGAGGACTGAACACACTCTTGGAAAGTGACGATGAGTATGATGTAGTAATACCAGCTTATCAAAGAATATTCATTCTTGGCTTGACTACAATAGGGTTGTGATTCAGGAAATGGTGTTCGGCTGTAAATCTAATTTTACTAGGACAATGCAAGTGAACTGAAGCTTGATACTACACACACATGCAGTACCAAATCAAATAACATTAAATTATAACTTTTAAAACCTTTACTTGATCCTTTCAACAACTAGAAAAGTGCTGATAATCTTCAAATGTCAAAAAAAAAATTCTTGGATCATAGCTAAGAACACTCTCGATTGTGAAACCTTGCAAAAAAAACTGGATCAAAATTGGCGCATCCGTTTAGGAGCTACCATGCCACAGACAGACAGACAGACAAACACACACTTCAAACTTATAACACCCCTCTTTTTCGTTAGGGGTTAAATATAATATACATATTTGTTATAATATTGAATGACTGTGGCACGTTGTCTTAAGCAATTAATTCCCTGTCAGAAGGCAACTTTTTGACTACTTCTTTTTAATTTACAAAGGCTATAGAATAAATTAAATTTTACCCATGATTTTAAATGGGTTCCGAGCAACGGGAAGGCGGGGACACAATTTTGGGCCCGCGGCCACGCTTGCTCTTTTATTTCTGTCTGGCGCTAAATTTAATTGACTTTTGTTCCAAAGAGACAGTTGTAAGAATAACAGATTCTTAATAAGCATTTGTAATCTGATCTTTGAAATATTTTTGACACCTTTTCCTTTTAGAAAATTGGATCGGTCTGGGATTGGGTTGGGTTGGATTTGATATTTTAGTTGTCGTCTATAGCTTTTTGTTTCTTTTTTCTTACCTATATTTATTTTGTTTTTATACTTTGTTTTGAGTGAAATTCAATAAGGTATAATGTTACTTGACTACTTATTAAATATAAATTGTCGTGTCGATGTTTATCGGCCTTACTTCCATTGACTTAAAAGTTTGGTCGTTGACTTTCATAGTGACATATTGTTTAGCGATAGGTACATGGGGTGATTGAACCTACATACATCCCGTTAAACAACGGCCCTAACTACTACACTGACAGGCAATACCATAGAAATACAATTTATCAACTAAATCTTTGCCCTGGGTTGGACACTAACGAACCCATGGCTCTTCTACGGAATTGCCATACTACTATTTGGGTTGTAAGATCGTTGGACCGTTGTAAACTTGTGAAATTTGACCATTTTTAATGTAGATTTTGACCTAGCATAATCTAAATTATAGCTAATACATAAAACTCTGGAATTTAGAACATTCATCGTGAATACAGGAAATGTATGAAATCCAGGAATTGTATACAATAGGAAATGTGTCTAATATCGTTTATTCCGGGCGACCATAGGAATTGTATAGTATACATTTCCTAGGAATTGTATACAATGACGGATTTTATACATTTCCGTTAACATAATTTATATAAATTTAAAATGCTGCTATGGATTGACGTCATGAGTCGCGCACATACAATCATCCGCGTCCGTCTTTCTTTTCACTCGCCTTGCCTATGATTGCATGCACGACGCACTACGTCGACGCACTAAAGACGCTAGTGTGTGTCTGAAGTGTGTCTGTCATCATGAATGTAAATACTTGTACCAGTGTTCTACGTGTATTCAATCATACTTTTTTATTGTGAAAACGAAGTCACGTAGAATAGATTCCCTTAACCGCTATGGCGTAGCACCCGTAGGAAAGTGTGTACTGGTACAATACAATACAATACAAAAAAAAATGAAACAGAGCATGAAAGACTGATTAGAATGGCGTAGACCCCACCGACAAGAGTGCGGCTCTTTAGAGTGAAGAGGAAACACTAAAAATAAAATAAACAAATAACGATAGGTTTCACCAGGCAGCCTTATCGCTAAGGTAGCACTCCTTTCATGTAACACAATACAATACAATACAATAGAACATTACAGTGAAAAATTACACACAAACAACAATTAAAAGAAATCACTAAAAATATAGAGTTTGCGGGTAGTTGGCATAAAAATCTAGTACTGGTATGTGTCTTAAATAAATCTTTGCTCCCACTTAATCTAGTGACCACAATTGACTCTTAACTCTAGATCATTTTGAACTTTGAAAGGTCTGTCTACACCCTGTAGAACTTCGACCTTTGCAAATAAATGTCACGAAAATTATGCCTTATCCGCGGACAATCTCCTTAAAGGTCGAGGGCGTTCTAGGACTCTATTAACTAGATCGTATGGCTTTCATTTCAATAAAATGGTTATTGTATCAAAATTTGATGACGTCTGGTTATGAATTGTTTTTTTTACGGCTGTAGTCCTTGGTGGAAATCTATTTATATCGTAATTATTATATGAAATGATTGAGAAATATGTAGTAATTTATAAAATAAAACACTGACTAATAAAATATTTCATACTTATAATTTATAAGTTAAGATACAATCACAAATATAACCTAAGTGCTTATTTGAACGAAGGTCGTTGATGCCTATCCGGACCTCCGACAAAAGAGGCGTTTAAAAGATGCAGTTTTTAAGATAACAATGGAAAATGATAATTTTAGTAATTTTATGACAATCGTACCTTATCTCGATCTTTACAATACAACAACAAGTTCTACAGGATGACAATAAGGTCACCACGTTGTCATAAGAACGAGAAACAAAGATAATTCTACAGTTCGAAAATTGTCATTCACTTGAATTACAGCTGTGCAGCAGAGACGTTGATTTTTTCAAAGTATAAGTTATGTTGGTATTATTAAATAGACAAAGCAAAGTCGTTTGCATAATTTAAATAATTAAGTGGCATGCAAATGAAACAATGGTCTGCCGTGTGACACGGCGACAAAATGGTTTAGTGGCTATTACGAATCCGTTGAGCAAGTAGCAAATTAATGTAATGATGAAACATTAGTTCATGAAGTCACTCAATCTTTAACTTGTTACTAGTTGAAAATACTTACCTTATTGTTCGATTTTTTCAACAATGTTGCGCCATCTGTTGAGAGGCGGACGAACTATACACAATTTTGTATTCAAGTATGTAGTTTGTAATAAGTAAACAAAATGTGACATTTTTAACGTCCAAAATATTTTATTTGTGTATTTAGGCAAGCCAAAATCACCGATCTACACATTATAAAGGCACGGTCATTTCCCGAAAAATTGCTAAACTTAAGTGGCAGCAGGCGGGCCACCTTGCGCGAAGAACTGACGACGGTCGTTCGATGTAGGTAGAACAAGATGGACCGACTATCTGGTGAGGGTCGCGGGAAGACGCTAATGCTGGTAACGCAGGACCGATCTTTGTGGAGACCTTAGATCTTTGTCTAGCAGTGGACGTCTACAGGCTAGAACAATGATGGATGATCACAATTAAGGTCTATTCTATCTTCATACCAAGTTTCATCAAAATCGGTTCAGTGGTTTTGGCGTGAAAGCGTAACAAACAGACAGACTTACTTTCGCATTTATAATATTGGTAGGGATTTCTATTTTCTGTACCTATAACCTTAAATAAATCGATAATGAGTTAATTCCATGTAATTTAACAGCAATGTCTTATCCAATGGGCACGTGCCATTACCTGCTCCCATAACGACCGTCCTACTTGCTCCACCATAACACGACATCAATAGCCGAACCAAATTTACACCGCATAAGTCAACCACAGTGTTATGGCCTTGTCGTAAGTAGGGTGACCACCGATTTGTTCATTTATAGGAGATTTGGCACAACTACTTCTTCCTGGTCGGTATTTTAAATCTGAAGATCGTGCTCTTAAAAGTCTCTCGCACTTTATGTACTAGCGTTATCGGCTGTCCTTATGGCGGTTGCAACAGGAAGGACAGGCAACCTACGAGTATAAAGTACAGTAGCCAGCACATGCGACTGGACATGTTGACCTTGAGAGCGCCCGTATTCCGTAGCGGTAAGGGTGGATTTCGTAGTGCGAACGTCCAACCGCATAATAATATCGTCGCACGTAATCTCAACTGGCGTAAGGGACAAACCCCTACTTTACAGTATGACCAAAAAACGATTTTTTTTTCAGAAATCTGTTTATAACTTTTTTGTTTTTGAAGTGATAAAAAATGCCTTAAAGAAGACAATATCTATATTTCCTTTCTGTTCCTACCCGCAGAGTTCAAAATGTTGAAAACAGCTGAATAAAGAAGTTAGTGCCCTTTACGTCCTCACATTTTTGACATATTTTTACCTCAAATTGGGTAATAAAAGACGAAAATGTAATTTTGATACAGAAATTAAGGGCGTAAATGTATTTTAATTCAGAAATTAAGGTCGTGAATAATAAAAAAAATATAAAAAGACACTTTTATCTGACAAATTTTGTAATTATGGAAGATTTCAACAATGAATTAGGCATTTATTGGTATTTCAATGAATTATTCATTCAAAAAAATAACTTTCAATACTCTTTTTTTCTATTTTGTACAAATTTTTGGGATATTGAAGGAAGACAGCTTCCAAAGAAGAAGCCATAGCAGTGGATTAAATTATAGGCGGTTGTAGTACGCCACATACAAAAAACTATTTACTAAAAGAGTAAAAAATATATATTTTTAAAATTATACAAGCAATAAAGAGACAAAAAAGTTGTCATTATAACAAAATCCATAATATATTTCTTAATTTTCGACAGCCAATCGCTTCAGTCAGTCACAATTACAATATATCACAAAGTTTTTGAGTGATTATTGAAATACTAATACCTATCTTAATTAATATTGATTGGTAAGCTGTAGTGAAATGTGTGAATTATTACAAAATCAACGGTATATTAACGGTAATAATCTTTTTTAGTGAGTGCGCAACTGAACTACGACACATACTTCTGCGAAACACGGAACTGCGACAAAATTTTATCCCGACACTTGATACTGCGACTGCGACACACTGAAACACGACATTTCGTTACTCCGAGATGTTATTTGATAATTCGGAAAATAAATTCAGTAATTGCTAATTTTTCATTATTTTATTATAAAATAAATTTATTTATTCGTATTACTTTTTACTTTATCATAGTATTCATTTATTTTTGAGAGAAATTATGCTAAAATTCGGAAAATAAATTCAGTAATTGCTTATTTTTTATTATTTTATTATAAAATAAGTTTATTATTACTAGGCAGCTTGTAGGACAGTGGCCTCATGTGGGCCACATTTTCTTCTTATCAAGGGGCATAGGTCATATGCGAAACACAAATTTTAGCAGAATTTATCTGAAAAATAAATGAATACTATGATAAAGTAAAAAGTAATACGAATAAATAAATTTATTTTATAATAAAATAATAAAAAAAAGATAATTAAAAAAATATATAAAACCGCCTTCAAGGTCCTAACCTACACTAAAAAGTTACAAATAAAATATAAATCTAGCTGAAAGCATAGCAATTTAATATGGCTATTAATATTCCTTATTTACATAAATTGTAACATCATATAAACATGTGTAGACATTGTTATACCCTTCACCTTGGAGTCGGTGCCAGTTGAGGTTAGCTATTTAATCGGAACCACATCTGACTGATCTCATAAGTTCAGATCGATGAATATAACAAATTTAAAGAACGCGGTCAGAGTACTAGGTACTGAGCCCACTATAGATGACTGCTAGCAGTAGAAGTCTTTTGGTCGAAATGATGGTGATTAGCTGGCACCGTACAAAAAACAAACACAAAAAAAAAAAAAAAAAAAAAAACACGCGTCGAATTGAGAACCTCCTCCTTTTTTGAAGTCGGTTAAAAATTAGCAATTACTGAATTTATTTTCCGAATTTCTCTCAAAAATAAATGAATACTATGATAAAGTAAAAAGTAATACGAATAAATAAACTAATTTTATAATAAAATAAAAAAAAATTAGCAATTACTGAATTTATTTTCCGAATTTTAGCAGAATTTCTCTTAAAAATAAATGAATACTATGATAAAGTAAAAAGTAATACGAATAAATAAATTAATTTTATAATAAAATAATAAAAAATTAGAAATTACTGAATTTATTTTCCGAATTTTAGCAGAATTTCTCTCAAAAATAAATGAATACTATGATAAAGTAAAAAGTAATACGAATAAATAAACTTATTTTATAATAAAATAATGAAAAATTTGCAATTACCGAATTTATTTTCCGAATTATCAAATAACATCTCGGAGTAACGAAATGTCGTGTTTCAGTGTGTCGCAGTCGCAGTCGCAGTATCAAGTGTCGGGATAAAATTTTGTCGCAGTTCCGTGTTTCGCAGAAGTATGTGTCGTAGTTCAGTTGCGCACTCTTTTTTAGTTGCTGACGATACAGAATTCTTTAATTCAAATTATTTCAGCCTTAAAATTTATAATTTTCTCATACATAATACTTAAACTACCCACGTAAAGCAAAATTTGTCAAAAATGTAGGGACATAACGTGCAATACCGCTATTTGATGTACCTACATTAACCCTTTATAAGGCAAAACAACTTTATAAAATGCATTCGTTTTCAACTTTATGTTAAGGGTATAAGGTTAAAATTACGGTGGCAATATAGTGGCCACTGCCTTGTAAAGGTTTAAATTGCAGTATTTTGTGTCGTAAGCAACTAGTTAGCAAAATTACTAGAGTATTAAAGTACAACTCATCGATTCAAAGTTCCCTTACGACCCAAATATACATCTGAAGTATATTTTATTGTGGCTGTAAGAAACAATATTTTTAATTTGCCATAATTTTACTTAGCCAAAGGCCTTTACAACCTAAATTTTTTTAATAAATGAACCATACCTCGCTTTTTGTCAAATAAATCTGGATAGGGCATGAAAATTTACAGGTCGTAAAGGGTTTTTTTAAAGAGATATCAAAATTTCAAATATACAGTCAGATAGAGCTCGGCGAGCTGAACAAGAATATGTAAAAAACTCATTCGGCCATTTTGTCCCTTACGCCAATTGAGATTACGTGCGACGATATGCTGGCTTCTGTACATATTTTCAACTTTTTCTGATAAAATAATCTTACTTTTAATATGCATTATTAATACTAAATGTGGTATTTTTCAAAATTATCTTCTTTACCATTTTATGTATTATTATTCTTATTGTATGGGTTGTTGGGTTATTTCGGATTGTAAGCCTCCCATCTTTCTCGAAAGTTCGAAGATTTTTATTTACGACACAATTTAAAACGTTTGTTAATATTTTGCAATAAAATTCACTGCTATTATTACTTTGTATAAAAACAGCAATCATTGTCACATTTCAACGTATATCATGGGCACCCTAGTCGTAAAATCGTGTAAAGCTGTCAGTCGTACATCGGGTGGATTGAGCGGCTGTAAACCCGTCGAAGCTACCTTTCAGCTGCAGCTTTCAGCCACACGCGGAAGCTTCTGTGACCTGGATCAGCGAGGTGGATCGTGGCGCCATCTCTGAGCGAGCACCTGTAAATAGACCAAGAACTATTTTACTATCGACGCGACGACTGCGAAAAAAATCGATTTTGTTTTGGAGAATTTTGCGTGGGTTAGTTTTTTTTATGCGTTTTGTAGAATGTTTTTCAATAAATTATTTCTTTATCTGTGTGCAAGCTATAATATGACAAATTAGATACTGTTGTCTTCAGTATTTTTCGTTTTTGCGATCCCGCCCATGTTACTCGTCATGAGAGATGAGAGTTGAGATGAGTAAGTTTTGGTCTCTACTTAATTTATATAAATTATTTGCTGGTTAGTCTTAAAGCTTTTAATTATCTATTGCTTAATCTGTGTAATCGAAAAATAAGCCTTTGTCATGAAAGCTTTTTTGATAATACCTGAAATGCAATTATTTCCGAACTACCTACCTATTGTTACCTATTCTTTTCTTTGTTTGTGTTATTTGTCTGTATTTATTTGTGTCAATCTATCTATCTATACTACAATAAAACTGAAGAATCGGCGTGTCTGTACATTGATTTGTTTTTCAAAAATTTTATTTAATGTTCTAAAGGAGTGCAGCTAAACACAAAAATACAAGTTTTGAAAAAATAAGTCCGTCTGACTGTTTGTTTGTACTCGCTAATCTCTGAAACTACTGGACGAAACTTTAAAATAATATAACTTATACATCAAAATAGCACATAGGTTACTTTTTACCACGGGAAAATACTTCTTTCTTACGGGAAAATCTGTAAACGCGGGCGGAGCCGTGGGGCGGAAAGCCAGTAAGTAAAGAATATTTGTATTGTATAGTATTTTGTAATTTCATTAACAATTAGCTTTAATTTCAAATCAACAGAATTTACATAAAGCCTGACCAAAGAAATAAGAAACCTGCTCTGGGGGCGCCACGTGTATATTTCTACGACTATGGCAACAATTACCCTTATAAATTAGTTCCATCGAAATTCCGCAATATGGCGAGGTTTCTTATTTCTTTGGTCGGGCTTTAAATGTAGGTATTCTGTTCCACAATGCGATAAATTTCAGTGTCTGATAAGTTCGCGTGGCTGCTTATTTTCTCAGCCACCCCAGCTACTCTCAAAGCCCTCTAATGTAGCATGCTAGTTGCTACATGCATCCAAACGACTACATTAAGACATAAACCACGCTGGATTCCAGTGGAATTGGTCAGCGTTGTATAAAATCAACGCCGGCGCACTCGCGACCGCTCGGGCTATTTCGGTAAAAATAAATAAATACGTGCGCGAGCGACGTACTGCCGCCAGGGGTGGAGAAATAGCAGGCCTGGAAGTGACAAGGAAGAACGAGTTAAGGGTCAATGACATCCCTGTTTAAATGATTTTAGAAAATTAAACACAAAGGTTTAAGTGGATAAATAAAAACTTTTTTTTTACTGTAACGAATAGACAAAAATTAATTCCATTTTCTAAAATTATTAGACCTGATACACTCACTTTTTGTTTTTAACGAACAGTAAATTACATTAAATGACAAGAAAATTCTGTTGTACAAAATTTAATCAGATGACTCTACATTTTTATTTTAAGTATTTATTTTCAGTATGATAATATTAAATTTTAAAAAATCCGATCTCTCAAAATACTTCTTTTAATGCACTAATTGCACCCAACAAATTAACTCTAAGTTAAGTAGGTATTCCTTTATTTAGCCTATTACATGTTTCATCTACAGTCTGAGTCACTTCTAGTCGCTAAGCATCTGTGAATACCACACGACATGTAATCCAAATATAGAGGCACTTGATAACAACGTATTAGAGGAATAAACGTTTAACGTCCGGTGGTAAGTGTTCCATATTTAAATTTAAATATCGAACGCTGGAACGTCCAACATCTATTTATGGCCAGCATCGATCGAAGACTTGCTTCCTGTGTCGTTGAGATGAGACAGAAGACGGATCATTTGGATTTGAAAAATGATTCATAAGTCGAACAGTGTTTTTTTTTTCTTGAAACGAAATGGTTGGTACTTTTTAACCGACAGAAACGGAAAACTAGTTATTCGTCGACAACGCGTTTTTTTTTTAAATCTATGTCTACTATACAGAACTTACTAAATGGAAATCATTGAGTTTGGGCAGGGACTTGAACCCGCATCTTCTTGGGTATCCGGATAACTTTTTACAGAGTAAGTATTCCAATTTTGATAATTAAGTTCTTTTTTATTGAAAAGGGCGTACACCGAAGTTGGTCCCATTTAGATTTGAAAAAACAAAACAATTCTAACGGTAAGAAAATAGGGGATGAATGCTATTTCACTGTCATAATTTCCTGATTTTCTACTTTTAGCGGTTTAATTTTTGAAAAGTTGTTATTAGTCATGAAAACTGCTCAAACTCGTCAGTCGTCACCATGTAAAAATAATGTTTCTTGAAAACTCATATCCGCGATGACTACTTTTTATATCATTCTTAAACAGTTATGTAAAAACTATTGACAGTGAAATGTACAATTCCGGATTATTCGTTTTTTTTTCTTTGTCCTTTTGTACGGGCTAATCTCTGAAATAATGCATGGTGGTACCTTATATACCCGTTTAACATCTTAGATACTTTTTACGACGGGAAAATATATCATTCCTACGGGAAACTGTGCAAGGAAAAGTCAAAAAACAACGGCGGCGTCGCACAATAAGCTTTATTGCCTTGTATTAAAATTATTTCCCTTATGTTTATTAGCTCATTATTCCAATGTCTGCTTAGTTAGGTCGTCCTCCGTAAATTATTATAAGCGGTCCATGCGGCACAATAATCGACGGACAGTCCCCGCGACGCGACGCCCATCGCGTTAAAACTGGCTCCCAATAAGGGTGACCATGATAACAAAAGAAAAAGACATTCTTGTAAACAAAGCGAACAGCAGGTTTGCTATGTAAGGCGTGAGAAGCTCGAGAAGCTGTCAAACGCGACATAGTGACATTAGAACCATAGTGAATCTGTCATTATGTTGCATTTGAGAGCTTCCTACTGATTTATAGTAATGTAGCTGACAAGTTTCGTATCTGCACTTAAAATTCAATTAATATGATTAATGGTTACGATTTACCTTATTTAATTTTCTTTTAAAGACTATCAAATTAAAAAATAAATATTGGTGTTAATAGCTTCATTATTTTACACTGTAAAACAGACTCAACATTATTAGTCGTAATCCTTATACGATTTTTGAAAATCTATTTTACTTACAATAATTCTTGTTTACTTGTCTACTTGAATTAAACCTAGAGGAGTAAGCATTTTTTAAATAAAATAACGACGACTTTCTAGTGTTTGGCAAATGAATTGATTTGATTTTTGATTCTATGGATTTACCTAATTTTTTTTTTTTTCTATGTAACATTGTTTCCAGTACAATGTTTTCTAATTTCATCGATTGTCTTCTTTCATTTGCCAAACTCTATTTACTTTATTTTCGTAATTTACTTTTTCACCAAAATTATTGTCGCCTTAGCTCAACGTGGGAACAGTATGCGGCCGCGCAGCTCTCGCGGGCGGGGCGGGCAGCGCTTTGTTTTCCAAACCATTTCCGGACGTCATTTTTGGAAATTACGATTTTTCGGCCAACCCCCTCATTTGGCCGGTCGTCCCATTCAATTCCAATTTTAAAAACTTGTAATTTTAAATCTTCTTTAGACACTGGCCATCTCTATAAAAGAAATTTCTTAGGAAAAAAAGTACATTGAATGCGAATTGCGATAGTGGTGTACCTAGCACAATATATCTGGAGTGCAGGATAAGCTGAATTTGCGATTCTCTGCCTTACTTATCGAAAATTAAGAAGGGTGCAAGCAAAGTCAAAGTGCTGCCAAAATGATACCAAGTGCTCTTGAGTACACCCATTGCGTTTATTCTCATTGAGGTAGATGTTTTTTACATTCTATAAGTATCTATGTTGGTTCTATGTTCTGATGGTGATCAAAAATAAGCTCATTAATCAGGCATAATTACGTCTCAATTAATTTAGGGGATGGTCTTTCAAGATATAATCTAGAAAACACTTTTAGAAAATTGCGGGTACCTACTGATTCGCGTCGCCATAATTCCTAAACATCATAAAACCACATAGGTATTATACAATACAAATCGCCCAAACATCGATGTGGTAATTTAACATTTCTAAAGGACACAAAGGCGCCGGCTTGTCCACAAAAGACTATATCCAATCGATTATTCTCAAATCGATTATAATGTGAATCGATTACGTCGTGTCACCTGTGGATAATCGATATAGCAGACAATGGCTATTTCTTCATCAGCGACAAAAACGCGAATAGGCTGAGAAATATGGGATTATGGACTTATACTTAATCTATTTATACAGGGTGTCAAATAATTATATATTTTTCTTCGTGCCAGTGTAAGTAAGTACCTATATCGTGTTTAGTATTTTACTCATATAATTTTAGTTTTATACTTATTCATGTTTATATTATTAGAAAACTACATTCTAACACTAATTTTAATAATTTGCAGAATTGATAATACGTAAAGATGATCGAAATAATTTTAAGGGCAAGTTAATGATTAAATGTTCAACTATCTGGAGACTTTTACATCTGCAAGAAAGAATATTCCTATGAAAGCCTAGGAAATTTGAAACTCAATAAAAGTGCCAGCCAATAAATAAATATTTAAAAATAATTCATTTGTATGAGCATATTTTAAAAAATATTTAAATATATTATAGTAGATTAAATATTTGCATAGGAAATAAACAATATTTTACCAAAAAAGTCAATGATAATTATTTTTAAAGAAAACCACACATATTTTTCAAAATAAGAGGTAGGTTGTGATTTGTATTTGTATTTGTTATCCTCAAAAGCCACACGCTAAGCAAGCAAAATAAGAACAGCCTGTATCATCCGTCCATACGTCAAGCCAGCGGGGGAGGGCGTTCAAAGAGCAGTTTGCGGGGCGCGGGGGGTGGCGCCGGCGCAAGCTTTGTGTTTTTTACCCTCATCTTTTACTCTTACCTCTGTCCTGTCTTGACTTTTGATATCAGTTGGTTTACATCGATCTAGAGACAAAAAAATATATTTTGGTCTCTATTATGTTTTGTAATTAGAGTATAAATAGAAAATTCTTTTGTACATTTCGGTCCACTATTGCAGTAAAGTTAAAAGGATATTGGGTTTGGTGGGTTTATTCTAGTGTAATAAATATACTAGATGTGTTGAATATAGCTACTTGAACACTAAATTCTTTTTCATGTTATTACATGAAACTGAAAGTTTTGTTTAAAATACCGCCCACTTTTAATGCAGATGGACAGGCGATGACACCAAAGTGTAAAAATAGGTAAAAAATTATCACAACTATTATTATGGACATCTGGTGATGACTTAATAAATTAGGTAACAATAATTTATTAGCTAGTACGAAATACATAGTATTTGACAGTTCCAAAAATTAAATTCCTTTTTGATATCAGTACAATTTTATTACAGTCAAAGCATTGAGATCTATTCTTCTCCAAAAGTCCGATGCAACCTGGAGACACAACATAAATAAATTAAATACGAGTAAAGTCTCTCAAGTACTTTCTTCCAGTGTCATTATGGGAGTTTACTGTCCTGTTGTAAACGATGCGTATCTTCTTTCAGTGATGGCGGCCTGCGCGTGAGTTGAGGTGACGGCCGGTGAGATCGGAATTCCCATCTCGTTTTGTTCTACGATACCCCTACTACATGTTAATGACGTAATTACTGGCTGCTTACTTTGACTGGATTTCATTGTTTTAAAACTTCATTCACGTTTTCGTGGAAGCGTTTATCTACGCTACGCAGCAATGTAAGCTGCAGTAGGTAATAGATAAGAATGAAATTTTAATCGTAAGTACAGTAGCCAGCACATGCGGCTGGACATGTAACCTTGAGAGCTTGAGAGCGCCCGTTTTCTGTAGCGGCTGGGATGAAATTCGTAGTGCGAATGTCTAGTCGCATATGCTTGCTTCTGTACCTACCTATGTCGTAAGGTTTTTGTCTAATTACTTTGCCTTGAATTTGTAAAATGTACAGTCGATTAAAAATATATTTGTTAATCATCAAATATTTAATACTATACTATAAGTGGAAGTGTGTGTCTATGTGGGATTACTGTAACACAAAAGTTTCTTCTAGGCTACTTAACCTTGAACGTCTCTAGGCTGAAAGGGTGCTGATGCTACTTATCGTATGGGTTTCGTTCGAGGTTAACCTTGATTGTGATAATTCTTCATATGCAACATGAATAACTAAACTAAAGATTTCATCTATCTATCTATCTATCTAACTAAAATAATTGAATACATATACATAGGTTTCTTTGACTTACTTGTTACGTAGAAAATCGACCATTGTCTCTATGTAATTTAACTGTGATTTTAAACATCCGCAAATTAAAGTAATTATTTCGACTTTTGAGCTTACTTCTGAATTCACGATGAGGTAGGTAGGTATGCCATTTACATCGCGATAAAATTTCAGAGTCTACAAATCAAGAGAAAAAAAGCTATCATAAGTCACCCAACACCGGGTGAAAGTCCAAGTTCGAAGCTTTTAAACGGCGTGACGGTTGACAGTCGAGTTGACAGTTGACAGTTGACAAGTGACGCGGGCGTCCGTCCGAGACGGTTAATTTGGTGCCGTGGGTGGCACTCGTACCGTGGACATACGTTAGGTTAGGTACGGCACCATGTAAAAACGGCGAAGTAATGTCCTTATAAATTCAGTGTACATTACTGGCCAAATACAGATAATTTTAGCCTAAACATTGAACAGTACCACAGAAGAAAATAATAGTATTAACCCGTACACAAAGGACACTCACCCCCCCGCACTAAAATGAGTTCCCCGCCCGCTTAAGCTCCCCCCACGCCCCGCACCCCACAGGCGCCGCGGGACTCTGACAGGAGTGTTCAGGGGTGTTTTATATAGCGTTTCAGTGTTTGACTTGTAATTGATATGCAGTTGTTATTCAAAACGTAGTAGGTTGTCAAAACGCGTTTGCTGTATGAAGTGTCCGACCTGTGACAAAACGTCCATGCGCGCGTCAGACTATTTACATGAAAGCTGGGTCGCCACGCTATATAAGGAATCATGCAGACAAGTGAGATAAGCGAGTGCTAGATTGCATTTCTTTTGAAACTATAGTGTTACCATAGCACAGCCTGGATATCTCTGTTGTTGTTCCTTACACAGGCGAATTTTGATGTCTGTTTCATCCAGTACGATACCCAGTGTTGGGTTGACTCAATCTCAGCTGAAAATCACACGTTACAGTTTTACTTCTGAAATAATGGCAAACAAGATCTACAGAATTGAGATCCGAACATTGATTTGCATTTTATAATTAGATTTCTTATAAACTCGCTTGCAATAATTCAAACTGATGAAAATGCAAACCATTGGCGCCATTTCTAAATTACGCATATTTTTTTACAAATTGTAATATTTTACCAAGTTCCTTCTTATAACATAAGATTGAGCAGTAATGTAATATTAAAACCCGTTTTTATCGCCGTAAGTCCATTGATAGGGGTGTGACAGGTTGAACGCATGTTAAATGGTCAAACGGCACGGCGATTCGAAGTAATGCACGATTACTTTACTGCTTGTCCTGTACTGGGGTCGGGTTTCGGAGGTGGCTGAACTGCGGTAAGACGTAAGTCATTAAGTTTTCTTTGCAAGGTTTTTCACGATATTTCAAAGTTCTACAAGCCTCTGAGCACTTATAAAAGTAGCTTAGTGATTACCTAGTGTGTCTGCCACCGAAGGATAGTGTAGGCACGTATAGGTTCAAAAGGTAGTCATTATGTATTAATATCTATTATATAATTTGGCTGTCTTGATCTCTGGAAAGATTTATCTTTTTTGTTTAAAAGTTGAATGACCAGTTGTCTGGCTTTCAGAATACAGGCTCTGCATATTTCAGTGTGGTCAGGTAACTATAAGTGAGATTATCTTATTGCATACTTATTAACCTTCAACTTCATTTAACGTCCTCTAGCTTGATAGTTACATACTAATTATTTCTAAGTTACTACTCATTTTAATATGCTGACTAAGTAAGTTTGAAGACCCGCCCTTTTCGATCACTAATATCCGAGATTTCCGCGCAGTAAAAAAAACTGAAACGTCACTTAATATGAAAAAGCAATCAACACGTCACCGCCGCGCGCGCAGCCTTTGATTCGGATCCCGACTCGCACCTTCGGGAATGCTTTAATCAATATCATTAGGGTACAGTACACCGCAATGTCGTAAAGATGACATTTTGGGTAAAGATGTTGGAAAAAATTGGTCATTTAAGAACAGAATGCGAATATCAATTTTCTGAGATAGAAAATAGAGTTGTCGTTTTTTTTTTTTTGTTTTTATAGATTTGTCTACGTTGCCAGTGGCAAAGTCAACAGCTGCTTACGATATGACGTCATTAAGTGTTTTAAGAAAACCCTGTGATGAATATAGAAAGACTGACTTTTCAACGGGCCAACAACGTGGGTAAGGTGGTAAGGCCTTTTCCTCCTAATCAAAAATGATCTTGTATCTCTCGATGGAAATGGCCCACCTATTGTCATGTCCTGCATGCCCTGAGTCTTGCACGCCGGAGGAGCTCATGGAGGCCTCAGAAAGAGCAATCAGGGTGGCAGGATATTGGGCAACAAAAATTTAAAACTAGCCATCGACACGACAGAAGAAGAAGATGGAAATATGTATGAACGTTAAGATTTATCTTATGGACAAATTTTGTTAACGCTTTTGTTTGATCGGGAAACAAATTTGGACAAAAAAGTAACCTTCACATTGATCACAAATTGAATCTTTAGAGCGAAAAAATCTGTAAAGCCCAAACTTAGGCGGCTACCTGTACCACATATAATTGCATCACAAAGTGTCAAGCGACAATGGTTCTTGGGTGTCATCTAGTGTCACAAAAACAGTATTTTTGGCCGGTCATTCTGGTTGATGAGCGCGGCTTTTGTTTGGCGGCGCTTTGTGGCAGCGGCCTGCGCAAGAGTTGATGCGGAGGTGTGGGATTGTTGGTTGAGAACTGTTGCTCTTAAATGACTTTGAGTGTGTTTACGGGGAAGATGACGCGGCGACGTACTTGAAGGTATTGGAGTGACACCAAGTTTTTGTAAAGTTTTCAAATTCTTGTTTCAAATACTTAGACGGCCCCGTAGCCTAGTTGGTAGTATGTCTGTCTACAAAGCAAGGGTCGCGGGTTCGATTCCCTCCCAGGGCAAACATTCGTGTGATGAGCACTTGTGTTCGCCTTGTGTCTGGATGTTGTATATATATCATATAATATCTATGTACATATTTCCGCTGTCTGCCACCCATAGTACAGGCTCTGCCTAGTTTGGGGTCAAGTGGCCGTGTGTGAGATGTCCCCACATATTCTTTAGTTTATTGATAACGGAAAGACTTCCTGAAGTTCTGCGATCCTGAACCTGCCTTTCAAAAAAGAACGAATCTGTACTTCACGGAACATTTCGAAAATTAATATGTAGATAAACACACTTTAATACACACAAAAGATACAATAATTAAATTAAACAATGGACACCAATGGTAATCAGTGTGCTCAAAGGCGGCCTCATCACTTACAGCGATCTCTACCAGGGAAGTTATCGATTGATCTCTAGTCTGTACCAAAGTTATTTACCACTAACTTTCCGCTCCGCGGCCCGCCCGCTCTAACAGATTTTTTCGTGGGAATGAGGTAGATATTATTGTAGTTTCATTAAAATCCATTCAGTAGTTTTCCATTCCTTATAGACATAAACATACATCCATAACGTTTGCGTTTATAATATTAGTAGGATTTTAGATTTTTTAGAATACCTATAGGTGTGGTGTGAGTTAAAAATTGTTCCAAAAAACAAACTGCCTTATCTATACATTCTCTCCTAAGTCTAGAAAGGCTCTGAAGTGATATTTTTTGTCCACCGTCACGACATATGCTGTTAAAGACTTTGGAATACAAAAACTCCTATTGTAGTCGCTCCAATTTCCTTGGCTGCTCCAAAACGATGACATTGCCGATTTTTTCTTACTTTAATCTACAGTTTAGATCGACTAATAAAACACGTGTGCTCTTAAAAATAGGGTTCTAAGTTGATTTTTCGAGCAGCAGATGTATCTTTGCAACTTTGATACACAATTTAAGGACCGTTATCATAAAAAAGGAATAAAGGGCATGTCCTCACACGTCGCGTCGTTTGACAAAAAAATTAAGTATTTTAATTTTGCATGAAATGACTTTTTGGAGAAGCTTGACAGACGAGTTATCACTTTTTTTTCGTCTTCGTTACGGGACGGATTTGTGATCGTGATTAATGTTTGCAAAAACGTCCGTATTTTTGTTTTTATTTTAAAAGAACCTAACTAATTGTAAGTAGGTACGTTTTGGTATTTACTTCAAGTTGTTTGTTACAAAATAATATGCATTTTGTCCTTAATTTATTTTTAAACAATAATTCAGGCACTTTCAAAACAGCTCAAATAGATAAACAAATTAAGTACAATTTTAGTAAAAAATAAAACAAAACGGTTTTCTTTTTCACTTAAACATTTTTTTATTCTTTCCCTATAAGATTATGTCACTGAACAATAAAATCACGGTGACATTGATTTTTTGTATGCATTGTTCAATTCTATTACTTAAAGGTACAACAATACAATTAAATTATTTTCGTCAAGCACGAAAATTACCATACATTCTTGAAAAACCTCTGACAGCGAAAACTTTGATTTAGGTACTTAGGTAGAAAGAAACAGGTAAAAAAGTAA
Source organism: Teleiodes luculella (assembly GCA_948473455.1). Classification (NCBI taxonomy): domain Eukaryota; kingdom Metazoa; phylum Arthropoda; class Insecta; order Lepidoptera; family Gelechiidae; genus Teleiodes; species Teleiodes luculella. The sequence continues at coordinate 10,303,526 of OX419598.1, read as the reverse complement.
AAACAATCTACCTCTATGGGTAAAAACGACACAAGTTTGTGCACATGTTTTGAATGTAAACTTTTAAGACTTCATACTCAACCAGTAATATAAAAGACATAAGAAAAAATAAATAAATAAATAAATAAATATACTTAAAAAAAGTCCCCGATCCTCAAACCTGCAGCGTCAGCATCTTGCAATTTTAGCTGGCACCAGATGGCACCACGGGAAGGAAATAAGGGGTTTGACGACTTGCAAAAAAAACATAAAAATTGAAAAAGAAAAATAAATACGTACAGCAGCCAGCACATGCGGCTAGACATTTTAACCTTGAGAGCGCCCGTATTCCGTAGTGGTAGGGGTGAATTTCGTAGTGAGAATGTCCAACCGCATGTGCTAGCTTCTGTAGGTACTTTATTTTTTTGGAAATATATTTTCGTAGTCGCAATAGTTATACTAGGTATATTACATTTAGTACCTTTTATGTAATGTGATGCAAAAGGTGCTCGTTACGTCACCATTACATCTTCCTAAGTAATATTTTAGACACGAAAGTTTGTGGCCAGGATGGATGTATGGATGAATATTTGACGCAAAAACTACTACCTACCTACTTAAAGATATTTTAATGAATAACCGTTTTGGTGCCATATTATGTATTTTTTCTTGTTTCTGGCAACGATTTCGAACATAAAATTAGTTCCAATAAAATTCCGCATATATAACAAAAAGGTATTTTTTTCTGTGCTTTTAAATACCTATTATTTTATTTATTTACCCTAGTAGCAGTAGTGTTGTTCTTGATGGCCCAGTAAGGTATCTAATACATATCAGTATTAGGCCGGGAGATGATGACAGAAATTTTTAGGTCATTTGTTACAGTATGGCGGTTTAACAGGGGTCTTAGTACGCAATGACAAAAAGAAAAATGATGGTCATAGCGCTGGTACTGGCGGCCCAATCGCGTGGGCTTTAGTGAACTAGTCGGATAAATTACGAAAGTCAAACGATTTGTACCTACCACGAAAATTTTATTATTTTCCGATAGCCCGTACAAAATAACTAGACGACAGTGTCATGCCATACTTCTCCGGTGTGACTTACAGCCCGCCATACCGACTTATAAATTAAAAATAAAACCATTTGTACCAGGGTCATTTTTGCACAGTTTGATCATCTTCGTGCAGTCATTTACGAAAATCACCATGCCATACTTTTCGGACGGATCCAAATGGTCGCCATACCGCCGAAAATCTGCATTATTTTTTTTCGCGATTGGGCCGCCAGTACCAACGCTATGACCATCATTTTTCTTTTTGTCATTACGTACTAAGACCCCTGTAAAACCGCCATACTGTAACAAATGACCTAAAAATTTCTGTCATCATCTCCCGGCCTATATGCAAATGTATGAATATATGGATCCACCGTCCGCCGGAAGTAGTAGCAGCCGCGCGACCGGAAACGGAAGTGTATACAGCCTGCGGCGTGAACAAACCATGCACTAGGCTATTGTATAGATATAAATATGTTGCATAGAAAAAATCTGGTTTTACTTTGTAGTGTTTGGTAAAGCGATATTTATTTATTTATTTATTTATAGAGTATTTACCTACATTTTACTGTAACAATCCTACTAAGATTATAAACGTGAATTTTTTGAGGATATAATGTATGTTTATTAAGTAGGTACTCTTTCACGCAAAAACAACTGAATACATTTAATGAAACTTTACAATAACATAGCTTATACTTACATCAGAATAACACATAATAACACATAATCACGGGCGGAACCGCGGGGCGGATCTAGTAATAATATATTTGAGTACACAGTTAAATAAAAATAACGTGAATGACGTCACGATAACAATTTCAACGGCTAGGTCCTTACAAAAAAACTAACGAATTGTATTTCTGTTACATTATGTTGTTCATTATCGGTTACAAAAACGTAGTTGCAAAAACTACAATACCTAAGGGCGATTACGCACCACGTCCGTTCCTTCTTTTTCCGACTTTTTTCCTTCTTCTTCCGTCTTTCTTCCTTTTCCGAATCTGAGAACGTGCATACAAACTCTAGGTATCAGATTGAAAAAAAAAAGTATTAACTCTTTCAGATTCGGGACGGAATCGGACGATAGTGCGTAATCGTTCTAAGACTATCAAAGATCAATAGTTTTGAGCACTTTTAATGTAAATTTCTTATCTCCTTTAATCAAATTAGAAATCTGATAAGCGTTCTATTTCTAACAAGAATTTCTATTTCGATTCTAAAAGAGTAATTTTATTATTTACTAATTGGAATCAGACAACATTTTCACTTTTCAGTATTCTGTTTCTTATTGCAATAGAAAACGGAGGGTTTATACATAAAACGCCTTATTTCTGAGATAAAAATTTCTACCTTCTACAACACTTTCAAAAGGTATAAAAATGAAGACATTTCTCTAGGTTCACAAGTGCCTTTTCGACACAAGCATACGTCAATTTAAGAATAAGAATAAGAAATATTTATTTGTAGGACATCACAACACAGAAATTGACAATAAGAAAATACAATTAACACAATAAACTACACACATGAGACAAGAGCGATGCAACTACCTACTTGCAAACATCCCCCTGTGTTGCGACACCCACACAAAAAGGGCCAAACTGAGCAAAATTTTAAAAAATCCTCTTATCTTAATAAATACTTATCAGTTAGAAATGATTCGTAAGTAGGTATTTTAGTATTGGATAAGTAAACTACAGATTTCTCCCGACAATGACAACGTTGCAAAAAGGAGGGTTATGATAAATATTGTTATTCCCTAATTAGAATACACACGACTATTGGATTATTTTTAAAGAATTTATTAGTTTTCAGTATGTATTACTTAAAACTCTTAGAAGTAAAAAACATAATCCTCCTTTTTGGCTTTACACAGTTAGGTAAAAAAGAGTTGACCAATTATAGCAATAGCAAGACTGCCAATCTTTAAAATTTTATTTTGAAACCCATACGATAGGTAAGCAAGCAATATAATTTAGTATAAGGTACCTATAGTTTTATAATTTACTCGTAAAGGTAGTTTTGTTACAAGTGCACTTTAAATAGGTCGGTATGATATTAATATAAACTTATTAAAATACTACAATAGGTTTATAAAAAACAAGTCTTACGCATGACATCAAAGGACTGCCATTATTCTCACTCTACTAACATACCTATTAGACAAAAAAACATACCTACTACAATTTGTTGTAGGTACATTGTTCTAAGAACATAGGTCGTCATAGGTATACCAATAGGTATATACTCGTAACTGTCGAAACACATTATTAATACCTACGAGCTAGGGTGAAATAAAACATTTAAAAACGAATTTCGAGTTGTCCCTTTCAATTATACAGACAGATATAAACTGTTAATACAGTTGAGATTGAGATTAGATTAGATTAGATTCTGTAGTTGAGATTTATCTCTACATAATGTAGTTTAGATAATTGTAATTTAAAAACCTAAATAACTTTATAAAATAACACGAAAATTCTAAGAAAATCACAAATTGGGAATCTGACTGTAAATTAGATTTGAAATTCTTATTTACTATGAAAACAATGTCTGCAGTAAACTTTGCCTACGTAGCGCTACGAAACTCTACGCTCTCTACCAAATAAACTCCAACCAACCACGTGACAGGGCGTTGACCTTTTGTGTCGCTGTGTCACCACGATGTCATTGGGCGCGGACGACGCTCCCCATTGGTCGACGATGTCGCAGGCGGCCTAGCGACATCGCTGATTGGTCGCTATTGTCACACGGGGGGCGGAGCGAACTTGTTCCAATTTTAAATTGAGGAAAACATGTAGTAATAGTAATAGCACTAGGTACTACTATTTGGTATTCTGTGGTAATAGTAGTACTCGTAGTAATAGTGCTCTACTAGTTATTTTGTTATTCTAGCTGTCACATTACCTTATCTATTAAAAATTTTAGAGAATAATGCTTACCCATTTTAAACAAAGAATAACTAATTTTAAAGATAAAAGAATTCAGAGGCGAGCTCGTTTTGAAACTATGTTCCAATTTTAAAATTCCTCTGGAAAAACCCCAGGCGATTTTTCGTCACCCGGCGCGAGCGAGCGGGGTGCGGGGTGTCGCTTCGCGCGGGGGGAGGTAGTATTGATCGCGTCTCGCCCCCCGCACCCCGCGCAAAAATGTTGCCATCTGCGGACCAAGTGGAAACAGGTGGACGTTGCGAATTAGAGATTTAGGTTACGACACAGATTATACGATGATGAAGGGAGAGACTGGTAGATAACTATGAGTCCGGTAAAACTTGATGTTATGTCGATTTCGTAACACTTTTTTTAGAATTTACTATTTACTTTATCAATATAAAGTAAAACAAAAAAACTTTTTGCCCTAGTTTATAATGACCAAAAATGTAGAGTTCAATGATAGGTAGGTACCTACTTACTAATAAATTTCTTCTTTTTTTCTAGAAACTATAAACTAGGTAGTTGAAATCTGAAAACTCATTGAATATTTTATACAATTCGAGGTAAAGAACATCACCTAACCTAACTTGTCACATTGTGAGAAAATTCGATTTTCAGAAAAAGATAATTTGCCCTATACCTATAGGATAGCTCTAAAAATCTGAACAGTCTAAAGTTTGTAGCCAATTACATGAAATTTGTAATTATATAAAATCTCAGCATGTAGGTACAAAAAAACTATAAGAAGCTCTGTGTGCTGTTATACTGCAGATTAAACATGGACTTAGTTATTTATTAAATTACAAGTCGATGGGATAGAAAATTAAGGCACAAACCGAGGTGAAATAGTTTTTTTTTCGTGCGACTATATCATTAATTTATCAAATAACGAATGAAAAACATAAAATCATATTGTAAGTAATTTTTTCACGTAATTTCACACGCAATGTGCGGTGAGGGAATGAAAGGTTGCTCTTTTCAATTACTTTGATTCATTCGGGTAGTTCTCGCAACTACACTTTTGAAAATATAGTTGATGGAGAACAGAACAGACTCTTTGTAATTTGATCATGTGGGCATTATTGATACTGCCTAAGAGTACCAGCTAGCTAAAACAGATTCCAAGTTCGGTGAAGCTTGATTGGTCGTATCGTACCTTTTCGACACAAGCGTTAGGTTAATTAAAAAAAAGCGAACATATAACTTATGGTGGTCTTACCTTTATACCTAATACCCTAACTGTACCTATCAGCCCCCTAGCATGACCATTCGCGTATGATACATAATTTTGTAGTGCGTATTATCTTATCGTATTGGAGTATTGGAGGATATTTAAATATGGCGATATGGCTAGAGTCTCGAAGCTTTATGACAATGAGGAAGTGTCCTAAAAAAATCTAATTAGTCCGTCAGTTAGATTACTAAAAAATAATGTACACGTATTTTTTTTTCGTCTGGCAAACGAAAAATGCCGACGATACAGCACTTTGAAATTTCCAGTAACGACACGCCGCCATACAAATTGTACGAAACAAGTGACGTCATAGTACCCTTCGCATACATTTTGATTCGGTAAATCTTCGTCAAATTGAAAAAAAAAACGTGTTAATTTTTTTCGATAATCTAACAAAGGGATTAATTAGAATCGATTATTTTTTTCCGAGGACACTTCCCTATTATAATATGTATGTGCGACCAATTTTTATCACAACTAGAGCTTTCTATCTGTACTTATGAAATAGAGCCGTTCTTTCAGTTCGCGATATACCTACGTCAGAGTGAGCTTAAGAGATTCCCTACACTAGCATCTTTCGAGCTTCTTTTGAGCGTAGGTATACAATAATGAGCAGCAAGGCGAGTAAAACAAAAGACGGACGCGGATGATTGTATGCGCGACACACGACATCGACGCTCGAAAGACGCTAGTGTGGGGGATCTCTAAATACAAAGTCACAGAATATAAATTACATCACTGTCCATCCCGACCGGATTTGGCCGCCGACTGAAAAACCTCTTGTTGGAAAATCCTTTGTACTCAGTAAACGAGTACAAAGATTTATGTAAAAAATTGTAAGCAATTATTAAGTTATTTTTATTCTACTTGGACATTTTTTATTGTGAATTTATTAAATTAATTTCTTTTACTATTATATATTATCTGGACATAAGTATTATGATCATTTTTTAGCATTTGACATGAGTTAATTTACCATTATGGTAATACTAATTATTTTTATTTTTATTTTTTGACATAATATAACATTTTTCATTATTTCCTTGACATAAATGAATTTCTTTAATATACATACCTATATATTTTTGGTTTTTATACATACTCGTATCGACGATCATACTACGGATGTCCTTTTTTATAATATTGTAAAAACGTGTGCAATCTTGTAGTATGTGATAAATAAAACTAAACTAAACTAAACATCCTTTGATCGAAAGCCGTAAACCGCCAATAAAGCCGATTGGTTCGCGTCTAGTGATGGTGGCGACGCAGCGGCCGCCGCCGGAACTAAACGCATTAGGCATCCGTCGCTGGGAGCAATTTTATTCAGCCGTTACCTCACTTTATTACTAATGAGCTTTATTAAACTCCTGTACCTCGCTTTAAGAGCTACATTTCGCCTTCATTTTATGTCCATTGCGTCGTTTATTAGTCTCTAAAAATTGTCCTTTATTTTTTACATACTGGCCACGTAATGTACAGTACATGAGATTGTAGTTGTAATTGGCGAAACGCTATCCTGGTGCTACCAAATTATTACAGGTAATGAACATTTAAATGGCAGAATAGAAATTAAGTTAGTACCCTCAGTATTCCTGGTGACTTGACTTAAAATATGTGATAGGGTCTATGTAATAGGCTATTTGACTGGTTTTTAAAATATATTTTTTATTATTCAGTAGAGTTTGTGGATCCCAGTAATAGTTGTATTTTTTAATTCTGGTACATATTTCCTAAAAATATCAAAATAAAAATTCAATATTTAAGTAGCGCGCCAAAACGCTACTTTGACAATATGGCGTCGCAATGGCATCGGTGACGTCACTAGCCAGTACTACTACTACAAGTTGCTTAAGTAGAAAACGATGTTTACTGGCTAGTGACATATGTCCTATACCCGACCAAACAGGAGCGTTTTGAGTCACGTGACAAACGCCAAAAAAAATCCATTTTTATTTACGGATTTTTACATAAATTAATTATTATTTTCAACTTCCCATAGTAAATATCCATTTTTAAACTTACATTACATACTGATTACAGTAATTAACACTTTATTTTTCGCATTGTCAAATAGCCTATTACTACCTAAAGGAAAATTAGATTAGATCCATATTATAAGGTAGATAGTTATACCTACATAGACATACCCAACCTACGATATTTTAACTAATAAAAAACCTAAACAAAAAAAAAGTTTTTTAACATACTAATATAATAAATAATAATAAGAGGAAAGATTTGTATTTTTGTGTGTGTGTGTTTGTAATTAATAAACTCAAAAACTACTAAACCGATTTCAAAAATTCTTTCACCATTAGAAAGCTACATTCACCCTGAGTAACATTGGCTGCCTTTTACCGCAGGAAAATGCCTCATTCCCACGGGAAAAACTGTTAACGCGTGCGGAGCCACGGCTGAAGGCTAGTCCATTCTATAAAATGAAATGGCACAAAATTATTCTTGTCTGGCAATAAAGAATCTCAACATTTCAAAAATGGAACAGTAAATTTTTAATAAACAAGAAGTGTCTTTACATTGACTATAGGTACCTAAAAAGCTAAGCATATTATATAGGTACCAATACATTCACTGCACACTAACACATTTCCATTCCATACGTCATACGACAGCCAACAATGGGTTATTAACAATATCAGCAGATGTGTTCGACGCCACCTGAGCGGAACACTCGCGTGGCGCGATCGCACTAAATCATAATGTTTAACTGTAATAATGACCCGATAAAACACCCAAAAAGAAAAACTGGCCGGTAGAGCGCTTCATGCGTTCTTTTTATTTAAAAAAAAAACAGCAACCAGCTGATTTGAACGTGATTGTTTTTTTTTTTTTCTGAACCTTCACAAACAACGGATTGACTTATCTACTTCATTACTTACTCGCTGAAAGGTTTATCAAGTCTGCCCAAGACTCTTGATTTGTTGATCATAAATTGATTAGTCGTCATAATTTGAAACGTAAATAAAAGCTCTACACTATGGGGACACTTTGCTTTACCTATTTATTATAAAAATATCTTTATACCGTTTTAACTCAAGAAGCATTTAAACAGATTGAAATAAAAAATATGGATTGGGGAAAGAGTTGGATGAAAGGAACTTTACTATATTTACTGTGGGAAAATACCCCATTCCCAAAGTAATAAAAATGACCGCTGGTAAAGCCGCGGGGTTAACAATTACTAATGTTATATTTTCGTGATTTATTAGTGATTTCTCCATTTAGTAGCGTGAGATAAATGCTTAAGGCTAAATTCGGTAGAGACGCAATCATAAGAGCGGAAATCATAAATTTTTACAAAAGGATGTCGTCGAAACAAAATTTCAATAATCGATCGCTTTCCCATAATAATATATATCATTAAGCTATTCAAGTCTATAATGAAGCGATGACGATGTGAATGATGCATCCCCCGCGACACAAAGGGACCGTTAGACGCATTAATATCATACAAACAACACTATTCCCTATCCTCTTTCCCTTTTTTGTGTGCTGACAACATTGAAATTTTCGAATGTCACGCCTCGTTCATTGCGGCAGCGCGGGAAAATAAATAAAAACGAGAACGTTCTTTTTTCAAAACACTCGGCGCCAGAAAAAAGTTTGTTTCGGGTTCATTCCGAGACATGAACATATTAATATTAGAGCACTTATTAGTGCACCTGATTAGGATTTCCACCATTTTGTACTAAAAATGCCCACCAAAAGTGATGAGTTATTAGGTTAGGTACTTACTTACAGCCACTTGACAGTCGTTCCTCAGTGCATTGAAATGTATTTACTAGGTTTATGAACGTCATATGCTTATTTTGCTTTTATTAGTCGTATCTTCAACTTCTTCTCTATTATGGAAATGAATGAGTTTTAGCATAAAATTTAATAATCCTACAAAGGCTTGGCTTAATTTTATTAGACTTACCTACCTAATTGAATAGTTTAGCACTTTTAAATGATTTTCGGATCACATGAGCTTTTCAATGTCGTAATTGCGAATTCTGTCTTGCTCGGTACCCCACTTTAAATCGAAAAGTATCAAAGTTTCTAATAAAAGGTCTCGGTATAGATCTCTGGAACATGCTTAGACGTTCCGTTATATCCTCATTTAATCGAAGGATGCGTTCCTATCGACGCATTGTGCTTTCATTTTATTTTTTGTTAGTTTTGTTTTGTCGTCGGAACACCGGACATAATCGAATTTTTGACAAACAATATGGGATGAAATTGGTTCCTTTATTGATGTTCCTTTTATGGTGGCGGTTAAATTATCGGTCTTGTCTCGGCAAAAGAGACGATGACTGCTTGTTTGTCTCACATAGATTAATGTATTGTTATTGATAGGCAGATAGATAGATGGATTGTCTACCTATCTACCACAGATTGTCATAAATAAATTATGAAGAAAAAGAAAAAGATTTTTGGCGGACGGACGAAAGAGAGAGGTAATGAAGCTTTAAGCAATTCAACTCAGATTTGCTTGAAATTCTAGAGATATCAAAATACAAGTACTCGTAGACTAGTACCTAATGAAATGATAATTAAGTACCTACAAAAAGCGCTATTTATATAACAATAAAAAGACTCTTATAACTTTATGGCAGTAATTCTCAACCGTTTCCTCCAGCCGTAACACAGAAGTCTCCGGGCGTTGGACTCACACATTCCCACCGGAGGGACAGAACGCCCGTGGCCGAAACAAGGCGCATAATTACAGAGATCACATTTACGAATGTAAATGCGGCTGACTGTACCCCTTCATAAATCATGTTGCGGTCATCTGCCGCCCGCGGCGCTGCCGACGCGGCTGCCAAAACCACCACTGTAGTAAGACCTCTTCCGACACTGACTTCTTTTACTTATCTGTACCGTGCACAAGATTATAAAGGACCATGTTTGGCTGTAGACTACAGGCCCGTGTTAAAAAAATGATGGGTCATTTGAACCACCAGATGACCTATGTAGAACGATATAAGAGCATAAAATAATAAGATTCAGCATTATGCCGTCACTTGTAAGCTGTCCAACTGAGTGCAGGTGAGAATTCAAAAGTACAGGTAGAGTGAGTACATTTTGGTCATATATTTTTGTACGGCATTCTTACCATCGATAGATCCATGAAAAATAATAAGAAAACAAGTAGTGCCGTAAAAAAATGGTGCGCCAAAAAGTCGGATTTTTTTTTTATTTTCCGACAATTTCCAGGGTGAATTTGGTCATTTGATTTTGTACGGCATCAGTTTTATACTATTTCAATACTGCTTCTTATCCATTATTCCGCAACGCCGTACAAAAATCATGCGACAAGGGGAAAAAACCGAGGGTTGCAACCCCCTCTCTTTCCGTGGTCCAGGGGGTGATTTGACACAACATCAAATTTATTTATTTCGAAAGTATTTTATGCATAGATAATATTTTTTCATATGCCGTACATTTTCGTTGGTTCATAGGGGAAAAAAATGAAAAAGAAAAAATCTAAAAGAAAAAATCCATATAACGAAAAGTAAGGTGAAATTCATCATGATATTTTTCTATACGGCATTTAGATAGTTTATTTGTACTAATTTTCATAGAGAACTTCATAATTTAGACAGAGAAGATAATTCGGACGTCGATGAAGACGTTGATTCTGATAACAACTCAGCGGCTGATTCCGATACTGAATAATTTAAAGAAAAACCATATTTTTTATTATCATCATCATTAAATATATCGAATTTTTCTAAAAAAATGATTGTTTTATTTATTCACACCATTACAATGAAACAAATAAATTATATATATGTATCAATAATGTTCGAAGTATATAGTAAACCAAAAAGTATACAAAACTGTTGATACTGTGATTGACAGTTTCAATTTTTGGATATAATATACACACCGTTTCACTTCAGTTAGACGTCATAGTGATTTTATCATATTATCAATTGTTCTCTTCGAAAATATGTTAATGCCGTACTGTATCAGATGGCCATAAAGTACCCTTAAAATGGTAGCGTCATTTTCATCAGCCTAAAAGATATGGTCTGCATTAAAATGTACGGCATCATTTTTTCCTAATTTATTTATGTTAATACTATTTAAAACATGGGATACAATGTACAAAACTGCTATATTTCATTAATCTATGATATTTAAATTTCTGCAATAATTTGCAAAATTTCAGTTTTTGTATTTCTCTATAATTTTTTTCAGAACAGTTTCTTTTGAACGGCAATACTATATAACAATTGCATTTTACAATATCATGTTAAAAAAAAAGTTCCCGTACAGGATCAAATGATTTTACAGCTTTAAAAATCAAGAATACGATGAAATTAAGATAATTATTGATATAAATTCAAATGAACAATCATTTTTTGACGGCATTATTTTTAATAGTACTTTTAAGTGCTAGATAATGTTTTGGAACCGAAGCCGTACTTTTTCAAATCACCCCCTGGACCACGGAAAGAGAGGGGGTTGCAACCCTCGGTTTTTTCCCCTTGTCGCATGATTTTTGTACGGCGTTGCGGAATAATGGATTAGAAGCAGTATTGAAATAGTATAAAACTGATGCCGTACAAAATCAAATGACCAAATTCACCCTGGAAATTGTCGGAAAATTAAAAAAAAATCCGACTTTTTGGCGCACCATTTTTTTACGGCACTACTTGTTTTCTTATTATTTTTCATGGATCTATCGATGGTAAGAATGCCGTACAAAAATATATGACCAAAATGTACTCACTCTACCTGTACTTTTGAATTCTCACCTGCACTCAGTTGGACAGCTTACAAGTGACGGCATAATGCTGAATCTTATTATTTTATGCTCTTATATCGTTCTACATAGGTCATCTGGTGGTTCAAATGACCCATCATTTTTTTAGCACGGGCCTGTAGTCTATGGGTGGCGTCTCGAAATGTGTATCAACGGAACGTATTGTGAAGCTCGTTCTTTTTTTAAATCGCGGCGGGCGCGCCTGACAGATGTATGTAATGTTGCCATGTGCACTCTGATAGGGACTCGCTGGACTTACATTATAGGGTAGTGTTTAGTCGGTGCCTTTGACAGTTGCATGAAAAATGTAAATGATTTGTCTGAGATGCGTTGTCAATCATAATGACGATATTATACGACGGCTGGTCTGGTTGATCGTCTCACACAGATGTTTGATTAGGTATAAAAAGTTATAAAGATATATTTAAGAATAACTCTACTCTCGTGAAAAAAACTCGTAAATTATCTATTTAAATATATATTTTTTTAAATTATTATGATTATCTTTAATAGTGTAAAAGCCTATAGGTACTTACTCACATTTATTATAGGGTCACATCACTCATAAAAATTATAGTACCTAATACGCACGTATCCTGCACTACCTGAACAAAACATTATGTCAAGATGAACCGAATCACAGTTCACACAGTATCACCAACACATGGACGCGATGACGTCACGCGTGACGCAGGCAATCACGTCGGTCCAACTTCCAGCAACTGTCAACGCACACGATAACGCGATGCGATTCCGGGAACCAATCTGACGATCGGATCGTCTGGTTTATCGCAAACAGTATCTTGACCTGACACGGAACTGGTGATTCAGTTTTAGTAGTCATCTGAGCATAAGCTACAAACACACATAAGTACTGGCTGGTTATGATTACATTTTTTCTTAAATACCTAACTTTTGCAATTCTGTTTTCAATTTTCAAGTCGCGAGAATTAATCCAGATAGGGGTTAAAAAATAAGCACTTTTTGCGACGTGTTAAATTTTCAAAGCCTGCTTATTTTGCGACTTGCTCATTGTGCCAAGAATAGTTTTTTTTTATACCCCATTTGATTGTGCGGCCTAAATCATATTCAAACATTGTATTTTCTCTTAGACCACGTTTCCTTTTTCAGCGACTCTAGTAAAATTTTATTCGTTTTGTTGTCACGTGGTTTAAAATCTGCGACATACAAATTCAATAACTACATAGTACGACGCTCGCCTATTAAGTTGATAGTGATTTTCATAATAATTTCAAATTTATTAATAATAACTAGTAATTATGTATTTATTTTAAATGGTACTTAATTTATAGTTTCTGGGTGAGGCCTACCACAAGAATCGTGACTAAAACTTAGTAATTACAAACTGGTTAATTATTTTATTAGCAGCGTGCGCCTACTCTTGCTAAAGTTGCAACTAATAATTATGTATTTACATCACATTTCATCACAACTCGTGTCGTCACCTTCGAACAGTTCCAAAATATAACCCCATCAGATAAGGTGGCACCGAGCGTGCCCACTTCGTAATTGAATTCAATATCTTACTAATTTATAGCGTCTTCACTAACAGCCACTGATACCATCTCTGAATCTTGGTTAATTTTCTTTGACCCTCCCCTCCATTCGATTCCCAACTCTAATTCTAAGCCACAAAAACTGAAAATTCGTCGGCTGAGATTAACACTGTTTTGTTTTTAATTTAATCACATTTATACGTTCAAATGTCACGTTTCAAAATTCGAACTCCTATAAACTAATTCCTATCTGAAAATGTACTATATTAACTGAAAAGTAGAGTTCAAAATTATAAAAGCCCTGTGCAATAAATAAAGCCTGGTCAGAACAATTGCTTCTTTTTCTCTAACGTGATGTTCGCAACAACATTTGCGGTTCAAGTTCAGAATTCATTGCTGGCAGTCTTAACAACGCTTTCTTCACCAACTGTATAAAAGTTGAAATGTACAGCTAAAAATAGTATGTTTTAATAATATTACGAATTACATTAGCGTGTCCAATGCGAAAGGTCGTGACCTTCTCGATGTTAAGATGATAAACGGGCATCGTTTTGTCGCTTCTGCCTCCAAGGCGCAGGGCATTGTGTTTTGTATTACTTAATTATTTTTGGTTTATTTCGTAACATCGCTTTTGCGTGGCTATTGTGGTGGGCGGGTTTTATCAGTGAATGGTATTTGATGGGTTTGAGAGGTATTTATTGGGGGCTTCTTTGAAACAATGAGAAGCTTGTGCGCGTGCTAAAGCTGTTCAACGAGGGAGGATGTTTCTAACATTTGTAAGACAATCAACGAGAAGTATTGTTTTTCATTATCAAATAGTAAAAACAACATTTTTGACTGCTCTATACAAACTGTCAATATTAGTTTTTTAATGTCGATTTTCTTTTATTCGTTTTCAGGAAAAGTTTCATTAGAGAGTTGCGCAAATAACTGAACATATTTTGTTAGTGCGAGGCTGCCACTTATAGGTACCCTGTAGAACAAAACAGTTAAAAGTAGGTGTATGTCAATTTATATAAATGTTGTTGTGGTACAACAATAAATACTGTATCGTATTTGATAATAACATTAATAATTTATTGGGTATGTCACGCACGTAACGTGCAAGTTTGAGAACGGCAGCAAATTGCACCCTAAACTCACCCTTAGACAAGTAAATATAAAAACTAGAAGCAACAACACTGGGAAAAACTGATAATTGGTGAAATATAATTATAAATTTTGACGTCAAGAAATAAAAATGCTCAATTAACGTTTATAAGTTCTTACAAAATTTTAATTTTCACACCTATTATGTATAAGGCTAGTAAAAACCTTAGCAATAAGTCAAATTTTATATACTTTTACCATAGTCAACTTTTTCTTATATTTTTTATGTGTAATAAGCAATAAATTATATTATTATTTACTTACCCATATTCTATTTTATTTTTAATTTTTTCCTCTGGAATTTAATGTATAGACATAGGTGGGTATCTTAAGGAAAGAGTTTAAACACTAATAAGTGCAAATGTATAGGTAAAGATATTTAAAAAACTTAATAAAACAATTACCTAATTATGAGTTTTTACTAATTTTTTTTTTTTTTTTGTACGCAGTCGCCACATCCAGCGATATTATAAACATAGAATTAACCCTTCTGCGACCGACCCGGCTAATAAAGCGGGCCAATTTTGTACACTCTTCTTTTCTTTTTTGAGGGATTCGAAATTCGAATTCTCGAGGGGGTCGATTATTGAAGCGTTTGTTTGCCGTGCGATCAACCGAGAGAAAACAAGATGGCTGCCTTTTAATTAGAAGCCATGATTTAAAATTTTGATTTTTTTAAACAACGATATTGAAATAATTCTTGTCGGTATTAAGGACGTTATTTTTAAAGTATTCATTTTATAAAATAGTGGGTTGTTTTTACTAAGGTACGGGCGCCAAAGATGGCCCACTTAAATTTTAAGATATTTTGTTTCCCAAATAAATATACAAGGACAAATCCTTGTAAAATCTTGCAGTTAAGTAAAGTAAAGAAAAAACATAATGGAAATAATAATATATTTATTTGGGAAACAAAATATCTAAAAATTTAAGTGGGCCATATTTGGCGCCCGTACCTTACTTAAAATAACCACTACTCAAAAGCTACTATAACTACAAGCCAACCAGCATTCTATTCTATTCTATTTATTTTGTTTTTGTCATGAAATGCTTTAATTCCCCCAAGCTTTTCTTTTTATTATTCAATTACATACTTGATTCATCATACTTTTTCGACATAAGCAAGCAAGCAAGCGATATGGCATTAAAAAAAGCTTTACATACGCATACGAGTTTCATCCAAAAACTTTCTCAGAACTCTAAAAGTCTTTGATTTAACAAAATGTATTGCAAAGTCGACGTACCTACCAAACTCTACCGGACTTGGTACTTCTAATCAATCATAATAGGCATTTTGTAGGTACGTGTAAAACTAACTGCCGTTATAAAAAGCCACTCGGGTCGGAAACCAATTTGGTTCAACAAAGTTAGTTGTTAATAGTTTTTAGGACGCGTTATAAACAAGTGTAGCATAGCGGGAATCAACCGGTAGAGGCCATTTGGGTCACAATAAAGCCATTTGGGCGACAAAACGACACGTAGCGACGTGAAAATTTATTGGAAAACCTTGGAGAGACTACACAATATTTTTAAATTTGTTAAGAAAGACCATAGAGAGAGACTGATGGCCAAGGGAAGCAGAGCAATAAAGCCAGTAAGCAGACCACTAGCTGGATGGTCTGACGTTAAAGTCAAGTCCGTTGAATCTTGCTGGATGTGGATGGCACAGGAGTGTGATGAGTGGCGCAACAGAGGAGTGACCTATACCCAGCAAGCAGTGAATTGATGCTGAAATGAAATGAAATCATTTATTTTAACTTTTGGACACTTTTGATCACTTAGTTAAGTCAAATAAAGTTACATTTAGTGGCGAGTTCAGCAAAGCAAAATATGCGGTCTTTTGTGGAGAAGAGACAATAAAGAAGAAAAACATACATCAGTCAAGGAGCTGTCTGTGCTATGGAAATTTAAGGAAATGTGATTAAATAAATAACCTAGCAAATAAGCAACCTAGCATATTTTAATTAATATTATTATAAAAATAATAATAATATTAAAGTATTATTATTAGATTTTTTATTTTATTCATTTCATTGCTTCTTAGCTCTGAACATCAAATATAATTATATCACGGAATCATTTATTTTCGGAAATTCATCTGAAACTTATTATCCACCATAGACCTGCCAGAGCGATGTTCGCAGGCTGACGCGGTCACACGATTTGATTAATTGCAAGCGCCGCGCCCGCGCCGGTGTCGCGATGTCGCCGCGGCGTACCGGCCGGCACGTGTGAACGAGCCCTTATGGCGCCACGCTATAATACATGGTAGATATAACTTATAAGCAGCGACATAAAGCTATTTTCAGCTTCTACAGTATACATATTTCATCCAGATAATTTGTTTAACTTAATCAAATTTCACACATTAGTATGTCCAACAATATTGAAAACTTAGGAATAATATTATTTTCAAAAATTTTGGTACGATTTATTCAAATATCGCTAATTAAAAGGAAAATCACTGCTTACTTAGAAGAAGTGATGAACGATAAATCCTTAGCTCTACAAATAAGTAATATTGAATATTCATCTTTTAATACGATTACGATGAATATAAAGGTTTTATAATAATAAAGTATATAGCTCTAATAATTTCATACTGTAAATAAATTAAGTATGAACCAGCAATAAACTCTTCTCTACTCCAAGGGGCCGTCCATTAATCACGTGATCTTTTTTTTTAGCATTTTTTGACCCCCCCTCCCCCTTGGTGATACGTGGTGAGGTTTAAGACTACCCCCCACCCCCCCACTCAACATCACGTGTATTTTTAGTACCTGCAAAGAATCTTAAAATTTTTAGAAGATTATCTTTAAATACAGGTAGTAGCAGTATAAAGTATAACCTTATTTTATTCTGAAATTAAGGACTGTGATAAAAATGCCTAGACAGAAAGGTTGCAGGTTGTTTTTGATTGGAAAAAATAAATACACGTGATATCTTACCACACCCCCCCTCCCCCCATGTGATATTTCGTGATTTTTGTCAAACCCCTCCCCCCCCTTTCAAGCCTCAAGTGATTAATGGACGGCCCCCAATTCACAAATTACCAATAGGTAGAGCAGAGTTGATCGAGAACCATATTTTTGTGAACCCTATTTTGTGTAATATTTATCGAGCCGAAGACTGATTAATAGCGGCGCTAATTGAATGCGCAAACAGTTTTTAAAATGCAGTAACAGTTTTAAACAGTGCAAGTGCAGTAATTGTCACTCGGTGCAGCGCGCGCGTCGCCCCGGGCTGTCACCTGTTAACATTGCAGCTGGGCGTTGCTTACAAAATACTAGGTATTAAAAAACATACTAATACACCGTGAAATTTTACTGGTTATATACATTTGCAACATAGTGATAGTACTCATGAAACTGAACAACTTTCCCTAAGGAGCATAGTTTGAAACCTCAAAATTAAAATTCTACTTTTCATACAAGTGGCCGATCATGTGACATAAATGTGAAGAAGAAGAATTATAAATACGAATGTGTTTGGTTTTCCTTCTTTATTACTGAAACTTAGCAATGGATTGACCTCATTTTTTTGTACAGAGATTTATTCAGGAATGGAGGGTGATATAGGCTACTTTTTTTGCAAGAAATTGACTCATCCCCACGGGAAAAGTCGAAAAACAACGTGGTCGTAGCCACGGGCGGTCACCTAGTACGAAAGTTGTGTCTATATGATTTTCTTGATAAAAAATACCAAGAATTAACCCAATAGAAATCGTAAACAGATATTTCCAAAATTTCATTAACATTAAAAAGAACAGATTTTAACGCTCCGAATGAAACCTACCTGTGCCTTAGACGTAATGTAAATAAATTCAACTTTTATTTATCTTATTAAAACCACGATAATCAAATAAGGACATCTAAAAAAACACCTAAATTAATCGAGCTTGTACAAAATTAATGTTCCAAATCCAATCCAACCTACTACAAAAGTGATCAGCACCCGTTATGCAAATTTTCTGCAAAATTGCCGGATTCAGTACTCTGTAATTGTTTCGCGAGCGGACGGCGCCCGCGCAACCAATTTGCCCGTCTCGACCGTCACTTAGTCCGTACACGCTCTAATGACGCGGCCGGTCATACCCGCAATTAAACTAAATGAAGATTTTAAACGACGATTTATTTATTTTTTTGGCAGGCGGGACAATTTATTAGGGACGACTTTTACTTACTTCGCTGCAGTTTTATTTTCACCTGTTTTTTCATGCAGCATTGAAGTGAAAAGCTCGTCAAACTTTAGCAGTCCACTGCTGGACTAAAGACTTTGATTTTTTTAAGTTATTTTAATTATTTCCTTGTTTATTAGCAGTCGGGTTGAAGATCGCAGGTTGTTATAAGAACTTGCTTTTCGTGCCCTTACCCTGCTGCCAGTAGTATTGCCAGACGGCGCGGTTTTGCTTGTTATGGCGGCTACAAACCGCGCCGCTTGCTATATACTTGTATAAAATCTAGCACGATTTATTCACGGACTATCCAATTTCATAAAAGTTTAAAGCAGTGACGAACCGCAATGCATTTCATCTGTCTATTTATCAAAGCCATGGCCTGGGTCTTTCGTCTAAGGCTTCTGTGTGCTTCTGTTGTTGTTACACTGACGAATGTGTCTGCTCGTATCCATCGTCCCATTAGGATAGAAGGATAGTCTAGTTCCAAGCCAGCAACTTGACTTAGTCAGCATATTATTATGTTTTAATCTTTCAACAAAAGATAGCAAATTCAGGGCAACCATATGTCGAGCATTCAACCCCTAATTCCACAGATGTCGCCGAATTAAGAATAATGCTTTCTTAATACGAACCGCGTGAGCAACATGTGACAATCGCTTACATATACTGATGTGCCGTTGAATGTATCGATACAATATTAATTTATCACTCAGACTTATTTACTCTCTTATCACTTGCTTATTTACTCTTCGTTTCCCGTACCTACTTATACCTATCGTGCAAGCAAGGGTAGCATTAAGATATGCACGATCCAGGAAGATAGACAGAATATTATACAGACCCCCTCACACTGGTGTCTTTCCAGCTGGCCGTCGCGCATACAATCATAGGCAGGAAAGCGAGCAAAACTAAAGAAAATTGTGCCCGTGAAAAAAAAATTTGGGCCAACATCGGTGTCCAAATTAAATTAATAGTAAGTAACTTTTTATTGTTTCACAAATAACTTAAAAATTAAATGTGCGCAAAGGCGGTCTTATTGATACTCGTATTAAGCCAAATCGAAATTTTATCGAGCCACAATGCCATGGCTTGATGTAGCGTGGCTTGGAGTGGCATTGCGTGGCGTGGCGTGCCGTGGCGTGGCGTGGCGTACCGCGGCGTGGTGTCGCATCCGTTAAGTTAGCGTAGGGCGGATATTTTTTGTATATTTTCGATATCGTCCTAAGATTTCCAAATATATTTCCAGCACTATCGCAAGTGACATGCGCGTGCACACACAGCGATCAAACCGCAGTCGCAAGCGCCTGGCGGATCGCGACCGCACCGCATCGACATCGCATCGAAACCGCTAATTGTCAATCGAAAACCGCGTCGTATTGCATACAGTTCACCGCACAAGTAGCTTCACATTATAGTAGCAATTTAATAGAAGCTATTACCTATTTTCTATGAAAATTTTAAATTATAAATGAAAAATTAATTACCTACCTAACACATTTTTTTTACTACCTATAATAATACGAAGCATCAACATTTATATAACCGTTAATAACACGAATCAGTATTTATGATTTACTATAATATGCGTTCATGAGTGTGAAGAAATCAAATTAATTTAAAGAATATCCTACTAATACTAGGAGGGATGGATATTTGTTACTTTCACGCAAAAACTACTAAATTGATTTTAATGAAACTTTACAGTAGATAATATAAGGCTACTTTTTACCGCGGAAAACTCGTCATTCCCACCTGAAAAACTGTTAGTGCGGGCGGAGCCGCGGGTGGAAAATCTTAACATAGAATACCAAATGACCATAGGTAATTAATATCACTATACAAGAAATGTATTTTGTCCAAAAATGTATCTTAGCAAGTGTTTCACCACAAGGTTACATTATATTTCAATTATTTAAATATCTCGAATCTCTACGCGGCAGACTGTACATTGAACTTGAGCAATTTTCAACATTTACCCAAATTACTTTCGATAATTTCCGATATTGTCGACGCGTTCGAGTTCGAATTAAGATCACGCGATGTTATTGTGACTAGACCTCATTATATGCTGTAATTCATATAATTTCATTACAATTAGCGGTTTCAATTCCGCGTGTCATTTGTTTGATTACTTTTTGTGAGAGCAGAGGGAGAAGAATATATTTTATTTATACCAAATATACAACACATTGGTATTTATGGATACAATTAAACTTTTGACGACGTAAAAGTTACGGCTAAAAAACATAAATAAATATTTAAATGTCAATTAATTTTTCTGCACGCAGTGTAAATAGGTAGTTTGTAAATAAATACTTTAGTTAATTTTATAATGAAAATAAGCAAGCATAATAAAAGCAATAAATATTAGCTGTAGGTACTTAAAAGAACTGAAAATAACAATTCTCATTTAAGCTTAGCTTTGTCTTGGTACCTACTTATGTCTAAACTCTAAATATCGTACGTCCTACCACAGAATAAATAATAGTACGTCCTACAAACTTGTCAAAAGTAAAAGAATAAACCTAAGAAATAAAAAAAAAGAAAACATACGCGTCGAATTGAGAACCTCCTCCTTTTTTGAAGTCGGTTAAAAAACCAAAACGTATCAATACCTGTATTAGAATATTGTTTAGGGTCCTATAGACTTGGAGAATGAAATTAAAGATAGCGGACTGTGTTACATAAGTTTTGTATTAAAAATCAATAATAAATCGATCCGAACGTCGCGATGGTCGTAATGGAAGTGGTAAATTGACAGATGCGCCCCGCGCGCCCGCAATCAGCTGTCCGCCCGCTGCTCCCCTCATGCTGGTTTGCTAAGTATCTTCACGCACAACGCAACAAATATATATATATATATTTTTTTTATTATCCTAGTAGCATTTTTTTTCTCGAATACCTTTATCAATTCTCTAAACCTAACAACTAGCCCATAGCACGCCATATTTAAGTCTCTCTTTATATCCTTTGTAGTATATTTACCGAGCCCTGCACCCATAGCAATTAACCCTTCGGCTGCCAGCCGTTTGTTAACCCTTTACCTACCCATTGTGTCAACTGTCACTCTATATAGAATTAAAAGTGGGTGTATTGGATTTTTTGCCGCCCATTTCGAGCCGTTTTATTTTTGTAACAAGCGCTTTATGGTTGATTTGTGCTCTGCCATGTTTGCAAAAACTTGTTTTTACGAAATCAAAATGATTCGGAAATCTTATAACATCTTGGACAAGTACAATATCTAAGTAGCAAATAATAAAAGTGTAACTTAGTTTGAAAATTACAGAATGTGTATTTTAAAATACAAATATACCTACCTATACAGTCCGATATAATAATCTTTTTTGTATTTCATTTTTTTTCCTGTATTCCAATAACATCAATTAATCATTGGTTTTGTTGTTTTTGATTAAATAAGTAACTATATTTTATTATTGAAACATTTTGAATTTATTTGCCACACGACCGGTGTAAGAAAGCCTTTATCTGCTCAAAGCTATGGAAATGGTATAGGTAATATTTTGTAAAGGCTGCTTAAATACTATAGCTAAAGTTAAGCGCTTTTTTTTCTTTTTTACTACTTACCCCTGGCAATTGAAATAGTTAGAAGGGTGGTGAGTGGCTAATAACATAGCTAGCAGCAAAATGACAGCCTTTTAAGCATCTTTCAACTTTTCAACCCGTTGTCGAGGGCTCTATGTTTTCTATAGTTTTTTTTGAAAGCTTCAAGTGGTAATTTTACTTTAATGACGAAATGCGATTGTTTGGTATCAACGAACTAACAAGTCTTTTATTATTATATAAAAAAATAACCTATCGTCGCTTTTAAGTTCTAAACCACCAGAATTATCTACTTTACAGGAGATAGAAAAAACTAAGAGGTCAAGAGTAATGACAGATACCGTGCTTTTAAAGATAATTAAAAATTTTGAAAATCCCATACACGTTTCCTGTTTCTGACTGGCTGAGATGACGCATCTTTCGATTCTCTAGCGGATGGCATAAAATATCAAAACCTTCAAAGTCTCCAAAATTTGACTTACGTAGTGTTAGAATTTGCTCTGGTAAAAGTAAAACAAAGTGATTGAGACTGAAGGCGGAAAGCAAACAAATCATATTATAATATTATAAAGAGGAAAGATTTATATTTTTATGTGTGTGTATGTTTGTAATGAATAAACTCAAAAACTACTTTATTGATTTCAAAAATTCTTTCACCATTAGAAAGCTACATTTACCCCGAGTAACATAGGTTACCTTTTACCGCGGGAAAATTCCTCATTCCCACGGGAAAAACTGTTAACGAGGTCGGAGCCGCGGCGGAAAGCTAGTTTAAAATATAAAAGAACAGAATACACATATTTATTGCTTTGGTGTAACTATTAAAAGTCAAACACTGAACAAGACAATAGTACAGAAATAAGTCGACCTTCTTGCTCCATAGCAATTCCTTCACGCTAGGTTCTGCCAACAAACTCATAATTAAACTCCATAAGTTACAGTTCCATCTCTTTACGGGCATTGAATGTACAGAATTATTAATTTAATCATTGTAAATAATATTTTCAATTATACGCTGACAACACATGTCAAGATATCTACTCACTAAAGTAGGGTTCGCAAAACAGGACTGTTTTGGATCTATCGTAGAATATTTTGTTTTCATGAGGCAGAATTATTGCTAGATAATAACTATTCCAATCAACTTTTGTTCCATTATTACAATATAACAGCCTATGTGTGGAGATCTGTATTTGGCTTCTTGTTGCTATTTTATGTTTTATAAATAAGTAGTTAGCATAGCTGTTGGTCTTCCTATTATTAATAAATAAATAAATTATCAGTTCCCTGCTCGACTAAGACCTCTGACCTAAGGCTAAGATCTTTGGTTACTTTTTCCGTAAGCCTAATCACCCTTTAAGAGATAATAGCGTGAATTAAGTTTATTTTATACAACCTCATTTACAGCCTCATTTACGTCAAGGCAACAATATGCAACATTGCCGCATGCTACATAAACGTGGCATGCAAAATCTTGTGTTATGCTCAAATCTTCTTCTATCTATCTATAGGTACTATAATAAAACTGAAGAATCGGCGTGTCTGTAAGTACATTGATAAGTTTTTCAAAAAACTGATTGTTGGTGTTAAAGGCAGTGTAGCTGAACACAAAAATACAAGTTTTGAAAAATATGACCGTATTTGAAACCGTTAGACTGATTTAAATGAATTTTTGCATGGTCGTACCTTACATCTCCGGTCAACATCTTAGATACTTTTTAACACGAGAAACGAAAAAAATAAATAAAAAAAAACAACGCGGGCGTAGCCGTGGGCGGATAGCTACTTATTAGAAAATATTTGCGGCATGCGGCAACTTATTATTCCATGCCGCCCTAGGTAACATCCAGGCTAGATAATTTTCAAAGCATCGTATTCTAAATGTTTATCAATTATGTATGTGGCATGCGACACATGTTGCATGTAGTTGCCTCGGTGTAAATGAGGTTAACTAGTAAACTTCTTCCACTGCTGCTAGTACTAAGGGCGTATTCACACGGATGGATCACTATAGGATCGTGTACGCAGTACCTGCGCAGCTGTTTTATTTGCGAACAACCCGTGACGTCACAACAACGCATTGTGCGCGAGAGTATTGCGTTGATCCCAATATTGATAGATTTATAGTTGAAATTGTCCCTACTATTTGTTTTATAAATACAAAATGAATAGTGTATCGTTTTCTCACGTATTAATGGTACTACGCTCACTGCTACGCTCGCTACGAAGGTGCTACGGCGTAGTAGAAATTTTGATCTACAAAGTATGAGTGGATATTTTGCTAAAGTTTGGTGAATGACGCTCTAAAGATGAACGAAAATATCGTGAAGAAACCTATAAGAAATTTAAAGGATGTGTCAACTATAATATTAGTAAATTTACTATATATATAAGTAGGTACGTTGCCTAACCTGCACTGGGCCAGAGTGGTCGACTAATGCATTTACCCTGCTTTTGGGTAGAATCGAGCCCCTCGGTAGGGTCATTATGTGGGCTATTAAATAAGCTAAAGAGTCAAATCGTATTTTTCCCATTTTATTTGTGAAAAAGATACATTTCGCAAAATTGAATTCTAAAGCAAGGATGTTTTTGATTTTTTGACGTCGGAAGCCCAAAGGCCCACGCACACCTCTGTTTTGTCTAGTACATTTATTTGATATCAGTAAAAAAGGTGCGTCTACGAAATATACAGTAGCCAGCACATGCGGCTGGGCATGTTGACCTTTATAGTGCTTGTATTCCGTAGCGCTAGGGGTGAATTTTGTAGTGCGAATGTCCATGTGCTGGCTTAAAATTTTCATCTTACCATATCAGTACGGATTCCAAAACACTCAGCCATAGTTATTCATATCTGAAGCCCCACAACTCATCCCTTCGTTCGCATTATGCCTATCATACCGTGTACCTTTCGCATCACGTAGTCTTGTGTTTGCCGAGACAAGGCCGGTTGATTAACAGGCGACCCCCTGAATTAATAACATGCCGTAATTGAGATGTTTGCTTAGATGCTGGGGTCGCGATCGGAATAGAGCTGCCAAAGACTGCTCTTAAACAAGTGAGTATTTGTAAAAAAGAAAAAATGGAAATGAAAATAAAAATCGTCGCGCATACAATCCGCGTCCGTCTTTTGTTTCACTCGCCTTGCTGCTTATTCTATGCGCTGCGCGACTTTTCGCGACGATTGTATGCGTGAAATTATAATGGACAGTCAAGTGTTGAAAAAGGACAGAAATATTTTTTAATGAAATCCATAGTTTTATTTCAGCAATTTTCACGATTACAGGCCTCAGTTTTCAAGTGTATTTATTATCTGTCATCATCATGTTTATCGTACCTACACACCGTGACTTAGTATTACAGAAAAAAATTTGATTGATACTACGAAACTGAAGAAACATTAATAAAAGAAAAGAAATAATTAGCCACTTTTTTTACAAAATTCACTAGTCATCGAACATACAATACTATACGATAACAATAAAATTATAGTGATCATTATCATAGCAATTTAATAACATTAATTTTGAAAAAGAACTGACTTGTAATTAATATCGGGATATTTCAAAATTGAATACTACTCTGTCTCACCCCTACCTCCCCCTGTTGTTTGAACGATTCATATTTAGTCATCCGAAATTATGCTGAGACGCCGTCCGCCATTTTAAACTTTCCGCTTGTGTGCAAAGGGGTTATGAATTAGAAAATATCTCTGGAGAGAATTATTTTGTAAACGAAACTAAATATGTCAAAGGATCCTACCTAACGCATTAACTTTACTTATAAAAGTTTAAAATATAGAGCTCAAATATTATTAGCATTAACTGTAATTAAAGGTAGCAAATTAATTTAGTCTTTCATGAGAATTCACGTCATTTCGCGGTTAAATGCTGAGAATTCAAGAGTACAAGTTTCATTTTTATGTTTTTAATGGACTTTTTATACCAAAATATGAATACTTTTTATGGAAGTGTCGAAATATTTTTTATTTTCTTCCGATACAAGTTTCTATGGGAAAATTACTCAAAACTATTAACTGAGCAGTTTCAGTATTTGCTCTTACACCCTGTATGTTTTTTTTATTTTTTTTTTAAAGTACTAGCTTTCCGCACTGCGGCTCTACCCGCGCTGATAGTTTTTCCAGTGGAAATGAGGGACTTTACTGCGGTAAAAGGTAGCTTGTTTTATTTTGATGTTAAAGCTATATTATTGCAAAATTTCATTAAAATCTATTCTGTAGTTTTTGCGTGAAAGAGTAGCAACCATCTATTCATCCATTCTCACAAACTTCCGCGTTTATAATATTAGTAGGATATTTTGCAATCTGTTTATTTTATGTCACATATAAACTGGTGACTATACCATTGTAGTACGGCTTGTTAACCTGAATTACGGTCCCATCTGGCAGAAAGCATGAAACTTAGCATACATGTAGCTTTTATATATGTGCTTCAATGTCGATATGGAAACACGCTGAGAAATGATTACCCCCCCCCCTTTTTCCCTCATTTTACCTCCCTCATTTTGTTTTTTTTCATTTTCTACAAAAACGGTAGGACTGATGAGTTTACTTTTCAAGAACCAAATAGTTGTCGATAAATTACCTACAAAATGATATACATTTTATAGTGCTAAGATTAATATATTTCTATATACAGCCATCAACGTATTATGAAATTTTAAAAACAGGCACACTTTTTTCTTCCTTACTTCATTTATAGGAAAACGACAAGAGTGGTGATAAAATGGACTAAAGAAGTCAACTACCTTATACATTAAGCTAAAAAATGACATTTATTTCATAGTCGTAAAGGCATTACTTGTAGAGTTACAGCTCACCGCGTCTGACTCAAGTACTCTTTTTTTTACCTTTTTAGAATACATCTTTCTGTTAACTTTGTTTAGCGTAGATTAGATTCAGATTTTCCAATTAGAAATAAAACAGTCCATGTACTAATCCAGGCCACAGTCTATTTACATGTAAAACTAGCTGTCTGCCCGCGGCTACGCTTGCGTTGTGTTTCGACATTTCCGTATTAATTTTTAACTATCCCACTTTTTTCCGTGATTTTAAAGTATCCAACATGTTGACCGAGTATATAAGGTACCACCATGCAAAATTTCGTTTCAATCGGTCTAACAGTTTCGGAGATAAGCCCGTAGAATATACTGCGCCGTATGAGTTACTAAAGTTTTTTAACTATCCCACGGGAACATTTTAATTTTCTGGGATTAAAAGTATCTAAGATGTTGACCGGGTATATAAGGTACCACTATACAAAATTTCATTCAAATCGGTCGAATAGTTTCGGAGATTAGCCCGTGCAAAGAAAAACAAAAAAAAATCTATAAAATCTGTACATAGAAAAAAAATGCTATAAATATTCAAGGGGATGTAAGAAGCGATATAGTACATACCCAGATTTTTTTTAAATATTTTTGTTTCTCTGTTTGTCTGTTTGTACGGGCTAATCTCCGAAACTATTCGACCGATTTCAATGAAATTTTGTATAGTGGTACCTTATATCCCGGTCAACATCTTAGATACTTTTAATCCCAGAAAATTAAAAAGTTCCCGTGGGATAGTTAAAAAACTTTAGTAACTCATTACGGCGCAGTACATTCTACGGGCTTATCTCCGAAACTGTTAGACCGATTGAAATGAAATTTTGCATGGTGGTACCTTATATACTCGGTCAACATGTTGGATACTTTAAAATCACGGAAAAAAGTGGGATAGTTAAAAATTAATACGGAAATGTCGAAACACAACGCAAGCGTAGCCGCGGGCAGAAAGCTAGTTTTACATGTAAATAGACTGTGGCCTGGATTAGTACATGGACTGTTTTATTTCTAATTGGAAAATCTGAATCTAATCTACGCTAAACAAAGTTAACAGAAAGATGTATTCTAAAATTTTAAAAACAGGCACACTTTTTTCAAAATTTCAAAATTTTTAAAAAGGTAAAATAAGAGTACTTGAGTCAGACGCGGTGAGCTGTAACTCTAGAAGTAATGCCTTTACGACTAAGAAGTAAATGTCATTTTTTAGCTTAATGTATAAGGTAGTTGACTTCTTTAGTCCATTTTATCACCACTCTTGTCGTTTTCCTATAAATGAAGTAAGGAAGAAAAAAGTGTGCCTGTTTTTAAAATTTCATAAAACGTTGATGGCTGTATATAGAAATATATTAATCTTAGCACTATAAAATGTAGTATCGTTTTGTAGGCAATTTATCGACGATGATTTGATCTCTGAAAAGTAAACTCCTCAGACGTACTGTTTTAGTATAAAATTCAAAAAACCAGAATGCGGGAGATAAAAGGGGGGGGAAAGGGGGGAAACAATAATTTATCGAAGTGTTTCCATATCGATATTGAAGCACATATATGACAGCTACATTCATGCCAAGTTTCGTACTTTCTGCCAGACGGGACCGATATCCTTATATTTTTTAGCTAGCAAGCCGTACTATTGATAAATCTGCTAAGTTACCTTCATTCAAAAGGCATTGTAACGATTTTACTCATAAATACATAAATAATCTATTTCACACAACGTTTTGTGTACTGTTTAGCGATATCATTCGTAATCAGGTGTTAATATACACATCACATTCTTTGCGACAATTGACGACAATGGTTTCAATGGAACAAAGGTATTATTGCTTAAAAAGCGTATCTATCCTAGACGTAATAGGATTTATTTTCCATTGTAGACTTGACAGTATTGTGTAATACGTATACGAATAACAGCAAAATTAGCACCAAATTTCGTGGAGTGTTAAAGGGAAGTGTACTCGAATGATATTGACCGTTTTGAATTGCGACAATGTCAGTTGTCGCTTATTTGTCGATGTAATAAAACTGGCTGTTTGTTCACGTTTTTTTTCTAGTCCCAAATATTGACGATCATCGGTGATTTCAAAGACTTGTGGTTTTTAGAGCATGTATGGGTTACGGTTTGTTGAAGGAAGTGTCACCTAAATAATGATGAGCGTGTATGAGGAGATTAATGAATGTGGATGAAGCGAAAGAAGTATGTTTGGATCGTAGAAGTGGAAGGAAGTGGACTCTGCCTACCCCTCCGGGAAAGAGGCGTGAGTTTATGTATGTATGTATGTTGTGCATGGAAACTAGAGAAAACTACACAGAATTATTTCTTGTATCTAAATTCTATTTCAGTACCTATTAATATTTTTGAACTTGGTTCGATCATTGTTTCAAAGAGTCAATATAAATATTTCTGTTTGATAAATAAATACCTAGATAAGATATAAACATTTGTTTATTTATTTTTAATTTATACAGACAATTAGATATATCAACGTTACAGGACAATAAAAAATTTAAAACATGTGGGGTATTCCTAATTTCTTCAAAATTTACATCATTACATCGAGGGACGTAAACCACAGCAAGTTTAAATCAAATCACGGAGTGGCAAATTGGGTAACTGAATAGGGGGTTGGCAACACTGATCTCGATGGGGTGGGCAACCCTTTTCAGGGTTCCGCGTCACGACGTCACCCTCGATTTACAAAACAAATTAGCGCTCCTTGACAACCAACGACCATGATATTTATATATAACAAGCTATCAGTTTTATGTAGAATAGGCGTCGAAGAATAGGTTACCTACCTAATTTCAACGTAATAGGATTGATTTTCCATTGAAGACTTGAATAATACGAATGACAGCAAAATTTGCACCAAACGTTGAGAATTAAAGGAAAAATTAATCGAATGAAAACTAAATAAGGGTCACTTAACGTCTTTCAGTTATAATTTTTTGCCTTGTAGGTTTTTAAATTAGCATTAGTAAACAATATTATTTTATTATTAACTAAGTAAAAAAGGTTATTAATTAAAAAAAGATCGTATGCTTATTACATTAAAAATACATAGATAATACATAATATTTTGATTCATATTTTAATTCTCTATTGCGTTCCACTGTGGAAAATTTAACAGAAAAAGGCATTTGGAATTTCCACGTACAGGACAGTGTTCTTTTTAAAATTAATTTAATCGCAATTATTATCGCTCTTTTTTGATTATGTATCTAAACCAAATAAATATTCTTGTTTTGTATTTCGAATACAGGTTCACAATGATAAATTCTTAAAGACATTGAAAGCGTTATCAGTTGTTTCAGGTGGTGTTTCCCATGAAGGCTGTCTATTATCACCCTTCTGTACGTCGCCTTATCTCAGAATTATCGCTTCAATTCGTACTGAGTAATTTTGTATTTCGCGAAATGTAATATTGGAGGTATTCGTAGATCAACAGAGGGGCTCGAGCCTACCTTGTAGAAACTAGAATCCCCTATAATCTATGAGTTTAGGTATTTAACTAATTGTAAAGAAGAGTGAACTGGCTTGCGATTAACCGCCAAAATATAAAAACAGTTGTGAACCTCAAATCGCCCAGTCAGTGTGTACTCCTTAATTTTGTCTCTTAATGTTTTCGTTCTTTTTTAGACGGCTGTATTTTAGGTCTTTTATTGGACAAATTTTGTTGTTCGGTCTATAAACAAGCATAAAATAGTTACGTCGTATAATTTGTACTATTTTGGAGTAGGTAATTTTAGTAGATACAATTAAAACAGCATACAATTATATTTCAGAATTTTTCTTATTTCAACAATGAAAATAAGTAGAATATACCGGAATACCAATGTCTACCCAATAAAACACCTTTTTGCTTTGTTTACAATTAGTTATGTACCTTAACCCATGGAGTATAGCAATCAATATCGTCTAGCTCCTAATTAGACCAACAGTGTCCTGTCATTTACCTGCAATCAGCCTACAATATCGAATTCTGTCTAGGTCTCTAATTGTCACTAACTAGACCTACTTAGATATAGCTTGCAGCTAAATTTGTATTTATTCGTCATAGTCACTTTGGCATTAAATTATTTGTTGAGTTATGTTTGGTCATTGCAGGCTGAAACATTCAGACATACACATAATTTTTAAATTTTTCATTCTCTAGACTTTAAATAGGGTGTTAGTTTAGTTTAGGAATAATACATTGGGCTTAACTCTGGCGTGGCCGCTAAAATTTAAGTTGTTGGTCTCTTTCATTCTTATGGGAATCGAAAAGAATGGGAGATTAATGAATTTAAATGGCAAATTCTGCTTAATTTAAGTGGGATGTTTTCGCATGCCTGCTAAAGTAGTGCGAACTACGCGTAAAATCGATGTTTCACGTCTCTAAATTTAAGTTGACAATCACCAATTTAATGTTTAAATTTAAGTGAGAGCGTAATATGTAAAATCGGGTCAATTGTGTCTCTTTATCTAAAACGTGACTAAAATCAACACAACCGAACGACAACTATTTATACTACCTACTCTATAGTTGTAGAACTAATAGGTAACCTGATAAGCGATGCAATTTGCACTACAGCCTGTATAATGAACACCTCGTTATACAGGGGGTTCTAGTTATGATTACTAAGTGCTGGGGTTTAGGGGATTATTAATGGAAAGTGGGGAATCGCGATTAATCACTCGATATAGGAGGTAAATGAAAAATTAAAATTGTGGTGATAAAGAAATTAGTAAGGCTTGTTTATAGTTATTGCGAAGGACGTTTGTTATAAGCTTAATATTGTTTTTCATTTTCTTACTGAAATGAAATCATTTATTTATAACTGTTGGACACTTTAGATCTCTTAGTTAAGTCAAATAAATTTACATTTAGTGGCGAGTTCAGCAAAGCAAAATGTGCGGTCTTTTGTGGAGAAGAGCTCGCCGAATAAACTCCACAACAAGCGTCGCATCTTTAAAAAACTATACTTTTTGAACTATTGTTTTTTTTTCGTACGTCACAAAATAGTGGTGAGTTATTTGTTGAAATGTTTTATTATTTATAAGGTGAGTTTTATTTGCAGTTTTATTTGTCGTTATGTATTATTGTGTCAAAGTTTAGAAATGTATAAATTTGGATTACAAGTGTTGCAAAGAAATACCGTTTACACTTTTCATTCGCATTCACATTAAAAAGATCACCCAAAAACCATAACAAAATCAAGGCTATCACACTTCATCACGGTAACATCCTACTCCACCATTATGGCACACCCCAAGACCAGCCTAAGTAGACCTGTGAAGCTCATTGCCCTACCCCTGAAACGTATTCAACTGATAAGATAAGAGGGGGGTGGGAGGTCAATGTAAATTGGTGAGGAAGGAGTATAATGGCAGACGAGGACACGCGATTCGTGAATTATGGTGTCTTATGGGTTCTCGAGACAGCAATGTTATTTTGAAGATGGCCTTTTATATCTATGCCCATAAGCTACTTGTAGAGTAAGAGCGTCGTCGGTGACCAAGTGGCTAGGGCCGTTGACTTCAATTCGGAAGTTCGCGGGTTCGTACCTCAGCACGTACCAATGTGTTTTCGATTTTATTCGACGTTTATTCGATGTTCGGTGAAGGAAAACATCGTGAAGAAACCCGCACACACTTACAAAGTAATTCAAGGGTTGTGTGCCAACCAACCCGCACTGAGCCTACGTGGTCGACTAATTTTATAATTCATCTTGATTTCAGAAGCAAAAGAACAAGCCGAAAAAAGCTCCAGAGTTACTTAAGGATTGAAACAATTTATTCAGTGAACATTCTTATATTTTCGCGAATGTTAACTGCAATAGCACACATTTTCACATCGGTAAGCTCAATTTAAAATGAAATCGTGTAGAAAACCCGTGAAAATGTGTGTTAGTGCAATTTATTCAGTAATCCTAGTCTCGACTATTGTAATAATTATCATATCAGTTTTATTATTAAATGTATATACGCATAAGAGCGATTTTACCTCAAAGGTTTTACCGACTCTAGATTAGTCTACCCGTCTCCGTGAGCCGACCGGCAGCGTCCGGATAAAAACTGTCTTAGCTGCCTGCGCCCGCGCCGGCTAAGTGTCCAATTAGCGACACAGTGTCAAAACGACCGGCGACAACTCGACCCGAATTTACACTCACGATACAAAGAGGTATTGATGCATTTTTTCGTAGAGCTTCGAAATTGTAGATAGGAAAGGGTTATTCAGGTATGCGTAAAAATATTTCAAGGGATTGCTACGCTGAAGGCAGTTCGTCTGCGCTGCTCTTTGTACTTATTGGGAATTCAAGGTTTTATCGAAGAAAAATAATATCGGTTTGTGGTTCTAGCCTAGTGCGGTGTTTTTTTATTTTGCGTCAGTCATTTACGTCATGAGAAATTTAAAAACATATCGTTTGTTAATGGTATTTTGACATCAATAACTGTATTTTTTATTCATAACTATTTTTAAATTATAATCATCATCATTTTCGTATTTCCCTGTGACCTTACACAATAATTTTGGATGCAGGTCGCGTAAAGCTTCAAAAAAAGGAAAACACAATGCCAATACCTCTATAGTCATGTCCATCGTTTGCAAGATGGGAAACACAGGGAAATTTCTGACGTCACTTCTAAACGTTGTGCAGTCTTTAAAAGCGGCATTTCAAGAAGGACTGTCGCAGCACAATGCAAAATGGCTTCTTTGTCCACTGTTGGCCTTTTTAATTCGTAACTTTTATGCGTCAAAGTGAATCACTCACATTTTTACCAACATATTAATACACTTCCTTCCATCGTTGTGCCACTTATAGTCATTGACTTAAAGTTGAGTTTCAGTGTTTGGAGAATAATGATAAGTTTGTAAATTAGTACTAAAAGTCAAAATCTTTTTATTGGAAGTGACCGCGATGACAAAAACAGCAGTAAAAGGATTTATTTTATTTTATGCGTGTGAGTTTCGAAAATCTGTCGTCGATTTTATGAGTGACAAATTCGTCAAAAATTTCCTTGTATTCGAAAATTTTGTTTTTTTATTATTTTGTTTATCCCAGAGCCATCATCGTGAGGTTATTGTTAAACTGATTTGAACCTTAAGTCTCTTGGAAGCCAAGATAATTTAAATTGAATAGTTATTTCGTTTAATTACGGTCTATGTCAGCAACAGTGGCACAACCAACAGTGGTCTTATTTCGGTACTATTATCGGTATTACTAAGCTAAGTTAATGAAAGATGATTTTTAAATTTTCCTATTTATTATTTGAAAGGTAAAAAAATAAAAAATAAAAATTTTGTTAAATTAAACTAGGTATTTGTAGGATAAATAATTTAAAGAGTTCCGTGTGAATTTGATTACTGTAAGTTACTTAAATACCACAATTTACACTAACGTTTTAATTTGTACTTCAGGTGTTAATTTAAAAAAACAAGACGCACTTCCGTCCAAAAACATGGCAAAGAAAATCATGAGAAAACTAATTATTGTGCCGTTATGTTGGTACAGTAGCCAGCACATGCGGCTGGACTTGAGAGCGCCCGTATTCCTTAGCGGTAGGGGTGAATATCGCAGTGCGAATGTCCAGCCGCATGTGCTGGCTTCTGTACATCATAGTTTTATGAATTATGTCGTATCTGGTGCTACTTACTCATAAAATCTGTAACAGAACTGCCCTACCATATTCTTACAAGAAATTATATTAATTAAGCGCACAATAATAAGTTTTATACCCCTGACAATAGAAGATAACTAGAACGCATTTTAAATTTAAGTAACAAACTTATTTGTTGCAGTTGTCTGAGATGACTTTAACGAAAAGTTGTTTTTTAATTATGTTTTCAAGAGGAAAATTAAGTTGGTATCATGAATACCTATCTATGGAGCACATCGTCATGGGAATGACGGGTTATGTAAAGCTTAATGGCGTGCTAACATCGCAGAATGGACCGTAAATTCAACAAAATGTCTGTTATCTGTAATTACTTTACGAAAAGTCTGCGTTTATTTCAATGAATCGCGTATTTGTTTTGTAGATTTTTTCCGTTTACACGATTCATCATCGTTATGTGCTTAAATAATGTAGTGTAGTGTAGGTTGGTTAAGGTAGTTGTTATGTAATATTTAATTGAAAACCTTTATTTTATATTTTTGACGGTTAAAGTGTTCAAGCCATTAGTTTGGACACATTTCGTTCTAAATCTAAACCGAACTTTAAATAAATCCTAGCCACGTTAAGAATGCTACACACACACTGACCTAAAAATGTGGCCAAACAGAAACAAACATTAGAATAAAAAAGTTCATAATTTATTTCACATTCTAAATTTGAAAAAAGCGTTTGACGGTCCCGTCGCTTCTTAGCAGTGATGTCTGTCGAGACATCTATTAGCAGGATCCAAGCAAACTGTTTAAAAGCTACCGGAGTTCGCTCCGTCAATGTTTGCATTCGGCAAAGTGGACGCGACTTGTGAACCGATGATGGGAATGAGAGGTTTGAAAAGGATCCTTTTGCAGGCAAAGTAAGTGAAATTTATTTGTTGACTATTATATCTGACCCGAGCTTTTGTCTATTTTCAAGAGAATATGCTACTGTTCATAAATATTATCTTTAGCACAAAAATTTGAAATAAAGTAAATAAATGAAGTCTTTCTGCAACTAATTGGATAACTTATGCAATA
Source organism: Teleiodes luculella (assembly GCA_948473455.1). Taxonomy (NCBI): domain Eukaryota; kingdom Metazoa; phylum Arthropoda; class Insecta; order Lepidoptera; family Gelechiidae; genus Teleiodes; species Teleiodes luculella. The sequence goes on along the minus strand of OX419598.1, from coordinate 10,267,629 downwards.
AGCATGAACTATTTCTATTAAAAATACGACCAATCTTGTTACGTGAATCTATTATTAAAAATAATTATGTACCTAGCTAAACCAGTGCCGCATGCCTAGCCCCGCGGGGTTCTATGTAACAAACCAAATCCTGAGTTCTGTACCGAAACTTTTTTAACACATTAATGTACAATTAATGTAAAAAAATCTCAATAGTCCTCAACGTGTTTCACATGAATCAATTTCAACACTATAATATTTTCTTATGAACGCATTATGACATAATGATGGCGAGCAAGTTTCCTACCTGTTAGATAGTTACATCCTTAGTTATTACCATTACGAAGCGCCATGCACGCAGCGGAGGTCCTATACTAATCACTTGTCCACACAGGCCTTTACCTCGCCGCCGGTGTGTACACTCCTTTAAAACTTTCTGCGTTCTAAATTCAAATGGTCGTATGTTACTGGCCAGTGCGTGAATCTTTTGACGTTATTCTTTTTTTAGAAAGTTCAGCAGGCTAATGTAATGTTTAGTTACTGTAGTGGTCATCAGAGACCACCGTAGGATGTTTGAGTTTTTAGCTTTAGAGATACGAGTAACTAGTTGAGTTACGTGTTGTTTAGACCTTTGTATCAACTTTTACCTATACTTTTTAAAGACACATTTTTCGTATCTTCCTTTTCTAAGAATAAAATCCCTTTATCACTCATCCATAACATACCTACTCGTACTATATGCACAACACACAATTTCTTTTTTAATACTTTTTACCTATCTACTTAATAATATAATATCTATTCTATTCTTATAAATCTATTCCGGCATTGCACATGATATTGGAAAAATAAAAAACTAAAATTACATACCTACATCAAATACTTCCACATTTATAACATTAGTAAGCTTTTTTCCACTTAAAAAAAACTAATTTAAATACCAAACTTCAAATTACGATCACTCGAAATTCGAAATCCCAATCTCTTCATCAACCTCCCGTCTGATATGAGACATTAAAATAAAATAAAAAAAAGCATGTACCCTCCCACCCTTTTAATCATAACCTGACCCTTGTAATGAAATCTCGCGCTATTAAGGGATTAAAAACGTGCCCCACTGGTGGGACAAGGGATAGAAATAATAACTACCCCCGTTTATAAAACGAAGCGGCCATTGGTCAAATCTTAATGAGATATTGACATCATTTACGGCTTTGGTTACTCGATTTTTGTAGTTTTGTCGTTTTAACGATAAAACTGGACTAGACCAAGAACAATGTTGCCTGGCTAGTAAAAATAATGTACTGGGAAAATTCAAATCGTCAAACAAATAGGTATATCTTTAACATCAAAATCCGATATAAAGACTTATAACATTATTTCAATCGACCAAACGGCTTTTTCCATACTTTATGTGTGGGATTCTTTTAAATTGTTAAAAATTACCGAAGTAGGTATATTTTCCTGTAAGGCGTAAAATAGCTAAACTTACTACCTTTTATATATATTTAACTTATATTTGGTGAGTGGTGGTTAAGTGATAAAAAATGTATATAGGTACTTATATTTATTTTCTATACATACATACACCCACTCTTTGAACACTACGTCTCGACAAATAAATAGAAATAATATGCGTCATCAAAAGGTCCCCTTTCCGACATTTTGAATTAAACCCATAGCCCTCGAGTGCCAAACAAAAACTGGTAATTGGTAAATAAGGGGACGCGAACGCAGTGCAGTGGATTCGAATCCCGGTTCATATTTCTGTTTTATTACGTTTGACAGTTGACTGAGTCGAAAAAAGAATTATGTCGGCAATGTTCAATACAGAAGCCAAAACACCAATAATATGTAAAACGAAAAAAATTTTTTAAAAACCATGTACCGTGTCTATTAAAATTTTACTTATTACTCGTACTTTAATGATCTGGATTAGAATTATATCACCCAAAGTATTTTAAATTCTTTCACAAGAAGATTCATTATTCTTTTAAAACTTTTATACTGACAAGACAAATTTTATATTTATGTCCGTTGCGTTGGTTTATCCGAGATACAGGTATCTACTGTAGAGCTCAAAAATTTGTACATAGAAAAAATTTGCTAAAAACCGAGTCAAATATATCCAGATATTTTTCATATTTTTTGTTTCTCTGTTTGTACGGGCACCTTATATCCCCGGTCAACATTTTGGATACTTTTAATCGCGAAAAACTAAAGAGTTCCCGTGGGATAATTAAAAAATACTACGGAAAATTCGAAAAGTGACGCGGGCGTAGCCGCGGCCAGACAACTAGTTTAGGATAAGCTCACCGGCGGCGCTGCGTGTCATAAAGAATTTATTTCAATTGGTTCAGTACTTTCGGAGGAAATTGACTGTGACAGACAGGACAGACACACGAGTGATCCTATAACAAAAACTAAAGGTTGCCTGGTAGTAATTGCTACCTTAGCAATAAGGCCGCCTTTTGACTCTTCTGTTTTTTCTGTCTATGTATCGTATTTCTGTGTTTGCTGTCAATAAAAAATATTGGTACTGCATTGTATTATGATGAATATGAATATATTATGAATAAATTCAGTTATTTCTTTTTGACCAAATACAGAACCCTAGGAATGTTTAAGATACTTACTTAGAATATATTCATTTTATAAACAACTTTTTGTGCTATTAAGCAATGAACAATGATTTTTTTATCGTCATACTAGTGATGAAACGATAACTTTTTTATAAGAAGACTGTGTAAAAAAATAAATAAACAAACTACGTTGCAACTTATCTATCAACAAAACTTATATACAAAACTACAACTACATTGCATATTAAGTACATAGGGGGACATTACGCAAATACTCGACGCGTGGGGAATCATGGGGGATGATTGCATCATTCCCATAGCACCCCTGAAATCCGATTCATGGCCGCCGCCGTGTCATCATTGGGAGAGCATTATGTAAGAAGTAGGTAAACCCTTTATTTTAGTATTTTACTTAGACAATGCATTATATTGCTTGCGGACATTATTCTTTATCGCCTTATCTATAAATTCGTGACAAACTACAGGTACTTTTTTGTTCACATAACTGGATATCCAAGGATCTGTTGCAAACTTCAGCGTCAGTAGGTAAAACAAATAATAAAAAGAAAACAAACAGAAAAACTAAACTAAAGCAAAGGATTAGATAAAGCATATTTAAGCTTATTATTGGTCTCAGCTTTTTTGTATCTGTGAAACTTTAGTGCTGTTAGCTTTCCGAAGACTTTAAAATATAATAAAATATTTTATACAGGAAGCGATCTCTAAATGGCTCCAATATTTTGACAGTTGATTTTTAAACGTATTTTATTACAAAACGCCTGCTCGTATTTCAGTCAAATTTTAAACTCAAAACCCATAATTGTTTGTCAGTTTGTACAAAAATATTATATAAATTAGTTGTCTAGACCTCTGATCACGAGTATGGTGATCTTTTTGACGTAACTCAATTACGATCATGGCACGAGGCTATCAAACATATTGGCCTCTATTTCCTCTTTATGAAATCGTCACGCAACGCATTCATTTATCTAGTTTATATTTTTGTTATCACTCAAACACTTCATAGTGCGTGCTGCATAAAGCCATCACCCAGTTATGACATACAGCATTTTATAATCCTCTCACTAAGTGTACTTGTCAATACCGTCGACGGGGGCACTCACTGCTCTATACATTCTATTCAAATAGTGCGATAGCAAACTATTTTGCTGTTGGCAAAAGATCTGGAGAGCCGTGATTGTTCGTTTCAGAAATTTCTACAGCTGCAATTTTAATTTTGTACCGATAGTTTTATGAACAACATTATTTTGCTGTTCAGATACTGCAGTTTTTTAGATAAAGGTATGAGAGAGGGTTTTCTCCGCGGTAAAAATAAAATTGCGTTAACAGTTTGTTCATCATATTCGCTTGGGACCCGAATATTGGGCTGCCATTTTGTAATTTTAGCGCCAAAGTGCACTTTGTCAATACGAGGGGTGATTACAGTTCTATATGCGTATATCTATTATAGTCGTGGATTAATAATATTACAATTTATTTTATGATACATAAGTATTACAAATAAAAAATTTGAGGATAATATAGATTCCAACTAGAAACAAGCCTACCCAGAAATATAATGGTTATTTTTGGCATATAGATAAAAACAGAAGGCAGAAAATAGATCACAATGGCGTGGACTCTTAAATTTGAAGAAGAACGTACAGATTTCGTCACAATGATTGCCTTTTATCTTTAAAATCTACAACACACTTACTTGGAAGGCATAGGTAAGTGCCCTATACATTCATCGACGACTCTACTTCCTACATAAAGTGGTAAATAAATATTTTTAATGCCTTTTAACCCCCGACAAAAAGATGGGTGTTATAAGTTTAACATGTCTGTCTGTCTGTCTGTGGCATCGTAGCTCCTAAACGGATGCGACGATTTTGATATAGTTTTTTATTGTTTGCAAGGTGTCACAATCGAGAGTGTTCTTAGCTATGATCCAAGAAAATATCTTCAGCCATTTGAAGATTATCAGCTCATTTCTTGTTGTTGAAAGGATCAAGTAACGGTTATGTGGCGGGGGTTTATTATTATTTAATTTAATGTTATAATTATACACCCTATAGGTTGTATCTATGCTATGTAAGAAGCCAAGAAAACTCCCATCGAAGCCAAGGAGGAGTTCCTAATTAAATATGTATTCGCCATAATGAGTTATGCAAATATTGAAGGAGGCTAACGATTCGGGCCGGGGGGAATAGATTCAGAGAACGATAGCAAAATATAAAGAGCCTTAATTTTACTACTTTGGAAAAAATAATTCTCAAATGCTTGAAAAAACGATGTAAACCAAAAAAATATAAATATGGTTAAGTGTGAGGTAAGCTAAGCATGGGCACTGCGATTCTCTCCCTTATTCAACTGACATGAAAGTCCGAAAGTATTCAGTTTAACGTTATCAAAAATAATGCTTAGGTGTTTTTACACCTATATTTTTGTATAATAATGATAGGTATTCTTATTTCAATGGCTTAGGCACTATATCAATCTAACTTAAAAAAAACTGCCAACAATTAAAAATAACCGGAATATTCAGTAAAAAAAAGATAAAGTTTCGTAAAAATATCCATTATTTTAAAAATAGAACGTTTTATTTGCGGCCAGTACTTTGCTAATGCGACTTTTAAAGAAAAAAAGCGCGTTGTTGGCAAAGTCATTATTATAATGCCAGTCGCCAGTTGTGGAAGTTCACTAAGTGGCCAGATTTAGCTTAACATTGTTCGAAATTTCTGCTTGTACTGGCTGGAACCGGGGAAACTGTACTGACGACTCAGATTCAAATTATGAACGATATACTGCCATTATTAACGGCCTGTAGCTGTCCATGGACTTAGGCCTCTCCGAACCTTCAAAATAGGAATCGTTTGTATGTAAATACTTAAGTATCCATTTCTGATGGTATGATTTATGTATTAACTTAAAAACAACGTTTTCTTATTCTTCTTTACAACATTGGGATGGAAATTTTTAGCAATTTCTTTCAGTTAAAAATGATAATACGCTAGTAATCTATGCAACAGAACACAATTTCACACATTTACACCCCATAATATATTACTGTGTACAAGTATCATTTCTAAATGACACATCTCATTAATAAGCACAAAATAGGAAAGAGTACTTATTGCATTATTAAACCCGTCGCTACCCTACAGCAGCACGTTACATTTTAATAAAATTCTTCAGTCAACATTAATGAAGCTCTGAACAGCGGTCCATTGTGCCCTCGTCGCCCCATTATGATTTTAACCAAGATAATGCACGGGAAATGACGGTAAAAGAAATTTAATTCGCGTAACGATGAAAGGGTTATGGGTCGGCCATGATAAATAAGCCGGGACCGTTTGGGACCAGGGGAGGGACGGGGTATTACTGCCCCTTTTTTGCTCCACATATTGATATTAATGCTCGTGAATTTTGTCAAAATTGCGCGTCGCTTTGTGCCGGCTTCGGCGTTTATGAAGAATGGCTCGGCGGCGGCGGCGGTGCTTGTGTTTTGTTTTGAGTTATTACGGCTTTTTAAAAATCGAGTTCAACAGTTCGATATACGTACCTACTTATTTTAACTTTTACATTATGTAATACTTTACTTTTAAGAATAAATCCTTTAAGCCAACACCTAGATGTTTATAAAATTTCTTTTTGATGAATTGTCTTGTTAAGTTATTAAAATATAACTGAGCTATTATGAGACCAAATATCGTCTTGTGGATTTTTTTTCTTTGTAATACTCTGTCTTCTTTCTTTCACTTTGTTTTCTCTCTCTATCTAATTTTGGATTTTCCTCAGATCAGACACACGAAATCTATTTACTTTCATTCCACTAATCTCAAGCTGACTTAGGTATAATATTATAGCTAAAGGGAATTTATCTGTGATGATACCGGTAAAATTCTGAAGCCGTCGACCTCTCATAAGGGATACGTCATTAATATTTCTGTCCATGATTAAAAGCCTGCTAAAAGGGTTAATTTAAACACATAAATCTGTAATAGATATATGTATCTTATAAATTAGGGCACTATCATGGTTATTTAAAGTCTACAAATTCAATTAAATTAATACCGTGACAGTGTTTTTATGTATACCTACTCGTATAGGTACAGTAGCCGGACAATCACACTACGAGATTTGCCACTACTACTACGGGATAAAGGCGCTCTTAAGGTCATTACGTCCAGCCGCATGTGCTGAATTATGCTGGCTACTGTTATACCTCTCTGCTGAAAAAACCCTGTATCTCTTCTCTACGTTTTCTTTTTAATTGTAATTTTATGTTTTATAATAGCAAAAGAAAGTTTCGTGTGTCACCATTCTTTGTAGTTAAAAGATTAATGTTTTTTTTTAAGTTGACATATGAAACTTATGTAAGATATATTTCGCTACGATAAGAAAGATAAAAAGTTTATATTAATTTTATTATTTTTATTGTACAGTAGTCACCACATGCCGCTGGACACTCCGTTATTCCGCAGCGGTAGCGGTGATTTTAGTAGTGCGAGTGTCCAGCCACATGTGCTCACTTCTGTATCTAAAGTACATCATCACTATTATCATCATTTCATCCATATAGATGTCCACTGCTGGACAAAGACCTCCTTTAAGGATCATTACAAAGACCGGTCCTACTCTGCCCGCATCCAGCGGCTTCCCGCGCCCTAAAGCACTAGGTATACCTTGTAAATAATAACTAGGTAATTACCTAGTCATTTCCAGCACCTGCGGGCTTGACTGCTAAAAGGGCAATATGGTTTTAGAATAACAATGACTCTATTGAGTGTAGATTAATATACAGTACAACTAAGTAGATAAAGTATTTGCATTGAAAGCAAATAATTTGCAACACAACACTACTTCTAGGTAGTATGTATAGATAATACTATTATATATTTCTGTGCCATTGGATAGACCGTTTTTGACTTTAGTAAGAAATACAGTACATATTTTAGTTCAAATTGAAAGAGGGATCTGTCTTCAATTATTATAACTGATCATGGGTGGCGAAAGCTCATGTTTAACTTTATAGACGAATTTAAGAAATAAAAGCTAAAATGTAAAAAAAGAAATATTTGCTTATTTTTATTGACTGTAAAAAGCTGCACCTCTAACATGCCCGGTCCACGCGTGACAGACATAATTTTGTCGTGCGTATTCTCTTATCCTATTGGAGGGTATTTCAATATGACGGGTTTCTCGCGCGACAAACTTTTGTCATAGCACTGCATGTTACGGGTGCTGTTTAGCCTCCGTAGGTATCCGATTCGTAAAAAAAGACTAAAAAATATCAGCAACAACAAAACGGTTGTATTTTTATACGAGACAGCAACATGTAGAGTCGGCGCGTGAGTAGAAAGTGTACGAAAACAGTGCACATTAGTGTAATTAAAAGCGTTTGCCACACGACTCTGCCCCTTATTTGTACGTGTCTATGATACACCTCACCCGGTGATTTCCACCGCCACTGATTCGGCAGCTCGTACGGTCCGAAAATCAAATTTCAACGCAAATATTTTTTTAATTCACATATTAAGGGGCCTACAGGAGAAAACGGCCACTTTTCGCAATTATTCCATCTTTAAAAACTACTAGCGAGATATAATAAATAAAGTTAATGGTTTCTTTCTATATATCCTACAGTACACCGTATAGTATTTCGCCGTTTTAGATTTTTGAAATATTGATTATTTTTAGAGTTATTATTTTTTAAAGAGTGGGGCTACTTAGCGCCTGTAGCCCCTTAACTTAATATACACGATCGTAACATGAGATTTAGAAGTAATTTTCTTCCACAACTTTAGTTTTTACCACTGAAACGTTTTCTTTTCACAAAAATCTCTAAGTTCACTTACACGTTATAATAACACTCAACTTTATGAACTATGAATGAACTTGTGTAATTTTTTTTTTAACGATGATCCGTTTCTTTTGTTATTTGTTTACTGAAGCAGGCATGAATAAAAAAGGAAAGTTATGAAAACTCCAAGGAGCTAAAATATACAAAAAAGATAAGAAAAACAGAACTTTGGATGACTATTTATTTCGTGTCAGCTAGTAAACTTATGAAAGCGTTTGTATTAGAAATTAGAATATATGCTAACCATACCCCAATAAAACTACAAGTAGGTAACGACTGCCTGCAAACATAATATTTCACTATCAAATTCACACGATCGCATTGGATCATCTGTCACGATCTTCCATCCACACTACTTGTCCAGTCTAGGGCACTAAACAAGCGAATAATCTTTTTTTAAAGCCACTAAGTAGCATCGATTAATGGAGTCGGTTGATGAAGCAACTTTTGAATTATGATTGAATATTAAAGGAAATATTTATTACAATCTACAATTTCATAAAATTTTGCGTCCAGTAGTAAAATTGAAATAGATCACTAATGAGGTGGACAGATCAGATAAAGGCCGCAACGCAACTGAATGCTCAGTCCGCGAGGAATGGCGTCGTATTACCAAAATCATCATTCATCATGATTCACAATGATGACTTGGACTACTCTAGCAAGAGAGTACCGACTAAGAAGAAGAGTAGATTTGAACTCATTTCATAAATTTCGAGCTCCCGTTACCTAATTTAATATCCTTAATTTGGAAAAACAGGCCTACCTGTCATCTGTAAACAGACTCTCACATTAACAAGGTAAAGTTTAGCCACATGACACAAAATCTTAAATTCCATCCCAATTTCCATTCTTATTAATTATTATATACTAGCTTTCCGCCGCGGCTCCGCCCGCGTTAACAGTTTTCCCGTGGGAATAAGACATTTTCTCGCAGTAAAAGGTAATTTTTCCTCTTTATAATATTAGTATGAAGTATGATAATCGCCATTACTGTGGCTCCACAAACTCCATCGTTGCTTCCAACACGCCTCACTAGATTAACGTGCTCATTACTTTTTATTTTAACTGTAGGTACCTACACTTTTCTACCTAACTGTACCTACTTTCGTTTTGGAGATTGATTATTAAAAATTTCGTATGCAGCTAATTACATGGGCGAGTTAATAAAGTAATTTATGAGTGGCTGGGCTTGCTGCGGCGACGCACATGGTTTGAATGATGTGATGACTGACACAATGTTTAATAGATTTTGAGTATTGCCACGATTTTTCAAATTTAGTATAAGGACAACTAATAAATATAAATAGCCGGGGAAGGGATGGTTCTATCTAAGCCATAAAATATAAGTTTCAAAGTCCTACCTATACGAGTGAATAGAGCTTTGGAGAAGCAGGAGGCTCTCAGTTCAAGCCTTAGGTAAGTAGATATTAATAGCAAGCAATTGAATTCCTTATTTGGATTATTTCAGAGTCTCCTTCATAAAGATTCGGATTCAGACTGATTTTGGACTCGATATATGGGTACCATCGAGAGCACATCAGATAATGTGTCACACTGTGGCACAATGATAACGAGAAAAAAAGCTAGATCGTTCGCTTTATTCAACTTTACTCACCTCGGACTTTACTCGCCTCGGAATTCTAGACTTTTATGAAGTTTGTGAGGTAGGTCCACATTATGAGCAAGCAAATAAACATTTCAGAAACGGTTTATGGAACTGTTAGGCGTTGTCCTAATAGAACGCGATTACGCGATTCGCGCGAACTTTACTCGTACGAACGCGCGATCAAACATATTGAAGTCGAATATGTGTCCTAATAGACGATCGCGCGATTGAACGATTTCTTCAAAACATTTGACAATCGCGCGTTCGCGCGAACTTGCGATGGTCGCGTAGTCGCGTTCTAGGACAACGCCTTATAAATAAGGAAGTGATGATGATACAAAGTAATTTTTTACAAGTTAAAAAAAACCATGTCCATAAAAAAACAAAGTAACGAGACCGTTTAAACTAATAAAAAAACATGTCCACTGTCCATGACGCCATCAACGACATGTCATTTTGTCGTTCCCGCCTTTTTCCTGCCACGCTCCCGCTGCGCATGCGCGCAGTAATAAATACTTTGCGCGCCAAATGATACGTTACGCTTGTCAACCACACATCAAAGAGGTGTCAAAAATTGCAGCAATTTTGTCGTAAGTCGCAATTTATGTCAAATATTTAAATACTTGCCAAGCGAATATTTCACGACGCGTCAAAAAACGCAACCAAGTGTAATTTTGTCGATACAACTCTTCATCATTAATTGAATACTTTTTTTTTTCGCTGTGTGATTATAATGATGATGATCAAGTAGGTATGGGATTTTGAAAAATAGACTAAATCTCTAATCTGTAAGGATTGAACTATTTGTTCACTAAATTCGAGAGGAGCCAAATAGCGAACAGATCTTTCCTTGATTTACGGTTTTTTATGCTTTTTTTAGTTGACCTATGTTGCTTGAGTCTAAAAAGTAAGACGAATCAAGCTTCACCGGACTTGATAGCTTTTTGTTACAACGTTTTTATTTTAATTCAGAGCTTCTACATCCGAGCCTTGATGTTAGAACTAATTGAGCTAAATGTTGCAAGTAACGATATATTTTGCCCAGAAAATGGACTATACCCACAGTTTTTACTACATATTACCTAATAATCATCTCAGTCCAACCATCCTGTACCTATTATACCTTCACACTGGAATGGAAATGTAACAACACCATTTGTATGTAAATATTATGGCGCTATACATCATATTGGTAACGCCTTTATAGGTTTAAGGCAACCTGGCGCTAAGTTTAATGTCTCTTTTAAATTACGCTTTTGTATATAAAGAAATATAACTGACAATAAATTTGATCACCGAAATATTATTAGATTTATTATCGTAGCAATATACTTATCATTCAGTATTGATGTGATTTGATATATCATTTTACAAAACGATGTTACACTTTCCACGTAAAATTTACTCTTTTTACACCCCAGTTTCAACAAAAAATACAACCTAAAATTAGTAAAAATTTACAAATTGGCGGCCTTATTGCTATAGACTATGGCAGCAAATTTGATAACTCAAGTTCGAAAATTATGTCTTCTCTTATATTTCATGCGCCTTAGGTACCTATTTTAAAATAGTATTATATATAAAGACAAATACGGGTTTACTAAAACGAAAAATCTTAATGAAACATCGTGCAACTTAATTGTTTCCTCTCACAGTGTTGCAGCAGATATCAGCTGTTAAATTGAATTTTGTGAGTAACGCCGATTATGTAAGGGCACTTAAAGCCGTTGGTCCTGGCTCTATCTACGGATGTAGTTGTTTAGGAGCCATGTCTAAAGCCTAAAGGAGTATGTCGGAAGCCTAAGGTGGTTCTATAATTCCGACACCTGGGTTTTTGAGGTAGGTTTACCGCGAAACCCCACACGATAAACAAGTATTTTGAGAGTTCGAAATTCCAGATTCCTGTATAATTTCAACGATACATCGAATATTTTCGTCCATTACTAAACGATTGCTCCTTGGCTGAAGAATGGTAGTTTCAAGAGAGGTTCGCCCTTGTAGGACAGTATCTAATGATCTACAATTACGACATTGCAGTAGTTTGAGAGCAATTCGAGAACACAATCACGATATCCCCGCAACCAATCCCGCTCTGCTCCTCAGTATCTAATTCTGATGAAACATGTAAGCTATAAACTTCTAGCTGAATCCATTTGGAATGAAACGAATAAAATGTATCTCAAACTCCCTTCTGGAAGTTCTTTTTTGGGAAGGAATATTAAGAGAAAGAAATGAGGAGGAGTACGAAGGATTTTTTTCATTTACCCTCTTCTTTTTTTTCACTCACTATAAGAAAATTTCTACAACCACAGAATATATCATAGACAGATGAACATTAGATGAATATCTCTTACGACAATACGATATACGAGATAGGATAGGATTTAATTAGATACGTACAAAATCTATTAGTAAGCAAAATTGTCTTGTTAAAAAAGTGCATCTTCAAGGAATCTGGACTGCGTTAACTTATTGTGGCTTAAACTGATTTAATCTGTCTTGACCCGCCTAAAGGAAAGACTAGAATGCCGTTTATGTGTTTCGAATTTTCGTGTCCTTTTTTTTGTAAATTGACCTATGCTTGACTTGAAAAAGTACGACGACGGTTCAAGCTTCACCGGACTTGCGGGGGAGCGGAAGACTCTAGCCCAAAAAAAGTCATATACCAACGCGTCTAGGTGCGGCTCAAGGGAGCCTCGGATCTAGGCCTAGCGCGTACTGAAAAACATCGTGAAGGAGACGACGCCTGAGGGGCTCCGTCTCTGATTAACAATTTTGATTTTGGTTTGGGCTGCGCCCCCGCCGACGGGTACGAGGGTAATTGTAACCTGAAGGGTATTCGCTACCAGATTTCGTGTCTTCTGACTTGAGGTACTTTATAAATCATCTACATAGATATGTTTCAACACGCATTCTCTTCAGAATCACACCACCGTAAACCGGAACGCACAAACACCCAATATCATCATTAATGAGTGCGGAGCTAATGCCTCGTGATTAATGATAGGTTTATTGTCTTCTGAGAGATATCGGCCACGATTTCTTAATTCGGTAATTAGACGTGAAGTAACTATGGTCTGTTACATATAAATCCGGACAAAAGCACATTGACTTCTTTCTTTTCTTGAAAGTTATTAAAAATAATGTAACGCCAAATTGTCTGACAAGGTCATACGCTCACCCCACCTTCTACTACGGCATGCCAAATTTTACTATAGTTTTATCATATCGTTTGAAAAAATGTGCGCATTGTATGCAAGTGTGACCTTTTGTCCGAATTAATATGAAACAAAGCATAACCGTCTGTTGGGTGGTTGGTAAGATGTCAATATAGCAAAAGTTTGATGGTGAATCTGTTGATGTAGGTTTCTATGTAACACTTTGGGGTAGAACTCTTCGCTCCCCCACAAGTCCGGTAAAACTTGATTCGTCGATTTATAATAATTTATTAATTATTTATTTTTATTTATTAATTTGAAGCATAGAGCTAACAAAAAAATAAGTAGGTACTAAACCTAACATGTTCGTGTTGACACAAGCACAATTGTTATTTTAGTAAGCACAAGTTTTACATGGTAGCTGAAAAAATATTTCGCCTAACCAATTCTAATTTAAGATTTGCCGTTGTCGTGTATAATAAAATAGATAAGAGTGCGTTTTCACTAGTTTTTCGCCGCCGAAAATTATTTTTGATAAAAAACAAAAATATTGTAGTGATGACAATCCAGCGATCTATAAAAAAACCGTACTATAGTCTCTTCTTATTTACCAAAGTAATCATAAATGAGTATTTAAAAATAAAAATTGTTCGAAAAAAAACCTACTCATTGCTATTGCTAGTCGGGAGTTGATAAATTGTTTAGCAGATAATTTTAATACTTTTCGATGTTTAAATAAACTGAGCTATTACTTTTTAAGCCGTTGAGATTGAGATGCCGCATCGCTGTAAATAATAATGAATTGTACTTAACTGATCATTAATTATGTTGGCCCTGTTCTTTGGTACCGGTTTTTTAAATATAAAAATTGAAATGTATTTATTTAGTAGTGTCTACAATTAATGTAGGAATAAAAGATGTGATGAGACACAAAAATAATATATTAGATTTTAAACATGCAAGTTTTGTGACACCAAATCAAAAAAAAAAACAACAGATGACAAGTATACATCATCAATGAAGAGTGCCAGATACAACACAATGCATTCTCTTTAACACCCCTCCTTAAGTTGGAAATATTTTTAACAGCATATTTTTCGTCTCTTGAGAAAGATTCATAATATTTTTTTGTGTGAAAATTTTTATTTGGCAGCTAATATAAAATATAATATGAATGGGTAAATACTTAGATAAAAGGTATTTACAAGTGCTTATCTTATAAAATTTTATTCTGATTTGAACCGTGCTTCTGTTTTAGACAGTACTATACAGTCAAACATAGCCATCCACATTGTGAACCATCAAGTTACAGATATGATCATACCTAACGTGTCATGCCCAAAGATAATTTCAACTCAATAAATATCTTGCTAAAATGCTTGCCAAAAAAACATCTGAATTGCAATGCCACATCCTATTATAATTATTATCAACGCGAAAGTTTGTGAGGATGAATGTATGGATGTTTGGATTTGGATTTTTGTTATTCTTCACAAACAAAAACTACTAAATGGATTTTAATAAAACTACAATAATATAGCATGAACATCAGAGTGCATCATATAGTGTACTTTTTACCGCGGGAAAATACCTCATTCTCTCGGGAAAAACTGTTAGCGCGGACGGAGCAGCGGAGCGGGAAGCTAGTAGACACATATTTTTAGGATTGGTATGGTATAGACTATGGTGCAGTTGTGTGCGTAGTCAATATTACAAAGAGGGTGTCGGAGGGTCCACTGTGCCACTGCCCCGAATAGGGGACTGACCTATTTCAGAGGGACCGGGGCCAGGGAGGGACCCGACGGATGTGATTATCGCGAGGATTTAGAGGTGAAGGATGAAAAGAGAAGAAAAATACAATTTGTTTTATATCGATTTAGTAACATTTTAAACGTGAGAACGTCCGAGAATATTTGTCCATTGGGTCACTCATTGAACTATTTTGGCAACTTTAACATTTCAGTAATTTTACATACCTATATCTCCTTATGATCTTTAAAAGATTAGAATTGACGAATTTGAATTAATTAAAGATTATAGAACCCAAATAATCTAATTTCAAATTTATGATCATAATTAAAACTACGAGTACTTACCGTTACCTTGTCTTTCCATCTCAACACTCAATACCTTTATTTTTAGCCACAAAATATGCAATTAGCATACTAAATAAATACCAAGACAAAAATCTGAAGCACTTGGTCCCACTTACGCCACAACACTGCACCCTAGGCGAAACTTACATCTGCCTTGCCATATCCGTCGCCTCACGGATTATTATTAAACCCTTTCGAATAAAAGAAAACAAAGATGGCGATCCGAATATGAATAAAAAAGCAATATGGCGGATTGGGTGCGCGTTTTGAATAGCGCTTTATTAGACAGGGAAAGGAAGCGTTTTACATAAAACTGAGAGGCTTTGAATTTGAACTTTTTGTTGGAAGCTCTAAAATATAAGATTTTTAAATGTAACCTCCAGAAATAGGGATATTATTATCTTTATAGTTTAGTTTCAAAAGCAAATACACGATATGAAAAACATCAAAATGTGTATATAAAAGGTATATCATTGTATATATTACTGGTAAATAACAATTTCTTGCAAATCAATTTTAATAAAATGTGGTAATGGTCTCTCATGAACGCGTTTACAACTAACAGCAGAACAGTGAAAGTAATAAATATCAGTTTTGAAAAAAAAAAGCTCTAGCTTACTTTAATTACGAAAAAACATACAACCTAATATACATAATATCCTCTACCGAATAAAATTCTGTCGTGATTTTTCTAAATCTCACCCGCAATTTTATCTAAGTCTACTAAAGTCCTACACCATTCTGGTGTCGGCAAATTATTCTGTTCCCAAAATGTCAATAAGTATATAATGTACCCAATAATGTACGCACAGCTATCGTACATTACTCCGGCACGTTCACACGCCCCGTCTGGTCGCGCGACTGGCTTGTCTATCAATCACTGCGACATTGTCTGACCTTCTCACGGATCGATAGGCGCATGTGACGTCACATCTCAGATCCGATACGGTCCCGATACACGAGATAAACTCATCAATCTCTTGTTTGAGCTATGATTTGTAACTGGATATTGATGTGTTTTGAAAAAGATTCTAATTGTGGTGCTTCGTTGAGGCAGCAACGAAATGTTTATTAAATTTTAATTTACCAATTCAGTTACCTTTTAAATAGCATTGGTATATAATACGTCATTTAAAACAATAATTTAAAAGGAATTGTGAAAGTTAGCCAAGTTACTCAAATTATTAATTCCTGAAAGAATTGTTGCCTGCCAAAGTAATGAAGTGATTTACTTACTTCTCATAATAATCTTACCTCAATTATTCTACATTATTATTATAATGCCAATTTAGATATTTCTGCTACGTTTTATGCTACGCTACATTCATACTTTAAGTTGCACTACCTACTGATCGCCTCCCAAATATCGAACATTCAAAATTAGTTTTTGAAAGCTCAAATTGTATCGTATTATGCAAACAGGAGGCGCGCTGTCCCGGTGACCGCTAAAAGGGCCTTGCGCCCTAAATAAAAAAAACATACAAAACGTCTTTTTTACCCTCAGGGAAGAGAACAGCTGCGCTTTTGTATAACAATGATACAGCCATGTTATTTCCACCAACCTGGGGCAATCGACGCACTGGGCTGCAACTCAGCCGTGAAAAATGGTCGTGCAATATTGCATGGCGCAGAGAAAGGAATGGCCTCTCCAATTTGGCAGGGTTACCTGGATTGCGCAGCCCGCGTACGCACACGCCCTTTGTTAAAAGTCATGCTTGATTTCGGCCAGAATTGTGTCCTTTTTGTTGTATCATTCCGTGTGATGGGTGTAAAAATTACGACCATTATTTTCGTTCCAAAAATTGTATTTACTCTCAATAGCGAATTCAGAATTTTCGACAAATTACTTTCATTTTGCACGGTTGTCATATTCACAAGAATACGTAATTGGTATGTCGTCGTATTTCTATGTTTTTGAGAAGGGATTTTATGATAATAACGAAATTTGTTTAAAAATACAGAAGCCATGTTCTTTTATTAACCAACAAAGGACACGCGGTACATAAAGGGACAATCAAAATGACATTTTCAAATGTGTTCCATTTTCGGATCCTTCTCTGTGATTGGCTGGGGCTTGGTGACAAACGGGTGACACAACTGGCCAATGAGAGAGCGAGATTGTAACGAGCTACAACGTAGCGTGAATAATGAAGGATGAAGGATGACGACATTCTGTGACGAAAACTATTGTACAATTTGTGCGTATAGATACTTTGTAAATGTTGCGATGCAATGTAAATAACTTTTATCTTTTTCGTATTCAAAACCATTTTAAATATTAATATTAAACCCTAATATACTTTTTCCTGGCACATTGCAAAAACATATTATTGTATAATAAACTTAACGATTTTGAACATTAAAAACATTATTCGAAGTAAATGAAACGCTACAGCTACAAACAAAACAGATCGTAAAATGTGTATTTTTGTTTTAAGGTGTTTTAAGTTAGAACCATATTTTTGTAGTAAGTAGGTTTATTATATCAGGTTTATATTTATTTTAATAGCCGCCTGATGCGCGACAAATATATATTTTTGCTGGAGGACATGTAGAGCAGTTTGTAAGGCCAGAGGGTGCATGGTGCAAAATGCAGAATATCATCTTTACTAAAGGAATTATTTTGTCATTATAACAGCCATAATTCAAAGTAAAGAAATGCCGTAGGTGCGTTAGAACCTACTGTTAGTCCTATGACACTATTATTATTTATTAGTCTTCGTAATGTCAAACTGGTAATAAAATTGTATTATAAAGTTAATAAAGTCTATGAATTGCTTGAAATAAATTTATACTGTTAGAAATTATACGGACACCACACTTTTATAATACGCAAATGTCAAGCTTAGCCTGAGTCTATACCCCAAACCAAGTTGAACAGACCTTAGTCGATAAAGTGTGCTAGATACTTTTATAACAATATGCAACCTCCCTTTAAAGGGAAGACGTGGGGAAGACTTAGTGAACAAGAGGTAATTAGAGGATTATATAATATTTAATAAACAAAATATTTAGACGAACTTTAACCTGGTTAGCTATTACCAAGATTTGGGACAAATCACACACCATCATACTTACGCATAAAAAATCCACAATAATTTTTAGACTCTCACTCAACTACCATAATTTAATCAGGGCCTATGTCGCGTGTTAGTTACAGGAAAACGGGCTAGTTATTTGTTCGTTATCGCCAGCTATTACAAGGTATAACGCTCTTCTACAACACCGCTAGCTAGTTGAGGCCTAGAGCTTGTTTCTCGAAGTTCCAAAACAGGTTCAATTTTACGTCCAATGCGTAGCCACTTTGTCTCAAAATTGAAGTCTTTGATTTCATCATATCGGTAGCGCAATGTATATCGAATTTTACTTGTGATTTGTGAATTTGAGTTTAGTAAAATGGAGCCCTGTCGTGGCGATGGTCGTTTAGATACGGAGCGCGGGCGGGGCTAGGCGGAACGTACGGTAACGTGACGTAAAGCTTCGCACTTAATTTCGTCGCTGAAGTAGTAACCAGGTCAAAATGTAGCTTGAAACACAGATCTTTTAATGAAAAGACACTGCACGATTTTTCAAGCAATCAAATCAAAGAAAGAATTAGTGGAAACAAGGAAAGAGTCGATTTAGTCCAACCACAAAATACCCGGCGGCTTTTGGAGAGAGAAACGATCTATCTCAATTCGAGATGATTGTATATTTTTGTCTTTATTTCTCTTCCACTCCTTAAAAATATGAACGCTGAAAATTGAAAAGTTTTAAACCAAATTAACATGTTACTGTAGTGAACTACTTTGCACAGAAAAAGAAAATCATGTTTCTACCTAAACTTTTTTTGATAGTATGAATTTGCAGGCAGACAGACCGTTTTCTATATTTATCTAATAAGTCAAAAGAAAGGTCAAGGCTGACGTCATTTGATGGTGAATGATCATTGTCGCCTGTAGCTGTGCCATACAGCCTGTAAAGATGTTACTTGATGACAAATAGGACAGCCTTGTCAGGTTGTCTACTTGTCCTCCCTCAGGCTTCAGGTTTTAATGTTATAAAATGTTCCACTTGCCTCGTGCACTAATATTAAAATGTACACGTAGGTAGGTAATGCAGCAATTTATTACCATGAATCTAATAATTTTGTTTTCCTTATTTTTTTAACAAGATACGAGTATTAGGTAAGTAGCTGTTTTCATTAGTAATTTAAATTTCTATTTATGAATCTTTTTTTTTTATTGACCTATGCTTGTTTCATAGAATCTCGACGTATCAAGCTTCCCCAAACTTGTAAAATGAAGAACGTCTCTTTTACTCTCAAAAACTAATACTGTCTCATAACTGGTATCTTTTGGTTAATTAGTCTGTGGTAAACATTAGGGTGCTTATCAGGTGAAGTAATCATTGGGAAAAACAATAGAATTACAAATTGGTTCTGCCTTTTACTATCTGTAAAGTAATCAATTTACAATAAACATCACGCTATCAACTTCAGGGGGTGACAGTTTTACCGTACATAAACATGTTTTTTGAATTACCTGCTCTTTTGAACTAGTCAGAAAAGTGAAAAAAATGCACATAAAATACGAGAGAGCGAAAAAATCAGTTTAAGTTAAAATAAGTGTAACTTTCCGCCGCGGCTCCGCCCGTGTTAACAGTTTTTCCCGTGGGAATGAGGCATTTTCTCGCAATAAAAAGTAGCTTATTTTATTCAGGATGAATGTAGCTTTCTAATGGTAAAAGAATTTTTGAAATCAGCATAGTAGTTTTTGAGTTTATTCATTACAAACACACACACAAAAATACAAATCTTTCCTCTTTATAATACGACGAGTATTAGTATGACTAGTATGACATAGTATAAGTATGACTACCTACCAACACTATGTTGGTTTGTTTATTACATAATATGGACATATATTTTTTAAGTGGTATAAACTTCTAAGCTTCGATATACCATTATACCCATTTCCACACCCCTCGCTTCAGTCGTAGCGCGTAAAGATCTCCACTGCGATAACTCGTTGTCATTTGTTATTCGAATGTTTCTGCGTTTCGTGTGTTGACACGAAAATTTGTTGATTGCCGCCATTATTCGGGCGATCGTGTGCGATAGCGGCCATATGTAAATCACCTTTGTCAAAATATTATTAAAATGATTTAGCTATGAGAAAGTTCAAATAATTTCGATATTTGAATATGAGCTATGATAACAGTCACCATGACTCTCGTTTTTTTTCTTATACTGTATTTGTTAGATGTTCTCGTATTTGTTGGTTGAAGTTTTGCAATGTCAAATGAATTTTGTAAATTTTGCATGGTGGTTGAGTTTCCTCTATTCCCGTTACATCGTTATTTTGTTGGATTACAGGTAAAATATTATGCTCTATCTACTTGTGTAGGTTTTTTTTATTCTATTCAAGACAACAGCGAAGCCTGTCGGCATGTGCTACATTCAGCTTTATTATTACTTTCTTTGAAAGATTACCCATATTGTTGAAATAATTTTAAGAAAAAATTAAGTAATTTGATTCAGAAATATGAGTGAAAATGTAGTAAAACACTGTTGTAACCACTAACAAAACGATGATTCTAACTTTTCTATGATTCTCGTATTGTCTCAAAAATTGACACTGCCCAAATCAGTTCCAAACTGGCCCATCACGCTCCTATAATTAAGGAGACCAAGACTCTGCTAACTGCGTCATGATGTAGCCACTAAGTGTTTCTATTGATCGTGTACACATCAGTAGGTACAGCCAAGAGCAAGCTGAGCTAAACAATTTGGACTTCGCACTTCTTATTTGTTACCCATCAAAAAGACCTTCTAATGTACACTTTTTTCTTTTTGTGAATTATGCAGTAACTAGCTTTCGGCTACGACCGCGCTTACAGTTATTCCCGTTTGAATGAGGAATTTTTCCGCGGTAAAAGGTAGCCTATGTATAAGCTATAATAAAGTTTCATTAATATCTATTCAGTAGTTTTTGCGTAAAAGAGTATCAAATCAAATATCCATCCATCCATACATCCATCCGTCTTGACAAATATTGCGTTTATAATATTAGTAGGATGTATTCAATTTTCTATTCTGTTGTCTTTTAAGTCTGTTCAATGAGATACGCACCGCGCGTGTTCAGCTTACCTTACACTTGACTGTACTTACATGCACGTTTGGCAGAATGTAAACGTTTGGTAGAATGTGTGGTGTCTCACGGAAGTCTCTGTTTGGTATTGGTTAGTGGGCTTTGGCTGGTATTTGTAGCATGAGAGAGTAAAGTGTAGCTTTCATTTGTTTGTTGTTCTATCTGTAAAGGAAGTTAGTACGTATTATAACGGCTTTCTCCTTTGAAAATATGAACTCTACTTATCTATCTACATGTTACATTATTTAATTTTGACATAGAGAGTTACCAAAATAGTCGCTTTTTATTTTTTAATCTAGTTCAGTACTTTCAAATATATTGAGATAAAAATCATTATGTTAAGTAAATGAGTTGAATCATAAAGTTATTGTGAGATACCAAAATTATAAAACTTATTAGAAGACTTTGCTAATTTCGTTCGTCCTTTTTGTCTAAAAATGGCACAGCACACGATTCCAATTGTCTCACTTTGGTTAAGAAAACAATGAACCAGCTCTTTAAATAACACATTCACACTAAAAAGCCACATTACCCACCGCATCGCTTTTCACACATCTGCTATGTATAATTACAGTAAATAAATAAACATTCCCGTTTATTGTGTCACAGAACTATTCTTACACCGACCAGTTTAGAAAAGCCCCTGTCCCTCCTCTTGAACCGAAAAAAATTGGCGCAGTCAATAGGATTTCTCAGAAAGCAGGGCTCTTCTTAATTTGGTTTTGTGTCCTTGTCACTGGCTGGCACAACATGTGGGTCCCACTTGTTTATATTGTAAATAAAGTCGTGTACGCCATATGTTTGATCGGTGTAAAGGCATGTTTTCTTGACATACATTACATAGTATTCACCGAACGTTGGCTGTAAATATAAGCTGCAAATGAGACATGATTGGCGACAACTCTGTAGGAGGCTACGTGACTTGTATGACAAATATCTGTAATTGTATGGAGTTTAATTTGTATTTACCAGTTTGTATGGGGTAAATAATAAATATGGCGAGGATGCAGCTGGAGTTATAATGAGAGGCACCTCCTATAAAAGGCAGCAAAAAATGTGAGTATGATTAATTGTAGGTTTCAGAACAAGGTATCTTCCGTTAAGAGTTTATCCATAGTTCAATGTAATAATAATATTATTACTGTAAATTAAAGTGATGAAACTATAGCATAAAATACACTAAAATCAAGCATGAATTCATAATAGTCAAATTCGCACACTAACGTTACGTACCTTTTACGTAATACGGCCTTTTTACATAGATAAAGTAGGCGGTCTAGTTGGAAGGTAGAGGTACTGCAAAAAACGGTCAGCTGCAGAGACAAATTTAAACTCTGTCTTTAGCACGGGGCTGTAAGTTATATCTGCAACTGATTGTACTCTACCGGCTAACTCTACTGTTGTCTATACTCTACTCGATTCAAGCCGACTTTACGAAAAGGTATATCAAACATACTTAGATATATGATACAGTTTTGTAGGCATTGAATCCTTTTCTTCCGAAGACGGCGTTCTTGACTGATATAATATCTAAAACAGTAACTTCACTAATTCACTATATATAAAAACAACATTCCTACTATTTGCACAGAATACCAAATAGTAGTCTATTTGTCAGTTAAAAACAGTACCAATATTTAAATAACCGAGAAAAAAATATCGACAAGCCTTCACACATTTTACCCTACTCAAGTTTTTCTAGCATTTTCACCTCATTACCAATTTGGAGGCATAAAACACACGATAAAGACGTAATTACCAGGGTTGCGGTGGAAATACCATAAATCCAGCTAATCACAACACGAGGCACTTTAGGGTGACATGGAGCTGGAACCAGGGCTTGCGGAGAGGACTCTTCCCGTTCACTCCATTCGGTTTGCTCCAGGATTTTGGTAACTTTTATTTAAGAGAAAAATACCGGGCAATTCACAGCGTGGCCACTGTGGCCAGCAAAGACGTTTCATCTTCTCATATCGATTTCGAGACTAAAGGGATATGAATATACCTAGGAAATTGGCGCAGCATTATCCTGTGTGATAAAGACAACTGTTGGTTTATGACATAATATTTTAAACGAGAATAATTTAAAAAAGCAAATTATCTTCGATCCCCAACCCACCTGCTAAGCGTGGAAAATATGGCAATACTATGTAGGTACTTCCCTTCTTATGAGAGCCTATATCAATCCTGCAATGGACTGATATAGGCTGTTAATGCCGTTATAGTGCAATAGTAGTAAGTGATGATGAGTTTGACTTTTCTATTTCAGTAGCATGTAAAGAATACCTTGTAGTTCATTAAATCCAACAAATTAAGTAATTTCTCGTTGTAGTTTTCTATTTGTCAGTGCCCCAATACTTGCCTTAGCAATGGCTTAGAACAGCCTCTGTGGTCGAATGCTCAAATACTCGCCTCTAGTAACAAGGGTTCCGGGTTCGAATCCCGGTGCGGACTCGACGAACAAATATCAATTTGTGAGACTTTCCCTAGTTTGATTAGGACTTTGCAGGTTGAATATCCTGATTACCCGAAAAAAAGATGGAAGGCACGTAAAGCCGTTGGTCCTGGTTACTATCTACTTATAATTTACTTTTTGCACATAAAAAACACAAAAATTTGTTATAAACTTAATTGCAAAGGCGAGCTTATCTCTACAAAGAGATCTCTTCCAACTAACCTATACGCTAGTGAGAAAAAAGAAGAATATGTAGTCGTCACATGAGCCATGTCAGAAGCCATAGGCGGCGCAATGATTCTGACACCAGGGTTTGTGAGCTAGGTTAACCTCGAAACCCACACGCTTAGTGAAGTGAAGTAATTGCAGCTCTGCAGTAGGTACACCTACTGTAGTACATGCTGAGCCAGCGCCACGTTAACTCACACGATGCGGGCAGCACGCTCATTGTGTTTTTGTTTATAATTGTATAATTTCTCTTCTTGTGTGTGTGTGTGTGCTATTTATGTTATTCTTCTGTGTTGTATTCAGTGCTGTCTTATTTCCTGAGTCAATAAAGATTTCATCTATCTATCTATCAATTATTGGAGCACCAGGTAAGAGCCTTGCGCTGGACGGTATACCGGCGGAAGCGCGCCGGGGCTGCCGGAAGCGGCATACAAAGTGCGAGCGCTCGCGTGCCGCCGAGATACCATCGGAGCCTTGGAAGAAAATCGTACATTATACAGGGTGCTTGTGATATAGGGAAAAATATTTAAACTGGCAGATACTTTTAAAAACTTAATATGCTACTAAATATTATCAATATCCATACATAATATTACTATAAAAATACATTATAATAAAACATGTATTTTTACTGTTTTTATGTGATACTAAAACCTACCTTAAATCTAGTTTTTAAAAGTGCTACCAATACCTATAGGTATATGATTGCTTGCTTATCGTGTGGGTTTCAAGGTTAATCTACCTCACCAACCCTAGTGTCAGAATTATGACGTGGATCGTAGGTATAATTTTAAATGTTAAATTTCAAATGCGTCTGAATCACTACATAGTATAAAACAAAGTCGCTTTTTCTGTCCCTATGTCCCTATGTCCCTCCCTTTGTACGCTTAAATCTTTAAAACTACGCAACGGATTTTGATGCGGTTTTTTTAATAGATAGAGTGATTCAAGAGGAAGGTTTATATGTATAATACATGCATAATATGCTTAAAGATAACCCACAATAACCATTTTCCCGTGCGGAGCCGGGGCGGGTCGCTAGTCATGAATAAATAAATTCACACATTTTTTTAATGGCTTATTATCAGTGAATGCAGTCAGTTGCTGCAACTGAATCGACCTACACATTTTCATTAAAACTCAGTATTTTTATGACTTCTATTGTTCACCCTGTATACATGGTGTTTGTACGTCACAAATAGGTGAAGTATGAAATTTGAATATGTGCATGTGTTTATACTGCCATATCGGTTACGGTTTCTTCCTCCAATTAATGAATCATGGCCTGAAGTCTAGACTTCACGGCATTTCAGGTTTAGGTAATATTTTAAACTAAGTTGTATTTTAAAAAGCTAATGAAATAATAGGACAAACTTAAAATATTTAAAGAGGTGTCTTCTAACAAAGTTTCAGTTTATAGTCATACTTCACATGTGTAACCAACAACAACTGCGATCCCCAAAAGTTGTATTTGTAGGTAGCCCTGAAATTCATAGCTAATTAATAATAATTGAACCAACTTAACTCTCTTTGTGGTTGTTGACCAAAGCGACAGAGTTTTAGGAAATAACTTTGATGTATAGTAATATTACATAATTTTTTTTTATAGATCAAGATTATCATGTATACTTATCATACTCATTATTATAAAGAGGAAAGATTTGTATTTTTGTGCGTATGTTTGTAATGAATAAACTCAAAAACTACTGAACCGATTTCAAAACTTCTTTCACCATTAGAAAGCTACGTTCACCCTGAGTAACATAAGCTACCTTTTACCGCGGGAAAATGCCTCATTCCCACGGGAAAAACTGTTAACGCAGGCGGAGCCGCGGCGGATAGCTAGTTGTCAAATAAAATCGTCTAACCCTTGACTCGGCACCCTTCGTGTCGTAACACCGCCGCGTTTAAGTGGGCGTTGCGATTGTTATCTGCCTCGCGATCGCGGCGGTGTCGCTGCGATTTCCACAATATATGTAACTATCGCGTGCCCCTAAGTGCCGTGAACCATGGAGGGCCCCTTGTAGAGGTGCTAAATATTCGGTGACTATGCGGTATTCGGCCGCTTTGTTTAATATTCGGTATTTGACCGAATATTGTAGATTATTCGGCTTAATCCCCTGGCAGTAAGTAGTTCTTCACGCAACGCAGTTCGCGACGCCCGCCGCATCGTAATTCGCGTCGCGGCAAGTCGGAGAAGCTATGGCCAGGTCTTAATACCGACTATCATATGAAGAAACCAAATGTTATTTAGTATTAAGCCTAATATTGCTTAACAAAATGATTGAATACCAAATAGTGATTGTTTATTTTGTGTAATATCTATCAGAGATCGTTGAAAGGAATTTAAGAAACAATAAAAAAACAAAGGTTAAGCAAAAAAAATTTACACATTTTACGTGAAAACTATTAAAATAGATTGAGTAACAATAAGAGGAAATAAAAAAACAAACAAACAGAGAGAGAGATCAGAGTTAAGTTGTAAAAATTAAAATGTTTTTTCAAAATTGGAATGCGCTTTTCCTAACTACATAAGCACGCGGTTCTGAAAAAAGACTTTTGCCGTATTACTAAGTGGAAACTAACGCCGAATATATATATTTTTTATCGGTTTTGTCAAACAAACAATGTAGATATTCGGCGCTTCGGCCACGATCGTAACTGAAAGTTCAGCATTCGGCCAACTCCCTGTTCGCCCCACCTCTAATCCCTGATGCCCTGATAGCCCTGATAGGGCCGCATTTTCATACCAACTTTATGCTTTAACTACGTGTTTATTGTTTGACAAGCGGGTAATTAAAAGGAGTGTAAACAGGCCTTGTAAATCTTTGGAGGACGTTTATGCTGTCGGGTATATCGCTTGTAATCTTTTTGTGATTTATGTTATTTAAAAATATTTTAAATATTTCTATCATCAGTTCAGCCTGTAGATGTCCACTGCTGGACAAAGGTACCACCTAATGATCTCGACAACGATCGGTCCTGTGCTGCCCGCAGCCCACATTTCTATATTTCGAGGGTTCAAAACCTATTTTTGTAATTTTCGTGTGTAAGTACTTTTCATGATTTTTGTACCTACTAAAGTATGAAAACCGAATAGCACTTTTTTCATTTTCATTATTATTGTCATAAAGTACCTACACAATCCAATCTTAAATCAATATTATAATTCAAACTTCATAAAATCTGTAATCTTGCTATACCGATTCCGATGATTCATCGCGAGTATTTTCCCACATAGAATCAATGTCTCTGACCTCTATTCATAACATTATGTCCTCACACCAACATCACAACACATTATTTGCCGTTACAAAATCTTCTCGCCTTAAGATTCCTAACTGAACTAAGTATTTTCAGACCGAATATTTAAATTGGTCGGTCGGTATTGGACATAGATGTTGATAAAATAAACAAGTGTCGATTCTGAATAGATATTGGCGTTGTCACTGTAAGGTCTTAAACAAACGGACCGCAGAGGAGTGGATGACTTTCAAATGTCACCATTAACATTAGGGTGGACGCGCACGAACGATTTAATTTACTTTTTAATATATTTTGGGATCTGTGTGACATTGACTTAATGTGAAATCTACCTAATTACTGCTGACTAGTATTATTTTTTATTTTTTTTAATAAAGGAATAAATTTGTCTTGATGTTAATAAATTGTTTAGTAAATAGCATTATATCCAGCGAATTTAAGATTGGTGACCGTATCATAAGCAAATAAATAAATCTATCTATCTATCTGGACAATGCCTCCCAATGTCTCTGATTCAAATCAAATAAGTATTTATTTTCTATCGTAATTAAGTATGTTGCACCTATTTGCTAAATACGAATTTGCTCTGCGTAAGACAAACTTCCAACCAGATCATTTGCGAATAACCATTACTATCATTTTAGTACCACATCAATTTACGCCTTAAAATATCGCACAGTGAAGCCTGGAGTTTATGACAAAAGTGGGATT
Source organism: Teleiodes luculella (assembly GCA_948473455.1). Classification (NCBI taxonomy): domain Eukaryota; kingdom Metazoa; phylum Arthropoda; class Insecta; order Lepidoptera; family Gelechiidae; genus Teleiodes; species Teleiodes luculella. The sequence goes on along the minus strand of OX419598.1, from coordinate 10,239,550 downwards.
TAATTAGATGCTTATCGCGACCACCCACGGCGACACCGACGCGTCGTCGTGTCGCGACTCGGTCGCGAGTAGTTTCGACACCGCGACATGAGTCAGCGACTCGGCGTTGCAATCGTGTCGCTGATAGCTGACGTGCAAGCGTGGGTGTGTGGGGGACCTTAGCTTTGCAGACGTTTGATTTTGACACATTTTGCTGGCAGTAATAATATGCGCGGTATTGATTTTATGATAATGAGGAGAATGTGAATTAATAAAAATTTGAAACAGTAGTTCGAGGTTTTGATTGAACGACTGCGGATAACGCTATTTTATTTGCTATCAAAATAGACAAAATACCTGTCTGGTATTTGTTGTATTTATAGTTTTTAAAAATACATATGTGTACAATGTATTGTCTATTCTTAGGACTTCCGGAATAAATATAAAATGGCTTGAAGACATCTCTTTGTTTTAATTATAAATAAATAATAAACGCCCTCCGCTCGCCACGTCTAATTAACAATAAGATGAAGCACTAAAAAACCTTAATAAAAACAATTAGGAGATATTTATCAAAATGATCTACTTACAAGTAGAATAAATATTGAGGACATAACAGCTTCTGTTAGAGGGAATGCTGAAAACCTTCTAAATTCATATCGATACTCATCACTAACTTCGATATGGATAACGCTATCTAGGTCTTGTCTTGATCTTGGTGATTATGTAGTTGAAGTCACAAAATGGTTTATGAGAAATCTTATATAGAATTTAAAAAAATAGATTTCACATTGAGTAAATTTTTACTAATTTGGTGACGTCTTAGACCGAGTAGGTACCAATTGTACTATATAATAGTTGGATTTACTTTTTAAAGCTATACATACATTAACATATTATATTATATTATTTATTTTTTTTATTATATATATAACTATATATTATACAGTTATATATATAATAAAATAATAACACTGTATAGATATCTAAGCTACTGCGTCTGCTATAGAGAGGAGACAAAGTTTCATAACCACATAAATGGTAAAATATAGAAAGCATGTAGGAGCGTCCATTACCATAGCAATTATCAGTAATAAAGTGTTGATTATTCAAAAACTTGCATGTGTATAATCATTATGACCAAACTTGTATGTTGATAATTTTACAATTTTACGTAACTAACGCATTGACTAATTAATTCATAAGTGAATAAAAAAATATATTTTTGTTTGTTTTTGACCTTATCTACTAATATTAACAAAATCACTTACACATCTAATATGGAAGTCTTATAAAGATATTAACATAGTTTTTATTATTAATTACTTATATACTTACCTGTAATTAACTACCAATGAGTATAAGAGCACAATTACTCGAAATCAAATTGTACTAACAAAGCAATTAATCTTCCGAAGACCTTTATAAGCGAAGGTCACAGGAAACGCTCGTCAATAGAAGAAGGACAAGACAAATCAAATTCACACACGCGATTGGGCATGTTACCTTTTTAACATGCCTACTACATAGAAATTTTGTCGAAGTATTTAACACAACAGCCTCAAAATCAAGTCAAATCAAAATAAACATTCTTAGATTTTTGCGGTTGTTAATTTGCCCTAACACACATTTTTACAGGTGAAGCCTGCGATGTGAACAAATTCAGGTTGTGTGTAAAGTACACCAATTATATTAGGCTACTACCACAAAAAGTTTAAAATGCCTTAAAAAGTGTGTAAGTTTAAAATTAAAAGAAAGATACCTTAGTAGAAATTGAAAATGTTAAAATTATGTGTGTGTGTGTTTTTGTTAATTATGATTACCTATATCATATTATTATATTGAGTTTTCGAACGGGCTGAATGGGTAGGTACATAAATTAAAATATTCTTAGGTTTTTTTTTTATACTCGTATTACCTAATTGCATTAATGCCTATAAGTAACATATTATTATGTCACTATGTTATTATGTTACTTATTGGTATTAGTGCAATTAGGTAATATCAAATAAAAAAACCTAAAAAAAAACCCTAAAAATATTTTAACATACCCATTCACCCCGTTCGATAACTCAATACATGATTCAGGAGGACCCACAAATCGTAGAATTGCCTACAAATATCGTGGGACTTCACGTCGCAAACAAAAACTAAAACTAGTTCACGAAGGCTCGTGATTCCAACTATTATTGTTGAAAATCGCGAGACTTTGTGTTTGTAGAAACTGAAGTACAACGACCGAGGTCACACTTCTGTATGATTAATGAACCCTATTCTTTGTTCATTTGTCTTCGGCTACTTATTTAGACATTAATTTACGTATAATTACGAGCGAGCTCTGACCGTGAGATAGATACGTTTTGTAATCTTAAACTTGAGACGATTTCAACTAAATTAATCTTGTTTTACTATTTAACCTCATTTAAGGTTATGTTTTAATATATCTGTGTATGTTTTAATTGTTATAAATTAATATTCATACACATCAAAGCATAAAGACTTAGATTAGTGTAGTGAAATTCTCGCGAATACGATATTTTTATCTAAAATAGATAGACAGACAGGTTTTCTTTACTGACCTATGCTTGTGGTGTCGAAAATGTACAACCAATCATGCTTCACCGGACTTGTTATAGACAGCTCTACCTCAAGAAAGATTCAATCTTATCTCAATATTCCTACTTTCTACTTCTTTCTCAGCCCATGTCAACCCACTGCTGGGTATAGGCATCTCCTCTGTTGCGTCTCTACTCATTATAATCCTGGGCTCTCCGCATCCAACAAGATCCAACAATATCGTCGGATCATTGGGCTAGTGGTCTGTCTACGGGTGCTACGGGCCTTGTTGATATCCTTGGCCACCTCACGGTAGTATATACCTGTATTGGTCCAACGGCCAAATAACTGATTATTTCTGTAACTATTCCCTTATATTTTTTTATTTTAAGTAGCCAGCACATGCGGCTGGAATCTCGCATTACGAAATTCGCTCCTATTGCTGCGGAATAACAGTGCTCTAGGATCAACTCGTCCAGCCGCATTTACTTAATGTTTTAAAAATAATTAACAGACTTTCAAAATGGACGATATGGAAAACCTAATGGCCACATTCCCAACCTAAATAATGATATTCCTATCCCCTCAACTGGGTGGTCCAGCATAACATCCCTCTCCTAAACGCTCCAAATTAATAATCTCACAGCCTAACAATCTAAATAGATTTTACCGCCTTAGTGCGCACACGCAGAGCTCGGTTGACAAAATGGCCAGTAGAAGCGCCCATACGACGTCCATACGCGTTACTCCAACCACTATTGTAAACAAGCGTTTATTAACATGATCATAAAACGCTGCGTTTATCGGTGCAGTGTGGGTGGTCCCTAAGTTCATGTGAGCAAACATGAATATGACAGAAATAGCCCGTTGTGGTGCCTCCGATGAATGGAGCTGCTTGATCTTGAGATATTGTAAATTCCTGAAGTTGGTAGTCTAAGTTTGCCTAACAATCGTTCAAAGTTTGTATTGACTTTGTTTGTTACTCAATGTTGTCTTGCACCGATATTCGATTTCTTCTTTGTTTAGATCAAAAGATAGTTCTGACTTGGTGGGACACCTTTTTATATTTTTCCCTTCAATTTAGAAAGAGCATTAATTTGCATAATAATATTACATTAGTAGACTGTCAATACACAGATCTTTTCATCTGTAGTTTTCGTAAATCGTAACATTTATTTTTACTAATTCTCTCATACATAATTGTTACGAATTTATACTCTAAGTTTCATACTTATACATAGACCTATACATTTTTGTGTGGTTGTATTTTTAACATTATTAAGCACTGTATAAAACGTCGCATAAATTGCAACCACAATAATAATTAAGTTGTTAAACCCACAGTTGCCTTTTATTGTTTATCTAAATTAGTCACCTGTCCTCGAATGCAGACGACGAACGCCATCTTAATTAAAACACTTTTACAGCCAATTTCACAGAGCACAAGACTAAATTAAATTACTGCTCATTAAAATTCGTACCTGCTCCCCTTATTTACAATTCAAAATTGTATGTACCGGTGCTCTATATTTATGGATTCGCTCGGTTATCTTCTCTCGTAAATGGATCACGAGATCCCCAGTAGCCGCTGCTCTGACGTTTACACCGACGCAATATATAACAATTCATGATCAATCAAATACATCGGTAACTTGTGATCTTTATTCACACCCTAAAACTCCGCAGGATCCTGTCACTCTAACAAGCTAAGCTAGAACTTCAACAAACATATTTGTGCTGCCACATCATCCAAGCATATTTGATTTTCAACTCTAGTGGTTGGTATTAGGGATTTTATCAGTTTCGGTGTATGAAGAGGGGTTACATGTAGCTGAGTTTATGGTAACAATTAAGCAAGTTTTACGGTTTTATTGTGGCAAAGTCGCCATCTCTGTCAACTTCTGAGAATGGTACGCTGAGAAGGTATGGTCCTGTCATTAGAGGTTATAAACCTGGATGACAGTATCGTAACGAGAAGTATAATGACTTGCAGTTTATTGCTCCAAACTATGCCGTGGATTGATAGTTAGGACGCTTCTGTGTTATTTTCCCGATGCGGCAAAATCTTTTATTGGAGACTAGATTGTATAAATAATTAAAAATATATGTAAAGATGCTTGCTTTTTTAAAAAACTTTTTTTTTAAATTGACCTATGCTTGAGTCGAAAAAGTACGACGACGGATCAAGCTTCACCGGACTTGTTAAACTTTTCTCATTGTATGATGTAATAAGAAAAGTGACCATAAAATAGAAGCAAGCATAATGATGTGAATAAAAATGGTAGTATAAAACGGCATTAGTGTTGAAGAAGACAAAAACTAAGTCTTTGTATTTAACCGAATAAAACACTATAGCTAGCTACATCAATAAAGTCGACAAGAAAGTAGACAGAACCTAGATTACTATCACAAGAAATTACAGTGCTAGCATTTCTAAGTCGTATTATTTTCCGACCAGTATGAGTATGGTCTAGTGGCATCTCATGTCAGAGTACCTGAATTACGAAGCATATTACAATGAACATTACAGAGCCAATAAAACAAAGAACGTTTATGCAATGTTCGTCACATGGTGCCTACCGGGGACTCGAGATCCATGCGCGGAAAGCAAAACTATCTTAACACAATACCATCGAAAAACACAAAAACAAGCCTTATTGCAGAAACTGCAAGGGTTAATTAAACTGAATTGTCATCTTTGCAAATTGTTGATCAGTATTGCTCCATGCTCTTAGCTAAAGCCAAGCGAAAATGTGACTTGAATAAAGGTACTACACGTTCCGTAATAGCTTATCAATTATTATGTACACACGTAAGAAACCACTTTAATCTTGGAAATGATATTTTTAAAATGAACTTTAGCTCTTAGTAATAGATGTGACCGTGTATGTAGTGAAAATGTGTTAGGAGAATAAAGAAGGTATGCTCCTACGCATGTCAACGTGTTCGTAACGCGATTTTATCTCCGCCTTAGGTGCTTTACCGCGGGCACATAACTTGTGATTTAATGTGCACTTATAGGTATGTTAACCCGTTAGATTAGATGGTAAATTAAGTTTAGACGGAGCAGAGACCTGTACAAAGAAAATTGTATATACTTAGACTGTTTACGCTGGAAGAACGTGCAGGAAAATAAGACTAATATTTAAAGTCAAACGTTATATTCTTAACAAGGATCTTTGACTCAATGTTTATCTTTCTTATTCTTATGATTGGCTGGAAACTTTAATCAAGCAAACTTAAAACAAGTTTCGTAGCAGTTCATTATAAAATAAGTATGATTATTACTGTCATCTTAGGTATATGATCACCATTTTAGCCAAAAGACATCCATTGTTAAACGAAGACTTCCAATTGGGCAAAATTATTAAAAATATTTGGCAAATTAGTAAAATGATTAAAGGATAGTGGGCAAAAATGTTTGGGCGGCACACCCACTTCCGCCACAGATTCGACTGCTTTAATTTGAAAGGTATCATATTCATATTTCTTTGTGCCAATGCGCATCAAATTCTACCCTGTGTTTCTCTATTTATTTGAAGTTAAAACAAGCACAATTACAAACACATTTTGTTTATTGTTACTTTACAAGAAATAAAACAAACATTATTTTATTATTATTATCTATTATAACTGAGTCTAAGAAAAGGTGGATGTTTTCTTCGTGTCTTGCCAGGCTTAAAAACCATATAATGACCATGACATGGGCGCAGCAACCCAAAGTGCGGTTGCCTATTTTACAGGAACAGTAATCAGACTCAGCGCTGTCAGCGATCAGAAACGCAAAAAAAAGGATAGCTGACAGTGATTTCGGTGACGACGACATGGGGAAGTGCGGGGGATTTTATGGTCGCCCAGCCTTTTCTTCATTATATATCATTAAGATTCACATTATAATAGTTATTAATAATAAAAATAACGGTAACTAGCGAGTAAAAATATTTTATTTATTAGGTAAGTAAGTATGTAAAGGTACATAGTTTTATTTGATGATCTGTCGGATATTTTACCATGGCGTTATAATAAAAAAAAATCATTTTTATAAGGTGTTTTCAGTCATAATTATTATATGACTGGCGGGGCTGGGTGTATTTTGCCCACCATCCTTTCTATTCTACCTGTCAACCAAGCCCTGAGTATGTCAGCAAAATTGCCCTTTTCAAAGCCATTTAAAGCAAATTACAAACAAGCTTCTTTTAATTAAGTGACAAAACATTATGTTGAATGGAAAATTATGTATAAAGAATAAAAACTACAACTTCATATATTCTCCTGAGCGTTTTTGTAAAATCTTTACTTTGAATTGCAATAATAAAATGTTAAACAGTTCAAATAACTTCAGACCTATTTGTATACGGGTGATTTTTTCCTGCACAGTTGAAAATAATTTCTTATGTGTACAGTCAACATCCCTGTTTGCTATTAATCCGTATGCAAATCCTACTAGTGGTGTGACAGACGCGTGCGGCCCGGAGGCAAACGTCAATGCAGACTGCACAGATCTGCACAGAACTGCACATCACTGCTGTCATACACACAGACTGGATATAGCTGCGGGCTTGCGGGTCAGCGGGTTTTGATAGTAATTATTATAATTTGTAATAATAGGTTTGGTTAAAATGTAACCGAGGATATTCTTAGAGAGCTCTTTGTTGTTTTTGAGAGTTTCACAATTTTATATGTTTTTATGTCCATGATTTCTTTTCCTATTTGTACTGGTTAAGTATCTCAATATAGAAAACAACAAAGACTTAATAAGATTGATAGTCGTTTATTTCATCTTAGGTAGAGCAGATAGGTTTTTTTTTCAAAACAGTGCTATCTTTATTTGACATACCTAATGATAAACAAATAGAAATTATTGTTTAATATAATGCATTTAGTATTGAATTCAAAAATAACATTAACTGTGAATTACTTAATATTTTCTGCAATAGTTAGTTACCTCGCAATTTTTGACTTTCTAAAGGCTTCAGCTAAACAGACGCCAAAAAAGTAATTTGTTAAAAGCAATTACATTGAAGTAATTAAACGGCCCAGTGAATTCACTTCGACAGTAGACAAGGTAGCAATACCAAAAGCTATGCGCATTGAGCTTCAACTTTGACAGCGAGTTGAAAGTTTAACTCAGTTCGGTCACGACATGACTACGGATACTTGGACAACTTTTACTGACCTGACTGGTTCTGATACATTGCTGATGATTTTAACAGATAATCATAGATTGGCATTAGAAAGAAAATTGAGACAGGTGAATTACACGCTTGCGATTTCAAGCCAATAATGCAATATTTAATTGTTTATGTAGGTACTTGAGTCAATGCTTATTTATTTAACAGTTTATTGTACACATAAACATACAAAGGACAATCACATGTAGAGAGACGACACAACAGGTCTGCTTATTTCTTAAGAAATATCTTACAGCACACCCAGATTTATTTATTATTCATTTATTTTATCTTTGACTTACAGCTAAATGACAACAAAAGAAAACTTAATCAATACTACAATCAAATACTAATAACAAGTCTCCACATGTCCTAATGCAACTGCATTATTAAATAATATTACGATATTTAAAGTAAATATAATCAAAGGTCAACATCATGATTCGTCAAATTCCAGTTGTTGTAATGTCAATCTATCGATTATAGGAACAGCCCTAGTGTCAAATCCATATGTGTCACCTCACTAATACAATAAACACTGTTCAATAGAACACGAAGCTAGAAGCACGTATTTTTATTAATTCGTCGTCTTTTCCCGCTCGTCCATGACCTGAACCCTTGCCAGCCAGCTCCTCCTCCTGCGACACTCCACACGCCCTCATACATGGTGTCAGAAGATGGTGTCATCGTGGTGAAATTGTAAAAAGAAATGGCAAACCAGGTACCCATATTCATTAGTAACAATTTGAAACCATTAAAAATCGCAAATGGCGGACAAGACGCCAACGTCACTGAAACATGGAAGCTATGGAAGCAAAAATTTAAAATATTCGCAGACGCAAATGACTTGCAATTACAATCTAACCAAAAACAAGTGGCTATCTTATTAAATTCAATAGGTGACGAAGGTCTCGAAATATATAACTCCTTTAACATCAGCGAAAGTGACGCAACACATACATTGGAAACCATTTTGAATAAATTCGACACAAAATTTAACCCATTGAAGAATGTCACAGTAGAGAGATTTAACTTCTTTACAAGACACCAAAAAGACGAAACGCTTGATGAATATGTCACAATTCTAAATAACCTTGCCAATAGCTGTGAGTTTAGCACGCTAAAGGAATCATTGGTAAAAGACATGTTTGTGATTGGAATAAAAAATCCGAACATAAGGGAAAGGTTATTACAACAAGACAGTCTAACAAACATTGAAAATGCAGTCAAAATTGCCAAAAACATGGAGTTGTCACAGGAGAGAGCAAGGAAGATACAAAATGGAAATAATAACGAAAATGAGTCATATGTAAAAGCCGTGCATAATACCAATATCAAGCGAAGGTCAAGGTCATTGTCAAGACCAAAGTCATTGTCGTACACACAGAAAAAAGACTACCCCCACAATCAAAATAAAAATTCAAACAATGGTCATCGCTATTATAACATGAATAGCAATTCCTCTTTTTCAGCCTTTTAAGGTAATCAATTTAAACCGAACAATAACAAAAATGGGCAAATATGTGGAAAATGTGGTCAGCAACATAGGTACAAATGTCCAGCCCTAGGAAAAGTCTGCAACATATGTAAAAAATCTAATCATTTCGCAAGGTATTGTCTTTCAAGAAACCACCAGAATAAAAACAATGTAAGTGAAATTAAATGTCATGAAAATTGTAATTCGTTATATTTAAGTGAACAATGCGATAATTTTAATAATAATGAAGATTTTATAATTGGAGCAATTGGTAATAATCAAATTAATTCTAATAATTGGCAAATTAATTTATATTATCGTGGCAACATTTTAAATTGTCAAATAGACACAGGTGCTTGTGTAAATGTTATCTCAATGACAACTATTAAAAATTTAGAATTAAATACAAAACAAAAGATTTCTATGTATAAAACGAATAATAAAATATTCTCATTTTCAGGACAATTAGTAGAGAATTTAGGTTATGTATACTTGGAGTGTGATGTTGACAAGACAAACTCAAAACAGAAAATAAAGTTTATTGTTGTAAAATGCGAATGTAGCACAATTTTAGGAGCCCAGACATGTGAACAATTGGGAATAGTCCAGCGAATATTCCAATTGACAAATAACACAATACTAACCCCTAACAACGAGCAAAGGTCAGTTATGTCAAATATTACTAACAAATATTCTGATACTTTCGAAGGTCTTGGTTGTTTGCCAACTACAGTTAGTTTACAAGTAGATAAGACAGTCCAACCTAAAATATGTCCAGTCAGAAGAATTCCATATGCTCTACAATCAAAACTTAAAGTAGAACTCGATAGAATGGAAAAAATGGGAGTCATTAAAAAGATAACTAAACCAACTGAGTGGGTAAATTCTATTGTCTTGGTTCAGAAACCGAATGGTAGCTTACGCGTTTGTTTAGATCCTAGAAATTTAAATAAAGCAATAAAGCGTCCTCATTTCCCTTACCCTACCTTTGATGATCTTCGTTCACAGGTAGCTGGATCATCTGTATTCTCAAAGTTAGACGCTAACTCTGGTTACTGGATGCTAAAACTGGACCAGGAAAGCAGTGAACTATGTACTTTCAACACGCAGTTTGGAAGGTACTGTTTTCTGAGAGTTCCTTATGGTATATGTGCAAGCGGAGAACTTTTTCATCGAGTCATGACAGAACTATTTTCAGACTTGCCAGGTGTAATTATTTTTGTCGATGACATTTTAGTTTTCGGTTCTAATCAAAGTGAACACGACGAACGAAAATGTACTAAAACGAGCAAGAGAAGTCAATCTAAAGTTCAATAAGTCGAAATGTCAATTTAGTCAATCAGAAGTGTCATACGTAGGTCATGTGTTTAATAAAAATGGTATTTCCCCAGACCCAGCAAAAATTGAGGCAATCACAGATATGCCTAGGCCACAAAATGTCAAAGACTTACAGAGATTTCTTGGCATGATAAATTATCTTGGCTCATACATTCCTAACCTAGCTCAGGAAACTAATTTACTGAGAGACCTCCTTAAGAAACAAAATATATGGCAGTGGACGTCAGCTCATGAAAAACAATTTAGTAATTTAAAACAAATCATTTGTCAATCACCAGTATTAGTTCATTATGACGTAAACAAACCGGTAAGAATGTCAGTAGATTCCTCTAAAAATGCAGTTGGTGCTGTAATTTTTCATGGACTGAATCCAATTGCTTATGCATCAAAATCCTTAACAAAGTCACAAGAAAATTATGCTCAGATAGAAAAAGAATTATACGCTATAGTATTTGGTTGTAAAAAAATCCACCAATATATATTTGGAAAGACTGTACATGTAGAAACCGACCATCAACCTCTTGTAACTTTATTTAAAAAACCTTTGTCTGATGTACCAGCTAGACTTCAAAGAATGATGATAGCTATACAATCATATGATTTAACTGTTTCGTACACTAAAGGCACTGAAATGTACATCTCAGACACTTTGTCAAGAGCCCCTATTTCAAACACAAAAATAGAAAAATTTGATCTTAATGAAATGGAAAATAATGTCATTTGTCAGATTAATTTATTAAGTTCTAATTTGGCTATTACAAAAGAAAAACAGAAAAAAATATTAACTCATACTAAATCAGATCAGTCACTTCAAAAATTAAAAGATTATTATTATGAGGGATGGCCTAGCAATAAAAAGCAATGTGATCCGATTGTATTGCCATATTGGCACATTCGAGACGAAATTCACGTTGTAAATGAATTAATTTTCAAGAATCAGTCCATAATAATTCCAAAGTCAATGCGCGCAGAAATTCTTTCCATTTTACATGAAGGTCACATGGGTATTGAAAAGACAAAAAATAATGCCCGTGGCAAAGTTTTTTGGCCAAACATTAATAACGACATTGAAATTAAAATAAAACAATGCGAATCTTGTATGACATATAGCTCAAATAAACCTAAAGAAACATTAATGTCACATGAACAACCATCATTGCCATGGCAGTTGTTGACTATTATTCTAATTATATTGAAAGAGTTATTCCACTCTTGCCACGGTTTCCTGTTGCCACACAAAATTCTGTTCATACAAACGTTCCTGTCTTGCCACGATGTTATAATAATAAATTAAATAATTAATATTGGGTTTCCTTTCGTCACACCTACTTTTATTAGATCAAAAAGGTACAGTTAGCAACATAAAATATTATTTGAAATAAAATCACATCACATTTGGTCACTATGATAAGTTATTTATTAACAAAATCGAATTAAAGTGTTAAGTGATTAATAAACGATAAATACATATTCATAAATAATATTTATTTAACAAAAAATCTTGACATTTCTAATCGTAGCTCTTGAAGCCAGCGTAGAAAATGCTGTCATTCGATCTTCTGTGCACACTCTATCATCCAACAACAAAAACTTTACTGCATACTTTTCTGGTATAATAATATCTGACCTTGCAGTAAAATATGTTTTTTGGACATTAAGGCTTTTATTCCTGGCTTTGTAGAGACATGATTCTACAGCATTGAAAATGGATAACCTTTGTAGCAATTCGAATCCTGTCGAAGCAATGGAGCTGTAGGTTTCTTCGAACAAAAATGGTACAGGGGCGACATCTGAGATTACTCTTTTTTGCATTCATTTTTTGCTTTTATTAGATCAACTTTTACTAAATCTGGGGCCCAGACAAGGGGAATCACTCTTGTGACTGTTATGTTATCATTATTATCTATTAAGATATCATACTTTTGAAATATTTTCTATTCACACATCTCCAAACTGAATAACTATTGTTTTTTCCATGTAAATGATACATTTGGCCATTTCGAATCAAAATTCTTTGCTCTTTTATACTCTCTGTGAATGTTATCTGAAAAAGTGAAATGTCTAATGAATATTTTCTTAACACAAACCAGTGTTACATTTTTTATAAAATAACTGTGGTTAAACTTAGGTACAGAATTACCTGGCTCCTCCATTTTTCCCACAACCTCAAAAATACCACGCACGACAACTATATGTAAATAGTATCTAAACTCTAAGCAACTTGTAGTCGGCGTGACGCAGTTTTGATTTATAACTAAACATTTAACTCTTTTTTGGAATGCAGTTCTCAGTAAAAAAGGACACAATGGTATGACGTCATAGTTATCTCGAATACACTAATGCAAAATCCTGCAAGCTAAAAAGAGACAAAATATTGTTTTTCATTCGCTGATAAGTGCACTTACTTATATTTGTTTTCAACGTTCAATAGAACGAGATAGAAACATTATGGGATGTAAAACGAGCCAGGTATTTTTTTTACTGAACTTTTAAATTTTTACTTATATAGCAAAATGTATATTAAGCGAAGTTACGGGTCATGATTTAGTTTCTGTGTTATGTTGTATCATAAGCTAAAATTAAATCGTATATTTTAGAAAAGCTTAGTAATATATATTTTCTGACTGACTGTACTTTGGATATCGTGGCAAGAGTACACTCTCTAAATTAAAAATTATTAATTTAAAAAGGACCGTGGCAAGAGGACACTGCTAAAAAAGTGTGGCAACAGGAAACCGTGGCAACAGTGGAATAACTCTATTGAAATAGCTAATCTTCATAAAGATAGCAAAAGTCAAAATGTCATAACTCACTTAAAATCTATTTTTGCCAGACATGGAATTCCATTAACTCTACAAAGTGATGGAGGCCCACCATATAATTCAGAAAATTTTAAATTATTCACTAAAGAATGGGACATTGAACATGTTATGTCAAGTCCTCATTTTCCTAGATCTAATGGTCTTGCAGAAATTTCAGTAAAGATAGTAAAAAATATTCTAAGAAAATGTGAAGATTCTGGAACAGATTTTCACATAGGACTTTTACAGTATAGAACTAGTCCTCGTGGTAACTTAAAGTCACCGTCAGAATTATTAATGTCTCGTAAACTAAGAACTAAAATACCAATAAATAAAACAGAATTAAAACCTAAAATTGTCAAATTTAAAGATCATTTTAACAAAAAGTCATTACAACTAGACAAAAGAAAGTCATACTATGATAAAAATGCCATTAAGTCACAAGAATTTCAGTCAAATGATTTAGTATTTTATAAGAAAAATCCTAATGATATCACATGGTCTAAAGGTATAATAGTGTCAAAGACACAATACCCAAGGTCATATTTAGTCAAAGATTATAATAAAGGTGTACCGACCCGGCCCTAGCCTAAAAAGACAATGAAATATTTGGAAGGTCTTTCCCTTGATGCAAAAAGCGTAATAATAAAATTTTTCTAAAAATCCTAAAAAAGGGAAAATTAAAGTACAATACGCTAAAGAATGTTGCAAATAACTTATAAGAACTTGTTATGGGCGAGACAAGTTCAATATAAGAAATAGAAAACCTTTTGGAAATTTACCTTTTCACTTTATACGTTCCTGTATTGCAAACGGACGAATCTGCCAGCAGCTGTTATACGTTCCTGTAATGAAATCAGCCGATTTCTTAATAACTTCAAAACTAAAATAGATAGCACGATTCTGATTGCTGCGTTGGAATTGTGATGGGGAACACTATCTATAATAATGGTTTTTGCCATATGTAAAATTTACTTTTTACTTTATACGTTCCTGTATTGCAAACAGGTGAATCTGCCAGCAGCTGTTATACGTTCCTGTAATGAAATCAGCCGATTTCTTAATAACTTCAAAACTAAAATAGATAGCACGATTCTGATTGCTGCGTTGGAATTGTGATGGGGAACACTATCTATAATAATGGTTTTTGCCATATGTAAAATTTACTTTTTACTTTATACGTTCCTGTATTGCAAACAGGTGAATCTGCCAGCAGCTGTTATACGTTCCTGTATTGAAATCAGCCGAAACCTTAATAACTTCTAAACTAGAAGAGATAGCACAGTTACAATTGGTGCGTTGTAATTGTGATAAGGGACACTATCTATATTATGAGTTTGAGCGATTTCATCTGATTTCACCATTTTCCGCGTACCTTCGTTTCGTGACAAAAATATATGTATGGGCGAGGAGGACCGACGGGTAGATGGACCGTCGGCCCGATATTATGTGTTGAGTAATAGTAAAACTATTTATTCTCAAAAAGCATGAATTGTGGTGGATCGAAAAACATAGTTACCATCTATGTGGAAATGTAGTAAATTTGCTATATTTCCTGTCACAGGCACTTTTTCACTCCCCCGTCAATACAGCTCCGCTGTATTGAGCGAAGTGCTTGTCTGAGTTAGTTGGATGGAAAGGTCGAGTTCCGAAACCTCTTGAATGACAGATCCGAGAATACCACATACACGACTCTATTTTCTGGGTTATGTAATTTAATTTGGATGTTGAACGTGGATGATGCCTGATAGGTTGACACGGGAACAGGGTCTATTGAGATTCATTATCCGCTGTTAGCGCAAGTCTAAGAGTCGTGTTCTATGTCGTTAGACACATAGCCAGACCTCTGCCATGTGATTAAGTTCCGATGGGAACCTCGAATACATGTGAGCTAAGCCCGAGCCACATTAAGAATCTCAGTTCACCGGTACCATATTGGATTATATAGCGAGTCTAACCGACTCACCCATGTCTGACGTTTGAAGATGTGGTTATTTCTTCGAGTTGTTGGAAAGCCTCAATTTCTTGATCCGTACCACTGAGGCGGGGACGGTTGAGGGTGACCAACGAACAACCTCCATTGGTTGGGAAGCAACTTCTAAGGAGAGACATAGAGCATCGCTATATCTGAGCGTCATATGGTATGAATATTGTTCTATGACTTGTGTAGCTTGGGCACAAGTGAAAGTAAATATCTATCTTTGATATCACGGTATCTCTGAACGATATTTACTAATAACGTCTAGAGAGTGTGGTTGTAAGTATTGGAAGCTTGCCGGGCGCATGCTGAAGAAACTTAGAAACACATGATTTGAGTTATAAATCCCGCGTGGATAGAGAGTGGCTAACAACACGGTGTTAGAACCACTATAAAGATAAAGTTCTATTATAAAAGGTGAAGAGAGCACCTTCGGAACTTAGAACATATATTCATAATAATATTTCTGCACGATATTGAACTTCTTATGGGTTTGTGGTGTGGTCTCTATGGAGGAAGCAATTCCTCAAACACTGTGGTGACACAGATAGGGAATGCGGTTTGTCCTCGTGATGAATAGCGTTCCTGGGGCTGGTCTTTGATTGGCGAAGACTACTGGTCTATAAAGTGATAAGACACCGAGGTCTCTATTATCTACGCGATAAGTAATTCCTCGAGGGCTGATCGTAGAACTTCGTTCTGTGATTAGTGATTTTCAGTGTAAACTGAGATGGGGTGTTCCAGCACAGAAATGTGAAGTCCCCTGGATTGTTCGTGGCTGGGACCTCGGTCTAGGCCTGTTCAATCGCTGCGCCTGGTGTGTGGCTGTGGGGAGCTCTGCTCGTTCTGAGGACAAGTTGGCCGTCACTTGTCCCTAGCGACGAGAACGAGTCCTAGTCTGGTAGATGAGGAATCACTTGTCCAGGTGACAGGTGGTAGTCGCTTGTCCTAGATATGGGATAGTCTCCGTGTCGCGGACGATGTCTTAGCTTCCACAAACAGGCTCGACTTCGGTCTTGAGCCTGCAACATAACATATGGATTTGACTTAGGTCTATTCGTATTATCCTCATATCATGGTTTTCCGCCATTACAAGCGCCCGCTTCGGTGGGTTAGTTTGTCGACTTCGGTCATATACACCAGGCATTGACTTCGCGTCAGTTATAAGTCCTGAGACAATGGTGTTCCCCGCCATATACGAGTGCCTGCTTAGGTGGGTTAGCTCGTCGACTTCGGTCAACTCGAACGTCAGGCATTAGTCCGCTATGTTAGTCCTGCATCTATGGTTCACTACCATTACAAGCGCCTGCTTCGGTGGGTTAGCTTGTCGACTACGGTCGCAACGAACAGGCTTTGATTACATCATGCAAGTCCTGCAACAATCGGACTCACACTCCGCACCAATCGACTACGGTCGCACCGGGAGATCAGATGGCATTGTCCTATGGGATAGAGATCTTCGTAAGGGCGGGCTACGGCCTGCCCTTTTCTTTCACTCCATTTAGAGAGGCCTAAGGTCGAGGAAAGCGAAATCTCGTGGACGCAGAACGAAATGCTAATTGTCGGTTGTTGTAGGCCAACCGAGCAATAGCATAATATTAGCCAACTGGAGATTGTTGTATGTTCGTTGAATGTTATCCTTTTAGGGATATAGGTTCCATATACCATTTTATAAACTTTCATATATTTTACAACTGACGTTGTCTGTCCTTCTTAGGATCGTAATGTTCAGGAGTGAAATACAGAACTTATCCCGCTGTTATAATAGGGGATTTCCCCACGATGAAATTAACTTTTGCTGACCTTTTCAGGATTGCGGAGCTAATACGAAGAAAGTTTGGTTTGACGATCTTCTAAGAAGAAAGTTTGGTTTGACGATCTTCAACACTCCAAATAACGAGCATGGGGTGGGAAGATAGCTAGGAAATACATGACTTTTGTTCACGCACATTTGTTTTATTTCGTAGTTAGATTCCAAAGCAACAAAAATATTCACACTGATTTATCTAAAAGAACAAAGGTTACTCGCACAACGCGGAATGGATACCCCGCTAGATGATCATGGCCAATCAAATTAGATAAAATGTAAATAGTGAAGAATCCCTGCAAAGGGATTTTATTTATATTTTTAAAGACGAGTAAGGTGCAGTTACAATTTGGTGCCGTGACCAGGATGTTTATTATCTGATAGATGGTACACGAAACGGCACAGGCAAATTGAGAAATGAGTAAACTGACGGACCGGCGGTGATTAAGCGGAGTAAATTCAACACGGAAGCGTAGGAGCGGTTGCGGCGATAACACGGAGAGAAATTACGGCGGTGCGGATACGGACGAATTAGTGAAAGTGACGGATACGATCGAAAACGGACGATAATAGTGATAGGACGCTTTAGTTGTTAGGTTTCGTTTTTTATTTTTTAACTTTGTTTTTTTTTTTTACGTTTTAATTTTTCAATTTTCAATTTTCTATTTCATATTTCTTATTATTAGGTTAGTTTAGGTAGGGCAAGATGGAAGAAGAAAGGATGGACATGAACACTGATGTAGAGGATGAAGTTGAGGTGTTGGAACCACCGAGAAAGAAGGCA
Source organism: Teleiodes luculella (assembly GCA_948473455.1). NCBI lineage: Eukaryota > Metazoa > Arthropoda > Insecta > Lepidoptera > Gelechiidae > Teleiodes > Teleiodes luculella. The sequence continues at coordinate 10,221,659 of OX419598.1, read as the reverse complement.
AAGACACGAAGGCCTAAAGAGACAAATGGACATGCAAAAGCCAGAGAGGCGAAAGACAATGAGCATTCCAAAGAAAGGCCCGAAGAGGTCGAGAAAAATAGCAAAGAGTTTCGACTGTTGTACAAGTTATTTAAACAAGCTAACGCAGAGCTTGCAAGTAAAATAACTGAACTTCGGAGCGATCTCAAAAAGGCTAATAAAGCGCAAAAAGATTTGGAAGTGCAAGTTCAGAAGGAACATGAAAATGGCAGTGGAAGTTCATCACCATTTGGAGATACCAGAAGGATTATGTATAATATTACAAACCTTAACTCCACGAAACCAAAGTTTACTGGCTTAAATATGAAGGACAAGAATGGAAAGACCAAACACCCGGTCTCATTCATAGAAGACATGATTGTCTATCTTAAAAAGATGCCTACCCAAGGAGAGGACTTGGAGATAGTTCTTGAATGCCTAGAGGGGGAGGCCAAGGACTGGGCGAGAATCTACAAAAGTCGATGGAATAATTTCCAAGACTTTAAAGCAGATTTCCTCAGCACCTATTGGGGAGAGGTGGAACAAAATCGAATCCGAAGAGAGATTGTGAGCAATAAATGGGATAAAAAGAAGCACCCAACTATGTTGGGCCACTTCTTGGCTTTGGCAGGCCAAGTGAATCTTTTGACCTTTAAGATTCCTGAAAGACAACTCGTGGAGGACATAATGATGCATTACCCACGTAATGTACAGCAAATGTGGACCATCGCCAGACAAGAAACAATACTTGCGGCGACCGAATTTTTGAAAAATTTGGACATGATAAATCAATCTGAAGATGAATCATCGAAGATAGCATTTCCACCGAAGAAGGCACTGGGCGCAGTGCCACATCACATGCAGAGACCGAAATTTACATCTTGGATGCGACCACAGGCGACACTGCAAGATCGGAGCAAGGCGAACACGGAGGGGCCGGCCGCCGTAGCCACCCTAGCTGCGATCGACCAGGAGAGCGCTCAGGACATTCCGAATTTAAACTAGGTCCAGCTGCTTGTGTAGCCCCAGTACAAGTGGCGAGTACAATAAGCGATGGGGGGCTGTCGGATATGCTGTCGGACTTGAACTCATTTTCAATTGGCTATAAAATCATGAAGAAACAAGGGTGGAAAGCAGGTCTACCCTTGGGAAAAACCATGCAAGGGATATTAAAGCCTATTCAGGCTAATGGTCAAACAAGTTTAGCTGGACTTGGATATAAAGATAGTAAAGAGTTACTATCCGGGTTAATCAAAACCCGTTTTGAGTTGCTTTCAGCTGAAAAAACAGTTTGTTATGGATCAACAAATACTGTCTTTCAGGATGATCAGAGGAATAAGGAACTGGTGGAAGGATTGAGACCCGATATTTTGGTAGGATGTGAAGGGCTCAGAGTCTTAGCTTTGTTGGACACCGGCTCAGAAATTACATGCATATCAGAGAACTTTTATAAAGAATTGGAAGCACTTAACGTACGCATTCCGTTAATACCTGTCAAAGGGTTCCAAATAAAGGGGGCTGTGGGGCCTCGTTCATCTAAAGTGAACGCTCAAGTAATTCTAAAAGTTCAATTGACAAAAGAAATTGCCAAGGAAATTTCATTTCTGATAGTGCCGGGTTTGACGAGGCCGATGATTTTGGGCTTTGACTTCATGTGCCAGTATCGAGTCCGAATCCAGTTGGATACAGTTGTTGGGATGTATATCAACTTTGGCGCAGAACCAATTTTTATTCCATTTAAAAATTATAAAAGTTTGATTGAAAATAACAAAGTTGATTACTTGATTTGTAATTTAAATGTTGATTTTGATCATTCAAAAATCCAGATTGGGATGGAGTTGGACACGGAAGGAATGGAGAGACTTAAAGCCCTGTTGGACAAGTACGGCTCCTTGTTTTCAACCAAGTTGGGCAGAGCGAATTGCTATGAACACAAAATTATTATGAAGAACGATGCACCTATTGTTAAACAATCGTATCCAGTACCCTATGCATACAAAGCTAAGGTAGCTGAAAAATTGAAAGAGATGGAGGAAATGGGGATCATCTCAAGGCGATCAACGCCTTACAGCAGTCCATTAACCTTTACCATGAAGAAGGATGGCTCTGTACGAGTTTTGCTGGATGCTCGAGGAATCAACCTTCATATGGTTGCGGAAACAGAGAAACCGCCAATGCAATTGGATGTATTGAATTCGTTTCACGGAGCGAAGTTCATTACCACAATCGATTTGAATAATGCATATTTCCAAATACCAATTGACGAACATGGAAAACAGTATACTGGCTTTACGTTTGATGGGAAAAGCTATGTGTACAATGTCTTACCTATGGGCTTGAAAACATCTGTGGGAAGCTTTTCACGTGCGATGGATGTGATATTGGGGCCCGATGTTAGAGAGTTTTGCGTCAATTATCTTGACGACTTAGCTGTTATAACGACAGGGTCCTTAGACACACATCTGGAGCATATTGAAACAGTCTTGCAGAAATTGATGATGGCTGGACTTACATGCAATTTGCAGAAATGTGAATTCATATGCAAGGAGGTAAAGATGTTGGGTTTTATTATTTCCACTGAGGGGATAAGGACTGATTCTGAAAAGATACGTTCGATACGCGAATTTCCTGTTCCTAAAAAGGTTAAGCAAGTTCGTGCCTTCCTTGGCTTATGCAACTTCTACAGAAGATTCATTCCCGATTATAACCGAAATATAATGGCACTATGTGACGTCTTAAAGAAAGGACGAAAATGGGAATGGACAGAAAAGGAACAAGGCGCCTTTGAGAATCTCAAAGAAAGATTCATACAAACAATCATGTTACATCACCCTGACTTTTCCGAGCCCTATTATGTCCAGACGGATTGTTCGGGAATAGGATTAGCAGGTGTGTTGTATCAGAAAGACAAGGAAGGAAATCCAAAGATTCTCGGATTTCACAGCAAGTCTCTGAAAGGCGCAGAATTAAACTGGACAACCACAGAACAGGAATTTTACGCAATTATCAGTACTATCAAGAAGTTTGAGACTTATCTTCGAGGTGCGAAGTTTCATATACTTACCGACCACAAAGCTCTCCTATTCATTCAAAATATGAAACTGTATAACAGTCGAGTAACACGCTGGATTTTGTTCTTGGAACAATTCGACTATACAATTGAGCATGTCGCTGGACGTTTGAACACCGCAGCAGATGTACTTTCACGATATTTGCCAAACAGTGAGTTTGTACAAGAGGAGAAATTGAGATGCCCAGAAATCGCTTATATGAGCACGGAGTTAAATCCGGAGCTTAGCGAAAAGTTGAAGCAGTTGGGGAAGCTGCAGGATGAGGATCAATTTTGTAAAAGCATAAAGGATGTGTTGGAAGATCCAACAAGAAAAGACTCTGAGGAGATGCGATATTTCATCAAAGGGGAAATTCTCAAACTAAGGTTTGAAGAAAGAGAGGTAATTGTATTACCGGAAATATTGAGGGCTGATATAATACAGCAAGTGCATGAGGAGATGGGACATCAAGGTGCTTACAAAATTATCAAATACCTAAGAACTCGATTTCATTGGCCAAATTTATCAAGAATAGTGAAAGCTGAGGTGGGAAAATGTCATGTGTGTCAGCTCGCGAAAAGCAACAATTTTAAATATGTTGGACCTTGTCAATCTATTGTCACGAGAAACCTTGGGGATTTAGTGATGGCAGATTTGTATGGGCCGCTACCGTCTGGAGTATTTGGATATCAGCATATACTCGTGATTCAGGATGCGTTCAGCAAATTTGTGAAGCTTTATCCTCTTAGGCGAGCGACAGCACAAGGATGCATAGCGAAAATGTTGCGATTTGCAGAAATAGTCAAACCGAAAGCTGTTATGACCGACAATGGAAGACAGTTCATAAGTCGGATATGGAAAGAGAAGTTGAAAGAGATAGGTGTAAATACAGTCTATACAACTGTGAGAAACCCTCGGCCTAACACAACCGAAAGGGTAAATAAGGAACTGGGCAGGATGTTCAGGACTTATTGTCATGACAACCATGCTAGCTGGGCAACGAAGCTGCCAGCAATTGAAGTGTTATATAATAACACTAGACATGACAGCACAGGATATACACCTTGTGAAGTGCTGTATGGAAGATCAATTTCATTTTCATTCGATCAATACATTGAACAAAAAGAAGCAGATTTAAATGTGGAAGAGATACGCAAAGAAGTTCATAAGAACTTGATGAAGCAAAGCATTTATCGACGAACCAAATATGACAGAAGTCATAGATTGAAAAGGTTTGAGCTTGGAGACCTGGTGAAAGTACGACGTTCGACGTTGTCAAACAAATGGGAAAAGCATATTAGTAAGTTTGATTTACTATATGAAGGACCGTACAAAGTTGTTGCTATTCCTTTCGACAACGTCTACGTACTAGAAGACCCAGAGACTGGAAAGATAAGAGGAAAGTTTAATACTATACACTTGACGAATTATTACAAATAAATTGTAAATATTGTGCATTATGATGCCTGATTTTATTGCCTGATTATTTGAAATGGTTCATACTCTTGATTATTTTGGATTATATAAAAAACAATTTATGTCTTGTTGTTTAAAATTATTATTGCCTGGATTTGTAAGAACAAATCGAAAATGTATATAAAATAGTAGTTAATGCTAATGATGATTAAGAATCCGTAGATTCAAAGAATGTTCTCTTTTGCAAAGAAACATTGTAATTGGTTAAGTTCACTTGTGAATTCTGTGTTGCACAGAACTCACAAGTGCACTAAACCGAGTTGAAAGTGTGGATTCAACTCTTTAATGTGTGTAGACTTTAAAAACTCTGAGGAGTCAATGTATATTATTTGGTTTAATAAAAACATTGTAAATAGTCTAGTTCAGATGCAAGTTCTGTGTTACATGAGATAACAAGTGCACTGAACAAAGTTGAAATTGTTTAAACTCAACATTTTGATCTGTGAAGTATTATATAAACTCAATAGAGTTAATTTGAAATGTTAAACTGCCTAACATTAAGTGCTTGTAATAATTTTAAGAAAAATTATAATGAAAGAAAAATAAATGAATATGAAAAGAAAATAAAATGGGAAAAACAAAATGAGCATAGTCGATGGCGCAAGGGAATGGCACAAGCATATTGATTGCGAAGATGGCAGTTGTGTTAAAGTTTTTCATTTTAATAGAGATTGAAATCTCAATAGCATATCTAGTAATTAGTGATTTGATGGTGAATCACATTAAAAGATTTTGAGACAACTAAAGTTGTGAACAATGAATATGAATGTTGGGGATGGAGGCGGCCATTATTCCGGGGGGGTTAAATACCAGGGAATAGAATACAAGATATAGTAGAGGGATATATCTTGTATGGTTGGAAAAAGCGATTTTTATTTCATTTAAGGCTTTTTAGCGAATGAAAGAAAGATATATAGAGTGGTATATCTTAGATGTGGAAGTTAAATGAATTTTATTTCATTTAAGGCTTTTTAGCTAATAAAAGACATAGAGAGTGGTGGCTCTCATATGTGGAAGAAAATGAATTTTATTTCATTTAAGGCTTTTTAGCTAATATAAGATATAGAGAGGGATATATCTTATATGTGGAGAAAATAATTTTTATTCTATTTATGGTTTTAAAGAGAATAATAAATATTATTTGGAAAAGTGAACAAGTTTTTTACTTTGTTTTATTTTGGTATTGGAATCTTATATGTGGAGAAAATAATTTTTATTCTATTTATGGTTTTAAAGAGAATATTAAATATTATTTGGAAAAGTGAACAAGTTTTTTACTTTGTTTTATTTTGGTATTGGAATCTTATATGTGGAGAAAATAATTTTTATTCTATTTATGGTTTTAAAGAGAATATTAAATATTATTTGGAAAAATGAACAAGTGTTTTACTTTGTTTTATTTTATTCTATCTTCGATTTGTTTTATTTTGAAAGAAACAATATGGAGAGTATTGACCGAGCAAATGATTAATGGTTTTTAATCATTGCAGATGGAGAGATGATGAGGACAAAGAGGATTGAGAAACTACCTACGAGTACCTTGAGCAAGGGAAGCTGTAGTAGTATTTTTGAAGTTGGAATTATCAGATGATATATCGAAGAGCAGGAGTTAAACATGAATTATAAATGAGTGCAATTAATATGTATGAAGGGTGAAATAAAAGCATTTAAATTATATGAACAATAAAGATATGACTAATAGGAGTTCAGCATTTAAAAATTTATCTTCAGTAAATTTCGACAAATTTTGGGGGCTGGATGTACCGACCCGGCCCTAGCCTAAAAAGACAATGAAATATTTGGAAGGTCTTTCCCTTGATGCAAAAAGCGTAATAATAAAATTTTTCTAAAAATCCTAAAAAAGGGAAAATTAAAGTACAATACGCTAAAGAATGTTGCAAATAACTTATAAGAACTTGTTATGGGCGAGACAAGTTCAATATAAGAAATAGAAAACCTTTTGGAAATTTACCTTTTCACTTTATACGTTCCTGTATTGCAAACGGACGAATCTGCCAGCAGCTGTTATACGTTCCTGTAATGAAATCAGCCGATTTCTTAATAACTTCAAAACTAAAATAGATAGCACGATTCTGATTGCTGCGTTGGAATTGTGATGGGGAACACTATCTATAATAATGGTTTTTGCCATATGTAAAATTTACTTTTTACTTTATACGTTCCTGTATTGCAAACAGGTGAATCTGCCAGCAGCTGTTATACGTTCCTGTAATGAAATCAGCCGATTTCTTAATAACTTCAAAACTAAAATAGATAGCACGATTCTGATTGCTGCGTTGGAATTGTGATGGGGAACACTATCTATAATAATGGTTTTTGCCATATGTAAAATTTACTTTTTACTTTATACGTTCCTGTATTGCAAACAGGTGAATCTGCCAGCAGCTGTTATACGTTCCTGTATTGAAATCAGCCGAAACCTTAATAACTTCTAAACTAGAAGAGATAGCACAGTTACAATTGGTGCGTTGTAATTGTGATAAGGGACACTATCTATATTATGAGTTTGAGCGATTTCATCTGATTTCACCATTTTCCGCGTACCTTCGTTTCGTGACAAAAATATATGTATGGGCGAGGAGGACCGACGGGTAGATGGACCGTCGGCCCGATATTATGTGTTGAGTAATAGTAAAACTATTTATTCTCAAAAAGCATGAATTGTGGTGGATCGAAAAACATAGTTACCATCTATGTGGAAATGTAGTAAATTTGCTATATTTCCTGTCACAGGCACTTTTTCACTCCCCCGTCAATACAGCTCCGCTGTATTGAGCGAAGTGCTTGTCTGAGTTAGTTGGATGGAAAGGTCGAGTTCCGAAACCTCTTGAATGACAGATCCGAGAATACCACATACACGACTCTATTTTCTGGGTTATGTAATTTAATTTGGATGTTGAACGTGGATGATGCCTGATAGGTTGACACGGGAACAGGGTCTATTGAGATTCATTATCCGCTGTTAGCGCAAGTCTAAGAGTCGTGTTCTATGTCGTTAGACACATAGCCAGACCTCTGCCATGTGATTAAGTTCCGATGGGAACCTCGAATACATGTGAGCTAAGCCCGAGCCACATTAAGAATCTCAGTTCACCGGTACCATATTGGATTATATAGCGAGTCTAACCGACTCACCCATGTCTGACGTTTGAAGATGTGGTTATTTCTTCGAGTTGTTGGAAAGCCTCAATTTCTTGATCCGTACCACTGAGGCGGGGACGGTTGAGGGTGACCAACGAACAACCTCCATTGGTTGGGAAGCAACTTCTAAGGAGAGACATAGAGCATCGCTATATCTGAGCGTCATATGGTATGAATATTGTTCTATGACTTGTGTAGCTTGGGCACAAGTGAAAGTAAATATCTATCTTTGATATCACGGTATCTCTGAACGATATTTACTAATAACGTCTAGAGAGTGTGGTTGTAAGTATTGGAAGCTTGCCGGGCGCATGCTGAAGAAACTTAGAAACACATGATTTGAGTTATAAATCCCGCGTGGATAGAGAGTGGCTAACAACACGGTGTTAGAACCACTATAAAGATAAAGTTCTATTATAAAAGGTGAAGAGAGCACCTTCGGAACTTAGAACATATATTCATAATAATATTTCTGCACGATATTGAACTTCTTATGGGTTTGTGGTGTGGTCTCTATGGAGGAAGCAATTCCTCAAACACTGTGGTGACACAGATAGGGAATGCGGTTTGTCCTCGTGATGAATAGCGTTCCTGGGGCTGGTCTTTGATTGGCGAAGACTACTGGTCTATAAAGTGATAAGACACCGAGGTCTCTATTATCTACGCGATAAGTAATTCCTCGAGGGCTGATCGTAGAACTTCGTTCTGTGATTAGTGATTTTCAGTGTAAACTGAGATGGGGTGTTCCAGCACAGAAATGTGAAGTCCCCTGGATTGTTCGTGGCTGGGACCTCGGTCTAGGCCTGTTCAATCGCTGCGCCTGGTGTGTGGCTGTGGGGAGCTCTGCTCGTTCTGAGGACAAGTTGGCCGTCACTTGTCCCTAGCGACGAGAACGAGTCCTAGTCTGGTAGATGAGGAATCACTTGTCCAGGTGACAGGTGGTAGTCGCTTGTCCTAGATATGGGATAGTCTCCGTGTCGCGGACGATGTCTTAGCTTCCACAAACAGGCTCGACTTCGGTCTTGAGCCTGCAACATAACATATGGATTTGACTTAGGTCTATTCGTATTATCCTCATATCATGGTTTTCCGCCATTACAAGCGCCCGCTTCGGTGGGTTAGTTTGTCGACTTCGGTCATATACACCAGGCATTGACTTCGCGTCAGTTATAAGTCCTGAGACAATGGTGTTCCCCGCCATATACGAGTGCCTGCTTAGGTGGGTTAGCTCGTCGACTTCGGTCAACTCGAACGTCAGGCATTAGTCCGCTATGTTAGTCCTGCATCTATGGTTCACTACCATTACAAGCGCCTGCTTCGGTGGGTTAGCTTGTCGACTACGGTCGCAACGAACAGGCTTTGATTACATCATGCAAGTCCTGCAACAATCGGACTCACACTCCGCACCAATCGACTACGGTCGCACCGGGAGATCAGATGGCATTGTCCTATGGGATAGAGATCTTCGTAAGGGCGGGCTACGGCCTGCCCTTTTCTTTCACTCCATTTAGAGAGGCCTAAGGTCGAGGAAAGCGAAATCTCGTGGACGCAGAACGAAATGCTAATTGTCGGTTGTTGTAGGCCAACCGAGCAATAGCATAATATTAGCCAACTGGAGATTGTTGTATGTTCGTTGAATGTTATCCTTTTAGGGATATAGGTTCCATATACCATTTTATAAACTTTCATATATTTTACAACTGACGTTGTCTGTCCTTCTTAGGATCGTAATGTTCAGGAGTGAAATACAGAACTTATCCCGCTGTTATAATAGGGGATTTCCCCACGATGAAATTAACTTTTGCTGACCTTTTCAGGATTGCGGAGCTAATACGAAGAAAGTTTGGTTTGACGATCTTCTAAGAAGAAAGTTTGGTTTGACGATCTTCAACACTCCAAATAACGAGCATGGGGTGGGAAGATAGCTAGGAAATACATGACTTTTGTTCACGCACATTTGTTTTATTTCGTAGTTAGATTCCAAAGCAACAAAAATATTCACACTGATTTATCTAAAAGAACAAAGGTTACTCGCACAACGCGGAATGGATACCCCGCTAGATGATCATGGCCAATCAAATTAGATAAAATGTAAATAGTGAAGAATCCCTGCAAAGGGATTTTATTTATATTTTTAAAGACGAGTAAGGTGCAGTTACAAAGGTTCAGTTTACAGAAGAAACACACAACACATTAAGTTGTTTAAGTCAAATGTGTATCAGTCAAATAATCATAACAGTACTAACAATACTAATAAAAGTCCAAAGTCTAACAATTCTCATAGTCATATGTCTGAGTCCAAATCTTGTTTTCAAAATAATAAATATATAGAAAATAAGTCAAAGTAAAATAAAAGTCAAAGTCACACACTACACTCTAAAGTCTTAGAGAGGGAAGATGATGTTGATAATGCATGTTATTATTATTTATGGCAAAATAATCCATTGTTTTAACTAGTAAATGACATGTAATACAATACCAGCGAATACATTATGTTTACACACAAAAACACATTATTTTTTCAGTAATGGATAAATTAAGTTAAAAATATTACTTAGGATAGGTACTTTTGTGAGAGGTAAAAATACGAAAACCATTTGGAGATTTAGTGATTAGATCTTATTTTCATATTTTTATCTCAAATTACGCATTGATTGAGTTTAAATGTCCAAAAAACCTAATGACTTTCATTTGACCCGTGTGACGTCACTGGGGCACAATTTTTAAACGAAAATCATGCACTACAATTTCCAAACGATTATGGCTCGGCCGTCATGTCACTTTGACGTTTATCGAGTAGGATGAGTCCCGATAATGTTTGACCTGATAATGTTTGACCCATAATGTAGAGCCAGGAAAGTATGTAAAATGATTTGAAAGAAAAATATTGAGGGTCTTTCTAAGAAATCTAGTTTAGTTACATAGCACGGTATAGGATTCAACCTCTCGAAATATAATAAACTTACAAAATAATTAATAAGAAGATTTAAGAATAATATCTATATATTTTATTATTCATTGAGAAATCCCCTATTCTTCTTATAGAATTGTTTTGTATGACTCTACTATGAGCCAGACCCTCATTTCGTAAACCTAGAAAGTGCTTATCGTTTAAAACGAACAGTATGTGAAACAGTGACGTCACGAGTGCAAATTTTTAAACTGGTAAAATAAAAATAACCAGTGGACTAAAAATTTAAATAATGAAATTAGTTTCTTAAAATTACGTTTACTTTCAGATAAAAATAGAAAAAAAATACGTTTTTTTTACTAAGCATACCCAATTAAACTATTAAAATTACCATAAAAACAAATTCCTTTAAATTATAATAATTACAGGCAAAAGATTTTTTTCTGTGTCCATCTAAAACTTACAAAACTTGTTTGTAAAGAAAAAACGAGAAACATTTTCGCCAAAACATTTTTGCCAAAAAAGTAAAGAACATAATTTTATTTCCATAAATATAAAATAAAATGTTGTCATTCCATATTCATTCCCTCTGAAAACACTGTCAAACAACGCGCCTGATGTCATGTTCCCCGCGCTTTTGTGACGTGGCGGCCCGTCATGACACTGGCAACGTGAAAAATGAATAAAAGAAGTAAAAAAAAACATCACAGGAAGCCAGCGGCGGAAGTGGGGCTTTCCCGCCCGCCGCCGCCATGATACTGTCAGTCAAAATGGAAGGCTTGTCGTAAAAACAACGAATTTAAATCCACTATTCTAGAAGGTGACATACCACTTAACGAGAAGCAGAGATACGGTAGGGGGGCACTGTGCGGGAAGTGAGCTTTATCCATAACTAGCGACCCGCCCCGGCTCCGCACGGGAAAATGGTTATTGTGGGTTATCTTTAAGCATATTATGCATGTATTATACATATAAACCTTCCTCTTGAATCACTCTATCTATTGAAAAAAAACCGCATCAAAATCCGTTGCGTAGTTTTAAAGATTTAAGCGTACAAAGGGAGGGACATAGGGACAGAAAAATCGACTTTGTTTTATACTATGTAGTGATAAATTATTCCATAATAATAATTATTATACCGCTTCATCACACTAATATTATAAATGTGAAAGTTTGTGAGTGTGTAAATGTGTATGTTTATTACTTCTTCACGTCTAAACGATTGGAGCGATTTTAATAAAATTTGGTATGGAGGTAACTGAGATTAACACACACTCGTAGCATAGGCCATTTTTTACTGCGGGAAAATCTGTTAACGCGGGCAGAGCTGCGGGCGGAAAGCTAGTTAACATTGAATTACAATGAGAAAATTCATCACAATCATTTTAACCACTGCAAAAAAGAAACACCTACAAATATCAACGATTATGATACGTTGATAATATATAATTGATAGAGATGACGATATTTTTATATAACGCTATCCTATTCATCGTACTATTATTATAAACTCGAAAGTTTGTGAGGATGGATGTATTTATGGATGGATGGATGTTTGTTACTCTTTCACGCAAAAACTACTGAATGGATTTTAATGAAACTTTACAAAAATATTGCTTATACTTTAGAATAACATAGGCTATAAATTATAAAGATATTGTGTAAATTGTCTAAAATGTATCAAGATACTACATTCATTTTGCAACGTTTATTATTGTTTTGACGTGGCTTTGTCATGTTCATAGATGGTCATGTTGGTTTTTGATGCACTAGAAGAAAGAGTTCAGTAAGAAATGGTTTTTTATAAATGTTACAATTTGTTAATTTGAAAATTTTAAACTTGGTGCTATTAGTATAGGTATAGTTTGAAAGTAGGTACCCGATGAGCAGGAAAACGTAAATCAGAAACACCAATCTATATCCATCCAGTATATCCATCTCGGGGCCAATTACAGCAGCAATCGTGCAACAAACGACACAATAGTGCAGACTAATTGCGGGACTCGTCCGAATGCTACCGTCCGCGTCCATATAAATCGCAGCCCCGCAGTGATAATAAATAAATCCGAGCGTAGGCGACCACTTGGACTGCCGCAATCTGTACCATGCCATATGGCCCGCTGTTTGAGTGTAGCCACTAGATTGTGCACTAGATGTTCTATTCTGGGTACGCAATGCATACCTACCTCGTATACATACTTATTAATATCTGCCGACTGTACTAACTGAAGTATATCTTGCTGTGCCATCGTTTGCCAATTGGGGGTTAGCTACAAATTAGGTAAGTACCTATAGGTACTGACTGTGGTCTTGTTGTCTTCTTTTGGCGCGAGCCTTTTTCTTTCTGGTTACGCGCGTTCTAAAATTATGAAATAAAAAAAATTGTGTCTCATTCAAAATTCATTCATTCAAAAAAAGAGTTCGTTAAAGAACTGTCTTGCTGGTTGAGGTCACAAGCCCTCGCCCTTTCATAATAGTCTTAATATACCTACTACTGAAGTAGAAATACGGGTTAGTTCTATATAAGCCGGCGTAACTATATCTTCAAGTCCTAACTCAGTTTAAAAAAAAAAACCTATATTTTATTATCTAAACTACAAAATACCAAATAGTAGTTCTAAACTAAGAACACACACACACACACACTATTATCCTTTTATGTCAGCAGCATATTTATCTATTTTTATTTTTTACTATATATAATTATTATTGTTTTTTTATTTTTTTAAGAATATAATAATTTTAAATAGATTAGTTTAGAAGACGTAGTTTCAAAGAAGAGCGATGCCTAACACAGGCCCATGAAGTCTAAAAAAAGACATCAGCCACTATATTAAACACTAGCGGAAACACCGCGGCTCCGCCCGCGTTAACAGTTTCCCCCGTGGGAATGAGGCATTTTCCCGCTAAAAGTAGCCTATGTTACTCAGGGTGAGTGAATGTAGCTTTCTAATGGTAAAAGAATTTTTGGAATCGGTTCAGTAGTTTTTGAGTTTATTCATTACAAACAAACACACACACAAAAGTACAAATCTTTCCTCTTTAAAATATTAGTATGATATTATGTTTTAAAATATAGAAATTATTATTAAAAATTATTATTATTATTATAATCTATGTATTTACACGCAAACTGAAATTATATCTTCATCCTCCCACTATCAAAATTACGAACCCAACTCAAACAAGTATAGCCTAGTCTAGACATCTGACTATTGACTCTGAGATCCACCTCAATCGTGTACTCAACTGCCAGTATGTAATCTATATCGATCACTCTGTTGAGTTGCTGGGAGCCTGGTAGCACGCTGCTCGTAAAATATACTGGATCAAAGTTCTGTTGCCCTATTGATATTAACAAACTGATTCTAAGGAATCGTGCAGAAATGTTTTGATTAAGTAAACCATAATTTCCTTTATTGTGTTGACCTAAAATTATATCAAATGTGTTTTCGTTGTAACAATGTTGATACCAAACCTAATCCTTCTTTTAACTATCACGCTTCTAGTTCTTTGGACTGACTGATAATAAGTTCTCGTAGCTGTATTTAAGGTCGCAGGTCGAAGAACATCAAAGTCTAACCGCCCCTGAATCACTTTCAGATAAGAAAATTTCTTGTTATCTATTACACAGCTGTAATTATGCCGTCAATGATAAAGTAACTGATAAATTTATGCCAATGCAAAGGATCTACCGGCCTCCCTGCGAACCAGAGCGCGACTTCCCAATCGCTTGCTCATCGCACGCGCGAAAATAACCGCCAAAGAATGAAGACCACTGACTTACTCATGGTCGCCTAGTACTTTTACATCAAAAACAGTTTTAAAAACTCCTTATTTACCGGTCTTTTAAATGAAGGAACCCTTTTTTTTACAATTCTTACACTTGTCAGATGGATTGGGGAACGAAGTGTTAGTTATAAAAGTGAATACTGCTTATCCATTGAAGCTTTTTTTTTTTTTTTTTTTTTGAATTGACCTATGCTTGTGTCGATAAAAAACAAAATTGAAAATTTTAAAAAACCCACGCCGTATGTTAAAATATATTAGAATAAAAAGGATTAAATAACATTTTTGGAAATCCCCCGACCAGAGTCAAATAAGATAAGAAATATCAAATAAAGAAATCTATAAAAAGAGTGATTTCTCACGAAATCCGCCTCACAAACAACTAATTATGACCTTTCTTAGTCCTTACGTATACGTACCTACTTACCTTATGGTTTCTCGTAGAAATAGACACAGCAATAATATTGATTAATTTAGGTACTATACATACTCATCTATCTTATAATATAATACAAATCCAATAAAACACGTCGGGGTCTGCCATTCCCTGCTTTGACATTAATAAATTTTATCATACCGTGAGTTTTACTTATTCAGAATCTACATTATATTTAGTTTTTAAGTAATATAAATAAGTAGTTACAATATTTTAACTGAAATTTCTAACAAAGAGAGCGATGATGGCAGCCCCCGACGTGTTTTATTGGATTTGTATTATATTATTAGATAGATGAGTATGTATAGTACCTAAATTAATCAATATTATTGCTGTGTCTATTTCTACGAGAAACCATAAGGTAAGTAGGTACGAATACGTAAGGACTAAGAAAGGTCATAATTAGTTGTTTGTGAGGCGGATTTCGTGAGAAATCACTCTTTTTATAGATTTCTTTATTTGATATTTCTTATCTTATTTGACTCTGGTCGGGGGATTTCCAAAAATGTTATTTAATCCTTTTTATTCTAATATACTTTAACATACGGCGTGGGTTTTTTAAAATTTTCAATTTTGTTTTTTATTTGAATATGTTTTAACATCCGGCGTGGGTTTTTTAATTTTTTTAATTTTGTTTTTATTTTAAACTTTTTGGAGAGTAGGTACGTTACTTTTGTTTGTTATCACTTAGCACACTAAAACATATAATTTAAAAAGACGACATTTTGTTTTCTTTGTGTTTCGATATTGTATATTATGCTAGTACCTAATTAAACATACATAATGCCTTTTGAATGCTAAAAACCGCATCGAAATAGATTCAGTACTTTTTGAGAACTCCTGTAGAACCAACTTATCTGGCTGCTGCAGGGCTCCCTGGTGGTCTACCTCCATAAAACGTATCTAAGAACCTGCTCCAAGATGAAGCCTTTTGAATGCAAAAACCGCATCTAAATCGATTCAGTACTCTTTGAGAACTCCTGTAGTACCAACTTATCTGGCTGCTGCAGGGCTCCCTGGTGGTCTACCGCCCCAAAACATGTCTAACAACCAGCTCCAATATGAAGCCTTTTGAATGCAAAAAACTGCATCGAAATCGATTCGGTAGTTTTTGATAACTCCTGTGGTACCAACTTATCTGGCTGCTGCAGCGCTCCCTGATGGTCTACCTACATAAAACATATCTAAGATCCTAAGTTGAAGTGATACCTTTTTAATGCAAAAAACCGGAACTAAATCGGTCCATTAGTTTTCGAGATAGAAGGTAACAAACAAACAAACAAACAAACAAACAAACAAACAACCTCTTACCCCAAACGCATATACCGCCTCCGTTCCGTTCCGTCCGTCGTGGGTAAAAAGGTACGACAAATCAAGCTTCACCGGACTGGATCCATTGAAGCATCAACCACAAGCTACTTGATTTTAAAATATCAGTATTTTGTTTCAAAATATGAAGTATATATCTTTAAATCAATAAATCTCATACCAAATATTACCAATTAATTTTATTTTCGTGACTGGGTTGAATACAAAAGAAGGTAGCGTCAAAGAGAAGAAATAGTCAGAGTGCGAAGATAGACTGAAGATAAAGGTAAATAGTGTCAAAGACCAAACAACGCTGGTTCATAATATTGCGTAAATTGTTGTATAAGTGAGCGTGGATGTGTTTTAACATCCACTCGTTTGATACACTATACAAATTGCAACAAGACATGCAGTAGATGATTCCGACTACTTTAATATTGTGCAATTTACAGTCGCTGATTTACGATGTGTGTTTGTCAAAATGTCTGCCGGAGTGATGGGTGGCCGCTTAGCTTCACCGATGTTAATTGTATGTGCCGGCGAATGAATATGTACGGCTGCTGTAATTATAATAAACATAACTGTTTGCTATACCTATTTATTCAAGACAAGTAATGTAGGATATTACTTGATATCACCGAGCTTAGCCACTGGCTAGAAACGTTACACAGCCATAAGTAAATTAAATAGGTATGCGTTGTCAGCCACGAAAAACACAAAAATTAAAAATCTTATCAGTACATTTTATAAATTGGCAAAAACATGTCTTAATTCATAATGAAAACGGACTGTTTTGTTTTCCTTTAAATGGTTACAGATATTGAGAGAAACGACCTTTTGACTTCTACACTGACGTCTGTGCTAGGTACAGATGTTATCTTCATAATTTTATTAGGAGATTAACCTATGTCATATTATTTTTCAATACTGACGACACCATGGTATAAGCTACAGAAGAGTCTGGT
Organism: Teleiodes luculella; assembly: GCA_948473455.1. NCBI lineage: Eukaryota > Metazoa > Arthropoda > Insecta > Lepidoptera > Gelechiidae > Teleiodes > Teleiodes luculella. The sequence continues at coordinate 10,204,544 of OX419598.1, read as the reverse complement.
GAAGCTTGATACGTTAATTTCAAAACACAAACGTAGGTGAATTAAAAAAAAAACAGTAGAAAAACTCTTCGATCTGTATTAAAAATTTGTTTGCATAAATTCTGCAAAAAAATAATACGATGAAGAGAAATGCTCCCTTAATACCACTTAAACAAACAAATGCCAAATTAACAAGATTGTCGACGTCGCCCCTGCCATTCTTTTTTTCCCAGAACTTTTTCCGGAAAAAATAAAAACAGGGGAGACAGGATTACTCGCCGGAGGGCCCTAGATGTGACAGATTAGCTGGTAATTTCTTCTAAATTGATATCTCAAGAGATTTTTTTCTCCCCTTAGGACGTGATAGATTGCTAGTCACCACCGCTTAGAGGATAAAAAGGTTGAGGAAATGATTGACGTGAATTGTCGAAAGGTTAGTTTTGAAAGCTGCTTAAAGAATTGTTTGAAACGTGTAACCTAATTTATCAACAGCATATAAGATGAAAGTCATTCACTCTTGGGTAAAGGTTAGGGATGTTCACAGCGATGATGTACCGAATTTTTGATGCTTGATAGAAAATTTACAAGTTTTACGGTATTGCGACAATATTAAATTTTTTTTTACAAAATTTGTCACGTTTCCGATTCCTTTATGAACGATTCGAGCTTGCCTAAAGTGATGTAAAGATGAACAATTTTCAATTACCTGCTAGTAGGTACTATAGTAGAATCTAGGAATCGAAAAAATAAATATATCAAACAATTTTTTTTTTTATTTACAAAATCCATTATTAACCTACTTTAAAAAAGGAGGAGGTTCTCAATTCGACGCGTATGTTTTATTTTACTAAACAACCACAACAACGGAATGTCAAAATTAAAATTTCACCACCAAAATTAGACTTTTAATTTTCCTCTTGGCCCGAAAAAACGCGACCGTTTAAAAAGACAAAGTAGCACACGTTCGTTTCGTCCCCTCTTTGCGAAATCTTTTAACGTCATCCCAGGGGATTGCTCTTTTTATTACTCTGTGTTCCCCTAGTGGGGACCGGGACCGGATTATTCGATTTTCAAACACTAGAACACTGGTAATTGGTTCATTGTTTTACATCAATGCCTGTTCCTTGATTAGTCTTTTTTGGTGCTCTTTTGTTTTATGATTTTCTGATGTTCTTTTGGATTTTTTAATTATGTTTCTAGTTTTTTTGTTCATTGAAAACGTTTCGAGTGTTTACGGACCTTTGGTAATACAAATACTTACCTAGAATTTCCTTCCTTTCAGTCGTATTCGCAACCAAAATATAGTAATTATTAGCTACTTACACAATTACAATTACAATTATTCTTTATTGACACCAATAAAATACACCTAAATTACACCTTACACCCTATTTATTTATTCACCTTTATTTTCAGATAAATTTTTAAATTAATTACAGAGACACTGAACTATTACAACCCATTTTTATTTTTTCATATATGTTCATTGTAGTATATTGTTATCGAAAATACTAGGTTTACTAATATTCAAATTCGCTCGCGTCTAAATTTAGTACAGCAATCCCTTCGATTTTCGAGAATTATAAACCGAAATAAACCTTTGTTTTATAAGCTCAGTAAACATTAAAAAGCATAATAAAATCATAAATGCCGCTCAATCGGGCGCGCTTCGTTCTAAGGAGCTTACAAAAGCTTAAATTGTAAAGTTTGTGAAAGACGCTTAAAAAGACAGAGTTTTAGCGTTTTAGCCTCTATGGTCGCTTTATTTCGTTATACTCTTTAAGTTAATTTCCTGTAATTAATGAAAATGGAATAAAACAAACGGTTATTTGAATTTTATGCTGTACGTTTAAATTGTAAATAATTAATTAACAGTCATCGTCGTTTAATTAGAACAGAATATAATTATACTTTAATGCACCCTAGAAAGAAAAACTGTATAATTCACAAAAAGGACAAGAAGTGTTTATGTAGGCGGCCTTATTGCTGAGTTCCAATATCTACCAGTCAATCTTAGGGCGTGGAGATACGTAGTGAGTCGGGTTTTGATCTAATCTATTCTTTTAAATTACCTCAAATTGAACGGTCAAAAAGTTGTCAGTAAGTAAAACTGAAATTTTCAAATTATGGTTATAGTATAGAGACACGATAAAACTATGATGTATCTTGTCACTCGTGGAACGTTATACTTCCCCGTCAGATATGATAGACGAGTTTTTTACCCTTATACTCGTAGCTACTTGGACATGTGTATATCTTTATGCTAAATTTTATGCGTTTAGCTTCAATAGCTCAGCCAGACAGTAAGAACTTTTACATAAGTATAAAAGTGTTGTCTTAAAAGCCAGTTACAATACAAGATCCACTTTACGCGCCACGCATGTATTCAATTTACAGTAGCCAGCACATGCGGCTGCACATGTTGACCTTGAGAGCGCCCGTATTCCGTAGCGGTAGGGGTGAATTTCTTAGTTCGAATATCCAACCGCATGTGCTGACTTCTGTACCACGAATAAAATGTGTCCCTCCATATATTTTAATCCGATTTGCTTAAACGTTTTAAATGTTTTGAATTTGTTGATGGTCAGTGAGACGGGGATTTGAATAAGCTGATTGTGATGTGACTGGCGGCTGTGTCACCGAATCAGCTTTTTTTATTATTGTTTAATTTATGCCAAAAGTACGGTTGAGTACCGTCAGAAGATAGCGCTTATTTTTTGAAGAAAGATACCGACAAAATTAAAGTATCTAAGACTTGTCGAAACTATCAAGCTTTTTTTGCTTCATGATTATAAATATACTTACATAATATTTGTTTAATTTTGAACATGAGGGGCAGCCCTCAGATTTTTTTTATGTAATATTAATTTTTGCGCATTGTCGCTAACTCTACAAATAAAATAAGTCTACCTTCCAATTATATCAAATAAAAATTTGAAAATCCGTAGTACGATCCCGTGCCTTGTCACAAGAAACACAAGCTTTAGTTACTACGCGACCAAAGACTAGAAACATGATTTTTATAATTTTAAAAATGGTCTAAGAAATTTTGCCTGTGCAAATTGTGCCTACGTTTTGTATCAACTGAATTTCCTGAACTGGAAAAATATTGCATTAACGAGCATAGCGAGAGCGGAAAATATAATGCAGCCTTTCTTGTATAACTAACTTGTATTGGAAAATTTATAAAATCTATACCTACGTATAATACCAGATTTTGACGAATTTATAAATTATCCAATACGATTAATAAACCTGAAATCAGCAAACGATGAAAAGAGTCAATTTAAATTACTTTTTAAGTCATCCATATTTTTTGAATTTTGTATGACAATTTATTTAAACAAATCTACGGTCTAAGTTATTTAAATTACACCTTATTTAAATTACACCTAGACGATTACAACACGTACCTAAGTAGAGTTTTCACAATAAGTGCAGAATGCGAAATTCAATGAAATATTGTGTGAGTAATCAGATGCGAATAAACAAGGCCTGAGGTAGGCAGGTAAGTTATTGCCCTTCGATTTGACTAAGCTTAGTTTGTATTGCACAGCTAGTGTAACTAAGACCTAAAATTATTGAACATTAATATCATTTATAAATTAAGAAATTAATAGGTACTTTCAAAATTTATGACTTTGAAATCAGAAATCAGAAATCAGAAAACTTTATTTGTAGGAAATACAGTATTATTGTGATCGGTAAAACTACAGCATTTCTACTTTATTATGGCTCCGCTAACAGATATAAATTTTTACACCATCCGTTCAGAAAAACAGACAAAGATACTGTTACATAATATCATACAAAATTTATTTATATAATTAAAAATAATAATTTCGGGGCGGGTTATTTGATTGACATTTTCCTTTATTTTGTTTTATTTAAATGCTTTACTTCGACGTTAATAAAATTGTAATCTATTTAGCGGTCATTAATTTCCTAGAATTGATCCTTGAGGTACCCCAAAGAAATTCAGAAGAGTCGAACAGAGAGTTCCATAGTCACCAATTTTAAAATTATTTGGTGTTGATTACTAAGATAAAGCTGGAGATGGCTGGAGCAAACTTCAATAAAGGTAAAAATCTCTAAAATTACTGTCTTTCAAATTTTATCTAGAAAAAAGAGTTACTTTTAATCAAAAAACGTTCCCCGCAGCATAAAAATATCATAGTCCCCGAACCTGTGATGCATTTGCAATATCTATAAGGACAAGGGTTAATTTGTCGTTAAAGCCAAGTATAAATGTAAAGCTGTTTGTTATTTGACTGTGCTCCGACCCCTAACCTAATCGTCCCAACAAAGCCCTGTGATCAGTCACGCGTGAGGCCCACGGACTAATATTATTTAGATCGGAGTTTGCGACTGTAACAGCTTTGACTTTTAATCAGTTGGCAAATATTTACGCTGCATATTGAGGAGGCCTGTGCAATTGCATTAGAGGGTTAGTTCAAGCCAGTGAATCGCGCATTGGGTACAGATGACTGGGTTTGGTATGTCACTCGCCAAATACCTGCCGTGTAATAACGCAATCTATGCCGCTTGATGTTGCGTGTGTCTGTAATTGTTTTCTAGTTGTTTTGTTTGGGTTCGTTTGGTTGCGCTTGGTTGATTGGATTTTTCCTAGTTGACTTTTTATTCCTACTGTTTTCACATATACCTACTTGTTTTTTCGGCCGATAGAGACCACTCTATCTATTTCACCGATCAATAAATAATTTGGTGTTCCAGCCAATTTTTTTTTCAGGGTATAATTATGATGCTTTTTAAATATATTTTTTTATTGACCTTTACCGATAGATCTTTCATCCATAGTTTAACTGCTATCCTTACTAGTATTGTAAATACCTACTTATGTAAGTTTTGAATTTTGTTTCCCTGTTTGTGATAAAAATGAATGCTGTGATAGACGGCAATAAGGAAAAGACATAAGCTGCCTTTTACAAAATAAATATTTAATGCCATTAGGCGAAATATAAAATGCAAAGCTAGTTTTTGCACAAATATTTGCTAGAGCTTCTGACATACACAAACTTGTATGACAGATATTTGTCCACGTCTTTCAAAAATTGCACACGTATCACGCCATTACAGGAGACATTACATATGAAATGGAAACCGAGCTACTAGTAGCAATTTGAGACAGTAGCGTGTAAGCCCACGTAGGGGACGTCTTGGTCACTTTTCTAGAAAATTCGCTCACGTCAGTCTCAAGATCCAATTCGTCATTACTGCACAATTGCGTAGAGAAGTGGCGTCTGCGCGACGCGTCATATTTGCCCACGTTCTTGAAACGACGAATCCCATTTCAACTTACATCGCTGCTGAAGTTGGTCACTTGAAAATCTCGGTGGAAGAGAAAGAGCAGTTGATGTCTATGTTAAATGGTGGTTGTGTGGTATGGGGAAGAATGGTGTCGTGTCGTACTGAAGCGATGAGCGCACGTACGCAATGTCATTACCAGCTGGACATGCCTGCGTTGTGACTTGGACTTTCAGACAGAAAAGTGAACTGAGAAAATGTTGCAGAAAATATTCGAAATACGGACTTATCTCAGATAAGTTAGAGGCTGCTTAGTTAAATGATTTAATGATACCAGTTCTTTGCTAATACTAATGAAAGAAAATAATTATTTAAACCTTATGGTATGCATTAAAAAATAAATTATAGGTACTTACAATTTAACACAACAAAAAGTTAAATTCAATATGAGGATATTTATTTTTAATTGCAAATGCTAGTAACACTTTTCACCGCAACTGTGCGCACGTTTTCCATTGACTTTCATGTAGTCCCTATATTTTACGTACGAAAGATGATGATGAGACAATAACGACTGCTCTCCTCAAACTATGGCAACATTCTTCAGTAAACTAAGAACGGCGAAATGGAACATTGCGTGATGGCATGTGGAACATATAAACGGTACAGTACTACATTAAATTTCATAAAAAAAAATACAGAAATGTTCATATCATACAATAGTTAACATGACTTAAGACAAAAAATATATAATTTTAAATTAAACCGGTTTTACTCACAGTACAAGCAGCTTTTCACACTTCTTCATAAAATAAAAAGGTGTACCTATTTAATTGGATTCTTTTAGATAAGAAAACAGCTTGTTTAAAAAAAATTGCTATACATATTTGTTTTGTAATAAGATCAACAAAGCAATCAGATATTGTAGTATTGTGTTGTTGTTGTTGATTTTGTAATGATTCTTATTCTTATTCTTATTCTGAGTATTATTTACTTTAGTACAAATTACCAAAATATTAATAAAATGCAACAACAACCATGAGTATATTGAATTTTATAACAAAGATTGCGTACGACATAACATTATCTTGAAAGTTTAAACATCCATAACGAAAAAACGGGGAGTAAATACAAAGTTTGAGAGCCACAATGTCATGTTTCAAATTGAAATTGCCGTGTAATTGAGACTTCTGCGGAGGCAACTATGTAAACCACATTACCAATAAAATGAATGTCCAACTCGATACCAAACCCTAATTCGATTGATTTATGGTTCAAAGTGCAACTGCATTAATGATTCATTTCATTTTAAATTATAAAAATATGTATATTGTCATACTATTTTTCTTGTGTAATAGTTTTAGGGTTGCTGCTGCTGCTTTATGTACTGTTAGTTATAGAACTTTTTATGTTTACCGTTTTTAATTTCACTTTGATATTTGATTTAAAATGTTTTAGACTTACCTCAATTTACAACTGTAACTGTGATGACAGATGACATTTTACTTTATTGTCTTTGGTCAGATTGTTGTCTTTGGTTGCCTGCCATATATTGGCGAGCATTTGAGCAAATGCCGCGGCAAGCCAAACGTTTTTCTAGACCAGCAGCGACATCTATCATATCAGTTACGGAGTATTTTTGTAAATGGCAACACTTGTATTTGGCGCTAATCGGAAAATTATAAATAGCCTGGAAAGAAATAATAAAGGTTCAGTTTATTGTGATCAGTCTGGAGTTTCATTCTAATACTTCAGAAGTGTGCCTTTTCACCACGTGTCTATTATGAGCGGCCAGTCAAATCGTCAGCACGTCGAATCAAGTGAAGAAGACGAAATCACTCCGAGTCCAGCCAAGAAACCTCGTCGGTCACGCAAGGGAAAAGCTCCGCGACGTCCAAATAACAACGAGCGCCTGGATCGATTAGAGAAGATGTTGGAACAACTAGTCAACCAAAGAAGTCCTGCTGTTTCAACTGCCTCGTCCGAGCAGCCTGCGGTACACGTGCTTCAAGTGCATTCTCGACCCGATGTAAACTTACCCGGACCAAGCACTGTTCAAGGTACGCCAAATCTTGAATTATCATCTAATGTTTCGCACCCATTAGCAGATCCAATAAATAGTGCATGTGCAACTTCAGTGACCTCAGATTATTGCGCTGAAACAAACTCCTGCACGTTGCCTCCGGTTACAAATTCTGCCACAGATTTTAATCTCCCTATAACGGTAGCTACAAATACCACGTGCGTACCACGTGCTTCTATTAATTCTGTAAATTTACCACAAAAAAGCATGTCTATCGGTGACGTTACCAGTAATGTTAGATTTTTCGGAAAACCTGAAAATGTTCCTAAATTTGATGGAGATTCTAATACTGTGTCTGTTCACACATGGTTACATCGCCTGGAGTCCCTCGCCAACATCTACGGCTGGGATGAGAAGACTTTGATCTACCACATGACTGGAAACCTGGAGGGCAACGCGTTGCTGTGGTTTGGACACCAACAAGACATCGACATCAGCTGGAACGAGTGGAAGAAGCGACTGGCGGACTACTTTCCTGCAGGACGGGGTCTCGCCGCAAAGCTACACGACTTCGTTAATACTACTAAACGTAGGGATGAAAAGGTAATCGATTTCTATTACAAAAAAATGTCTCAGGGCAAATTTTGTGAACTTAACGATAGTATGATCTGTGATGTAATAATTTACACTTTGGGTGATCCATTGTTGAAGGTTGGAGCTCGTGGTGCAGGTTGTAGGGATACGCGTTCGTTATTAAACTATTTGACTGATGCATCTACAGACCCTTTAACCGAGAAGCATAACGAGTTCTCTGGCGATAAAGATGCAGGTAGATTCAAATGTTTCGTATGTGGCCGACACGGTCACGTCTCGGCTCAGTGTAGAGATGCTGTTAAGTGTGGTACTTGTGGAAGTCTTGGTCACAAAACAGAAAACTGTCGTTTATCAAAGAAATGTTCACACTGTAATAAATTAGGACACGAGCGCGATCAATGTTATAGTCTCAAGGCTTCTACTAGCAACGTTAATGCTGCAAAAACTAAGAACTTTTCAAAACCGGAAGAAAAATCTTAAAAAAAAAAAACAGACTGAATTGAAAGAGATACAAATACGACACTTATCAGTACAACTCAAAAATGTCCGTATGAGTTATATGGTTTAAAATATAGATTCAATATCGAATGTTAATAAATGTCATAATTGCGCACAAGATATAAAAGTACTGCAGGCTACAGCCCAAAACAATATAATTAAAACAGTCCGGAAATCCAAAGTGTACTATGATAGAAATCGACTGCCTAGTAAAATTAACTTTTGATAATTATGCTGGACCTTGGAAAATTATAATCATAATGGTAATGATCGGTACTGAGATATTTATTTATTTTTTATTAAAAAGGGTAGTAGCTATTGATAAGATAAAAAGTAAATTATACAGAGTTGAAGTAATGATACTGATGTAACAGATAAATTAATTATTAACTATAATAAAACTTAACGGTTAATGCTTGTAATAATATATTTTAATTGAAATTTATTTACATTTATTACTAAGTTCAAAAGATTTATAAGGTTATGTACATTATTCTGTTTATGATGAGTGTTTAGTTCTTATAACCATCTTGGTGTGTCCGATGGTTCAAATACATGCGGGTGTGTCCCTTATCCAAAAATAATATCCATGCTGGTGTGTCCCATGGATGTTAACCATCTTGGTGTGTCCGATGGTTCAAATACATGCGGGTGTGTCCCTTATCCAAAAATAATATCCATGCTGGTGTGTCCCATGGATGTTAACCATCTTGGTGTGTCCGATGGTTCAAATACAAACGGGTGTGTCCCTTATGCAAAATAATATCCATGCTGGTGTGTTCCATGGATGTCAACCATCTTGGTGTGTCCGGTGGTTATCTGTGAAAGCGGGTGTGTCCCATGGGTAACTGAAAAAAAAGAGGTATTAGATAATAATATTTCATTTTGTTAAAAATTACATTTATTTTTTACTTTATTTTAACAAGATAATGTGCATACATTTGCAAGTATTATCACAAAATGTATGTAATAATCTATTAAATAATAACGAAATTTTGTTTATAGATTGAAATATAATAATATCAGTTTGATCTTTAACAAAATATGTATGTATTTATAAGATATTTAAATTTACTTACCTAATTAACTGTATTACGAGGACGTAATTAGGTTTCAGGATGGCCGATGCTAGTTTGGTAGACCAGTTTTTGTTCAAAATTTTAGGATTCATGTAACATCACATTTTCACACACATGTATTTTCTTTTGCTATGTGAATTATTTTGCAGCACTTCACAGTTTGTCGAATATTATATGTCCACAGAATTTGATTGTTATGTGACAAATTTTATTTATTTTGATCAACGTTTAAATCACGAGGTCGTAATTTGATTGTCAGGAAAGGCCGAGTGTTAGTTATAGAACTTTTTATGTTTACCGTTTTTAATTTCACTTTGATATTTGATTTAAAATGTTTTAGACTTACCTCAATTTAAAACTGTAACTGTGATGACAGATGACATTTTACTTTATTGTCTTTGGTCAGATTGTTGTCTTTGGTTGCCTGCCATATATTGGCGAGCATTTGAGCAAATGCCGCGGCAAGCCAAACGTTTTTCTAGACCAGCAGCGACATCTATCATATCAGTTACGGAGTATTTTTGTAAATGGCAACACTTGTATTTGGCGCTAATCGGAAAATTATAAATAGCCTGGAAAGAAATATTATAGGTTCAGTTTATTGTGATCAGTCTGGAGTTTCATTCTAATAGTACTTAAAGAAGATTTAAAATAAACGCAAACTTTCTTTGAAATTTTTGCATTATGGATAATGTTGCTGCTAACCATGTTCTTTTTCCTGCACTTTATTGATGTCTCCATTGACACCAAGAGTCTAACTAACTGTTAAGACACACTCAGCCTATAGATCGGTCAATCTGTCCAAGTTTACTTATAAAACTTTTCCCGATGGCGAAAAAAATCAAATATGTCTATTTTATTCAATTAGACTATTTGTAAGCAGAATTCAAATTTTCTTCCGTTTTCGAGAAATATTTTTTTAAGCATGTTGATCAGATTTATTGACTGCGAGCTTATCAATAGACTAGCCAGTACAATTTAATTAACACTACTAGGCCATTTACTAGACTTAGGTACTTGTAAAAACCCGAAGGTCTATTATTTTCTGTGCCCATTACAGAAAACCAAGATGGCTGCCACTTGATGGTTAGAATCAATTTATTTCACACTAACTCCGAAACGAATCCGAGTACAATCGTGAAACAATCTCCTAGATTACAGCTGCAATCTCCTTAGGAATGTGCCATAAAGGATGCGCCTAGGCACAATACTCCTATACTACTCGTAGATGCACCTACTGAGTGGTCTAGTTCACAAGTAGAGTCTAAAATTGACATAATTATTGTGATGGATGTGCACGGAGTTGGTTATGTCGGTCCTCTATATTTTTAATTACGGGAGCTTGAAATACAAAATTTTGCGACGTTTAGGTCTCAGTGAGTGAATCATTTCTGTACTTAATACATTTACGAAAAAAAATTAGATACTCCAGTCGTCAGCGACGAATTTCACTGGTCAAAATTCACTGACATACTACCCAGTAATTTTATTACTGAAACATTTTAAATGACTTCAATACTAGTGTGTGTTACCTAAATACAATGTGTAACAAAATTAAATTTAAAACTTTTTTACGAACTAATCTATGGGTACATTTCTACCAGTAAAACTGTTTCCTAATAAAAAACAATAAACAATTTTAAAAAATTTGAATTTCGATGGTACGGGTAAATTACAACAGGAAAAATAGAGACAGAATTTTTAATCATTTCAAAAAAACAGACGATATCGGTCGAGACACAGTTGAAATCAATTTCAAAATCCTTCGCATGGCGGAGCATAGCGAGCATTGAGCATCTAGTGTCGATCATTCACAAGCATTACACGCTACCAACGCGCATGAGGCGAAAATTGGCTGTGCCCATGATACGGACATCGGAGCTATACTTAGATCTGTGACACAATGTCTAGACCACTGAAAAGTCAGTATTCTACAATCTAACAATAGCAAAACAGATAGATGACACTTAAAATTTACTTAAGTTTTTTACATTTATCTGTTTATCCTAGTTCATATTCTTCACATTTTAATACAATATTCTAATTGCATAGTAAAGTATGTACAATTTTTATAGTTTTCACCTTTTCTATGCTAAACCTTTGTTATGAATATAGAAAATCTACCGGTTTTTTATTTCAGATTTTTTATTTAGGTACAATACAAATATTTAGTTGATACCTAAATGTTCATAAACAATTTATTCTTTCTATTCAATCTGATTGTTCGTTTTATTATCATCAGAAATTCTGCCAGGATAAGAATTCAATCTCAGAAAGTATGTAACAATATTTATGTAATATCTAACCGCGCCACCGAGCCAATCTTCTTTGTTCGTCATCCTTCTAAGCCGTGTGCCACCGCCGTTAGTCCACACCTCGAGCATTACTCGTGAAACGATATTGCCATATCATCAGCACCCAGTTATTTGCTCTCGAATCGTGTGAGAAAAACGTTACCCAGACACCGAACCTACAATTTGGCCCCACCGGAATGTCAAATGTTGAGTAACGCTACACTACTTATCGTCTACGTGGCTTAAAAACGTGACTGTCATTTGTTTGGCTTGTTCTAGCTTGCAGCTCTCGACGGCCATATGTGTAATTGATGCAAATAAAAGATGAGTACTTTGTATAATGTAAGTTTCAATTGCTACAGATTTAAGTAGAGTTGGATGATCGTTATTATCTTTAAGAGAAGTATCCATTGTAATTGAATTTAATTTCGCATGTTGAAATATTGTTCAATATGCATCAACAATGAAAGGTTCGTCAGTATTACAAGTATATACAGTCATACCAAATACAATAATACTATATAGGTACTTGTAAAGTATGTTCAGATGCAGAATAATTCAAACGCCGAGCGTAAATTATTAAAACTACAGATGATACATTTTTAATAGATTCTACAAAATAGTCCTTTTCCGATAAAATTCATACAGGCAAAACTCCTGGCACTCCTGGGCAAAGACTGTAAAAAAAACTAGCCAGTCAATTATTGAACATAATATTATTAATATCGTTAGCCATCTTTACTTTTCACGACGCTAAGTCCCAGTCAAGCAACAGGCATCCGAACCTAAAGATAATTTGAGTCACCAATTTCATTTTATTTCTATAAAATATAAGCTCTATCTATGCGATCAGTGAGTTGGACTTTGTCTCTTTTATTATTTCATAGATAGACACGACATTCACACATAAACACGCCATGCCATAATCTTCATAAAATATTTCCACATCAATTTGCTTCTCAATTCCCATATCCCAACAAGCCATCGGATTCAAATCAAAGAAACAAATCTCAGGTCCCAAGATCAATGCCATGACAATTTCACATGTAATCATGTTGTTCAAACTGACTATTACGGGCAATCTGGACTGTTGAGTTTCATGACAATTTACAAATTACTAACACAATTTGATTTACATTGCCGACCCGATATGGTAAAAAATAAAGAGTTCGAATTTGAAACCAACTGGATAAGCAATGAACAGCAAATTGTACTAGTGACATGTAAATTGTAGCTCTCAGAAAGGGCCCTGTAGACAGAACGACAGTCGCCTGCGCAGTAAGTCACGTACTTCGCGCTTAGCGTTGTATTGGACGACAATTTGATAAATCACTGTTGGAATTGCGTTTACGACGACGCGACGTACACTTATTTGACTTGAAAATTGATGTAGCCCTGTCGCTGCTTATTCTATACTTTCAGATCATGTTGCGTTTTATGCCTTTAAAGGAATATTAATTAATATTTCAAAATGTGAATGTGCGTTTGTTTGTTATTCCTTTTGGCTTAGATGTCAAAACAAATTTCAATAAACCACATTGTGACAAATTTCATTATGAGAAACGACATGCGTTTGAAAGAACATTTTGCAATACACTAGTGCTTAAAATTAATTTTTATCATGCATATAATTATCATTATTTTAATAATTACAATTCTAGGTATTTATCGATAGGTACTAAAGTACAAAATAAATTATAAGAGATAATGTAGACGAAATCTAAACAGTTGCAAATGTAAATAAATAAGCACGTGAGAAAGAGAAACCGCATGTCTCTTCCAATGAACAGGAAAAATGTTAACTCGAAAACATAACATTCAAGTGTAACAAAAAGCGTGTCGTTGTCTGTCTGTCTGTTACAGACCCACGGGGTACACGTCAAACCTGTCAAAAACGGTGAAATTTCGTCTCAGCACGATATATTCAAATTTCTTTCCGTATGTCACTTGATACAAACGTCTGACGTCTTCATGACTAACGCGTGTTATTTCTAAGGCTGTTACTCTACAAGACATCATAAAACAATTTGAACTCCATTTTTATTGTAACAGAGTAGAATTTTGATCACGAAAGCGGGAGCAATGATAGCATAAAGGAATTCGTCAAACGACTGTCCGTCACGGGTCTTTTACGAGACCTCTAATCTACAAACTTTAAATGCTTGCCTGTTGAACTGTAACACAAGAGCTTAAGGCATAAGTTCGCTTAGTTTTGTACCGTTGACCCTAGTATTTCGGAGGTGGTCCAAAAAGCGCTTCTTGGTTCCGTTGGCGTCAAAATGCCTCAGTGCGGTCAACTGTGATGACTTCTTGTTAGCATGACATGCTAACAAGAAGTCATCACATTGTGTGTTTAGTGCGGCGACAAGATAATGCTGACGCCGGCATCATTGCGTGCTCCGATGATTATGACGTTAACTGCTGAGATGGGTTCCTATTTCAATGGTAGCGATACGGATAAACAGTGTGGTAGACCTTAATACTTCTGCTACAGCGTCTGTTGTAGTTTTTATGCATTATGCAAATTGAAATAAACATTTTCATGTTTTATTCATCTATTTATTTATAAATAATTGATTCTTCTTCTTTTTCAGTAGGTTCCTCAATTCTGAGGATCGTGACCGAATTGTAACTGGGGGATGCAGATGGCTCACCACTTAACTCGGTCCAAGAAATGATTAGTAAGCTAAATATTATGCAGGCGATAAATTATACAGCTATAAATGCGTTTCTTGTCTTTGTGCATCCTAAATAGTGATATTTATTATCGTTTATTTTTAATTTCTCAAAAATGTAGGATTATTTGTTTTATAAATAAAGAAAAAGCAACAAAACAATTTCGCACAATTTGAGCCCTTGTCGGCTGAATACGTTAACATCGATTATGATGATACAATAATTTAATAGAAAGTGGCTGCGACAAGCAATGGAAAAATACCATCAAAAGCGTAGGCCCATAACACCATGTCATTAAAAACCACGGCACACGTGTCAGAGCGAGTAATTAAACATTCTTGGTACTTGAGGCTTGCTTGACCCCACATCTGTGATGCAAATAGAGATTTAAGATTGAATCGTGACATATTATTATCGAATAAATTATTGTTTGTATAAGATGTACAGTCTTCAAAATAAATAATAATAAAAAATATTTACTTCAACGCTTATTTTGCTATTGTGCACAAGCCTTTTTTTTCTAATGTTAAATGGTAAAATACTATTTCACTCTGCTTTTTGCACAATTCTATACTTATTTTGGTATCAAGCACTAGACGCATTACTCAAAAATTAATAAATAAATAATTGACTTATTGCACTTTTTTAATCTTGGATTTTTTATCATATAAATTAATTATTATGTTGACATGTAAACAGGGATAGAATCAAAGTATAATAACTTTACCATAATATTATGTAGTAGGTACATCCAAAACACTTCATAACTAACATGTCATCCATCAAATCAGGGTTAGCTTTTTTACGCATTGGCGGGAGATGTTATATTTGAAACAATATCCGCCGTAGATTTTTATTTTCTTTAGATTTTTCTAGAAATAATCTCTTTTTTTTCTCTTGAATTCGAGACACTGTTACCTGTACCAAACATTCGGCAGCGTAGCACAAACTATTCACTTTTCCCGCATCATCTTGACAAGCTAATTAAAAATATCCACAAACGGACAGCGCAGTCCTACTTGTTGTGATTTATAAGTTGCAAGCAGAGTTCAAGTAGACGCCGGCGCAGCGCCACTTGCCATTTCGGAGTTAGATCTAGCGCTTTTTTGGAGCACATAGCGTTGAAAGTGCTGAAATTTTATGATTGACAAAATATTGGTAAAAATTGACAAAAAAATAAGAAAGAAACAATAAATCTAGGAAATGTTAAAAAATCTTGACCGAAATGGATATTAATGGTCTTTTTTGTCCATTGTTTTTTTATGGAAATAGGATAAAACTTACTTTATAATGTAAAATAGTTTCTTCTGCTTGCTTGTTTAAGTATCGTGTGGGTTGTAACTTACTTTACTTTATTCAATTTATGTTCGAACAGTGAAATCAGAAGTTAGTAACCCTTTTTTTCTATAATCTAGCGCTTTCTCAAGCGCTCTTAGCGCTTTCTGACTTCAGATAGGTGGCAGCACTGGGTCCACTTGTTATAATTAATAGAAGCCAGAATGAAAGGAATGTAATCTGAGCATTTCAGAACGAAATAGGAACGAAATTCGCAGTAAGCAAAGTGGAAATTGAAGTTGTTTCGCTATCGTGTTTTTAGTTCGCCTTTGCTGTGAGTGTAGTTGGTTAGTTAGGTGAAGTTGGTAACAGACCGAATAACTAGCTTTCCGACCCGCGGCTCCGCCCGCGTTAACAGGTTTTCCCAGGGAAAAGAAGTATTTTCCCGCAGTAAAAAGTAGCATATGTATTATTCTGATGTATAAGCTGTATTATTGTAAAGTTTCATTAAAATCCATTGTGTAGTTTTTGCGTGAAAGAGTAACAAACATACATACATACTCATGAACTTTCGCGTTTATAATAGTACTAGCGACCCGCCCCGGCTCCGCACGGGAAAATGGTTATTGTGGGTTATCCTTCAGTATATTATGCATGTATTATACATATAAACCTTCCTCTTGAATCACTCTATCTATTTAAAAAAACCGCATCAAAATCCGTTGCGTAGTTTTAAAGATTTAAGCGTACAAAGGGAGGGACATAGGGACATAGGGACATAGGGACAGAGAAAGCGACTTTATTTTATACTATGTAGTGATTAGGATTTTACAGTTTGTATCGAACTGAAAATTTCATGATTGCCGTTTTTCATTTCACTTAAAGAATAGACTTAATTTTGAAGAAGAAAACTTTTATGAGCTATTTCATATTCTGACTAACTATCACTTATTCTAGCTAGATTTAAGTGGTAAATTGATAACTTAGAACTCACACAAAGAAAAATAGATCTTCTGATCCATGGACTTTTTTTTTCAGTACCTACATTGTCCGAGTCAACTCTCATCTTGATACGTTGCGCAGTCTCCGGAACGCAGTCAAGTTTGTACTCGCAGTAATTTCGTTTTAATTAAGTAGGCCCTAGTTATAATTATGTTCTACCCATAGGTAATACATTATAACGTGCGGCCATCATACCTCAGAACATCTCGCTCCAGCTGGGTCTATAAATCGATGTCACAACTGCCTCGATACCCGCCAGTGTTGCCAGGTTGCCAGCCGCTAATAAGACGAACACTATTAATCATACCCAACTTGGAGCAGGGTGAAAGGTTGCCATCGCAGGTGGACAAGTTGGGTAACGTCGTGGTAAAGCTAATGTGCATACAGACGAACGAAATGTAATATTAGTTGTATATGGAATAGACGGTGATACATAGGTACTGTTATGTGCTAATGCTAATAATATTAATATAATCGATCATGTTTCAAAAGGTGAGAGGTTGACAATGCAAGTGAGATGCAAGCAAAATAATCAAAACGTCGTATGTGTGGTTTAAAAATAGATTGATGTTATTTTTTTGTTCATTGAAAAGCGATCATAATATTTTATTTGCAAAACTCTTATCTATAAAACTGTAGAGGTCGAAAATCTGTACATAGAAAAAAAATGCTTAAAACCGAGTCAGGGGGATGTAAGAAGTGACAAAGAGCATCTCTATATTATTATTTTTTTCTCTGTTTGTCGGTTTGTCTGTTTGTCTGTTTGTACGGGGTAATCTCCGAAACTACTGGACCGATTTAAATGATATTTTGTATGGTGGTACCATAAATCCCCGGTCAACATTTTAGATACTTTTTATCCCGGGAAATTAAAAAGTTCCCGTGGGATAATTACAAAATTATAGTAATTTTATACTGCTCAGTACATTGTACGGGCTAATCTCCGAAACTATTAAACCAATTTGAATGAAATTTCGCATGGTGGTACCTTATATCCCCAGTGAACATCTTATATACTTTTTACCACGGGAAAATATCTCATTCCTATGGGAAACTGGGCACGGAAAAGTCGAAAAACAACGCGGGCGTAGCCGCGGGCGTACAGCTAGTAAGTATTAAAATGTAACTTACTATGTACTCGAAAATGTACAAGTATTAGGAAAATACGATATAAATTACTATACAATTTCTATTAAAAATGTATTCGTTTCAAATTTTATAAATATTAGAATTTAGTTGAGCTCTACCAAAGGTCCGATCATTTGTGTAAATTAAACTTAAATAGCTTTCAGAAGGTTTTGACTTCTATTGACTCGATTTATATCCTTAAAATGTTAACATAGAATGAAAGGTTATCTACTACTAACTGAAACAGCAGATTGCATTAGGTAACCTGTCACGTATTTACCGAAAACACTGATGACATTTTGATGCAGTACGGCATTTGCTTTACATTTATTACTTCGCAGCGGGCTCCGAGCTAGTTTTACACGAACATAAAAGCAATGGACTGTAAGCTGGAAATGGTTCCTAACAATAGGCACCTATATTTTCATTCTTTGGTCACTCTGGAAATCATGTGTTGGCAAGTTTCAAAGTTATTGGCTGTGAAAACACAGATATTAGGAAGATTTTGTTCCTTCACTACACGCTCTATGTCATCTTTATTTTTATCATCATCATCACAATCGTTATCCTCACAATCATCGTGACCATTAAGATCATCGACTATTGAGTTTGAAATAGGCACAGAATTCAATTCAATATCCTACTGATATTATAAACGCGAAAGTTTGTAAGGATGGATGTATGGATGTTTGGATGTATGTTTTTTTTTTTATTATTATCAAGCGGAGGGTTCTACCCATGAGTTACTCTTTCAAGCAAAAACTACTGAATGGATTTTAATTAAACTAACAGTAAGAATAGATTTTTACCGTGAGCAGAACTGCGGGATGGAAAGCTAATATGCATGGGTATGTAAGATGATGACATCCTTCCTATTTAAATTCTGAACATCGACAGCTCTAAAATGGGTAAACAACATTAAAAAGCTTGTAGCCAGGTGACATATTCTGTACAATTATTATTATTGTAAAGATATTGTTCTACTTGTAGTGAACATATAGCTTTATAAACAAATTTATGAAATACTAGCTTTCTGCCGCAGCTCCGCCCGCGTTAACAGTTTTTCCCGGAGGAAAGAGGCATTTTCCCGCGGTAAATGGTAGCCTATGTTACTCAGGGTGAATATAGCTTTCTAATGGTGAAAGAATTTTTGAAATCGCCTGAGTAGTTTTTGAGTTTATTCATCACAAACATACACACACACAAAAATACGAATCTTTCCTCTTTATAATATTAGTATGATTACCACAAAATGTCGTTTCTAGTAAAATTCTAGATCCGCAGTCTCAAACTCAATATAAACAGGCAAAAAAGTCACGCGTCCATTGCGCCTCCGATCGCACCGATAATTTTTCAACACACCATCTTCTCATTACGATCATAGGCAGAGCATTAACTAACGCAGTGTTTTCCATCTTCCTCTACCACCTCTCTAAAATAAACTCTACCCTCTTCCAATAAAATTTAATTTCCCCTAACAGCGTTTTGATATCACCAGCTGGGGTTTCATAGGAATTTCAATCTTGTTGAGATGGTGTTTTGGTTGGTTTTGGATTGTGTCGAGTGGAATACGAAGGCAGCATTCGAGCTAGACATCGGTCAAAGAATCGTGACCGGCCCGTCCCCAGCACCTGACGTCCACTTGTTTTAATGTAACCTCACAGTAACTTAAAAACAGCGCTTACATTGACTGTTTAAATGGCAGCTCTGTTTTATTTTGTTTGAACATTTCCAGGTCATTGTAAATGGTTTTTTGTGCAGGATTTATGCAGTCAATATTTTATTGTAACCAACATCCGGCTATCCGAAACAAAACTAACGATCAATTCACGAGAATCTTTCGTATATATTTTTCACAAGCCCTTTATAACAGCGTCTAAATATAAGGTAGCACTATTCTAGGAACAAAATGAAACCTAATTGAGCTAGGTCGTGACTTTAAGTAGCGCAATTTGTGCACAATAAGAATTTGCGCATCACTGGGTTGCGCTTACGCCACTAGGGACCATCCTAATAAATCGTGATACAGATTGCGATCGGCCTTGTGTTGCGATGGATCATCAATTTAATCTTATACAGTCAAAATACAATTGTATTACTACTCCAAAACGCATGATCACGCGTTACATAGGTCAAACAGATATTTCCTCGCATGACTCTTGTGCTTTTTACATCAACCAACAATCATCGTCAATTTTTAGATATTTTTTGTTTATAATATTATTGTTGCCCTTTTACTCAAAGTTTTTAGTACAAACTACATTATTTAGAAAATAACAAAGGAAAAAATTACGTATCTAGTCAAATGAAAAATAACGTTGAAAAGAATATCAAAGAAAATGTTTATTTGGAGTATTTTACAGACAGGAAAGTCTTAATGCTTATGCATATTATAGAGGGGGCGCAGCCTACGATCACAAATTAAACTAACAGGGATCGATTTGACTTATTTATTTTACGTTAATTCAAATGGCACTTCACAAAAACAACCAATACGATAAGAAAACTCCCGAAGAGGAAGATCCTGGAGAGATCAGGTCTTCTCCAGGAAAACGACACCGTAAAACTGACTAAAACCATCAAAATCAATTCACTCGAAAATGATGTAAATTTCGAACAAACTTGCGGCCAGTACCAAAAGCAAAAGAGACGGCATAACCGATGCCACAATATATACCTGTGTTTACAGATAATAAAAGAACTAATTATTGTAACAGTACAATCGCATACACAACTCTGAACTCAGCAATCACCCTATACACGCATCAGGATTTAAGCCGCTCTGACATTCAGCAACAGATTATTTAAGTCGAACATCTTTTTCCCTGCGATCTCGGAGCAAGTATGGCGAAGGGTAATTACCCCTAATAACGCCCCTATGCACGGCACCGAACATTTTTTCCCTCATAGCGCACGTCGTGTCGTGACCATCCTGACAGCTACTTTTTATCCCCTGCGTCCGTGATTGCTCTCTTTGTCTACTTTATTTACGTGGCCGGCTCCATATTCGCGGGGGTAATAGCTGATGGTGGGACGGCGACACGTGGAACTAGGTATAAATGTGGGGAGATCCTTTGAGAGGTTTTATTTGAGTAGCTTTTGGTCATTTCTGAAGATTTAGAGTGTTCTTGTTGTGATTTTTGCTTAAAATATCAAGCAGTGTAGAGAAACTTTTAGTAAGAAGCTTTTGTAAATATACTCCTTCAGTTATACAATCATTTATATCAGAAAATTATCATAGTTCACCTGTCCGTTGTATTAAGAAATTATTAATTAAATTGAATTAAGTTTGGGGAAACAATTCAATTCAAACACAATTTGTAACTCCAATGAAACTTTTATACAATTCAAATTAATTCAATACAAATATACTTTATTGACACCAAGATATTCACAGATACTATAGATATAGACGTCCAGCAGTGGACGTCTTTCGGCTGAAATGATGATGATGATAGATACGAGAGAAATCTCTTTCAGGCAACCTTATTATCCGAAAATACTTAACACATGAAAAATTGAACCTTTTTTTTCTTCATAACTTGGTCTCACACCGTCACACGATCTTTATTATCTTCAGAATTAAGTGAAAACAAAAGCAGAACCACTTTCAACTTCTTCATAAATAAGGCGGTAAGAAACGAAAACTTTCTCTCGCTCTTCTGTCAGTGCATATTCTGTGTCCATAATAAGGTCTTGTCCCTGGTCCTTTCCGCGGAATGCCTGTGCATGGGAACGGGTAGCGTCGGCCACTCCCGACTGCGGCCCAGTACATGACACGAAATTATTGAGGCATACAACATTACCCCATTACTCCGAGTCTATGTTTAGTGGCGGAATGCTAAGTAATGTCTTTACGGGCTGCATTCTTTGAATTCGCAAATCGTGGGTACCTATCTGGAGTTGCGGCTAAATTTGGAGTTGCCTATTATTTTTAACCGTCTCGACGTCTCTGCTGAGACGTTTGTAATTTTCTAGGCGGCAGCAGCACAGACAAGATTTGTTGACCATGATTTTGTTTGAGTTGTATCTTACGTTATTGTAGTAATCTCTTCTTCAAAAACCTATTAGTTCTTAATAATAAGTTCATCAAAACCTTCTGGTTAAAGTAAAAATTTACCGTGCGGAATTAACCAAAAAGGTTAGGTACCTTTTACTTCTGAAAATCCACCCCAAAGTAAATATCGAAAAACAACATGAATATACCTACAGACGAATCAATAGGTCCCTAGTTCTGTAAAGAAGAACCAATCTTAAAGTAAATATGTAATAATAAGCAGCAAATTCACCAAGTTAACGTCATTCTAATCGCATTACCGCATCAGGATCTTTTTTGTCTCTTTCCAGCGTGACGTTTATCAAAAACAACATGATCTTGAGGAAGTGCAAGCCGCCGATGCAAAACAGCGGCGCGGGCGCAGGACACCACGTGAAAGTGATTAGCTGCACAGAGCCGCCTTGTCAGCACAGAGGGCCTTTGTGCGCGGTGCACATTGGGCACACCGGGGTATAAGGACGCACTGCAGCACATACTGCAGTTTATAGATTTGTTCGCGGTTCGTGCGTCGTGTTTTTCTGTAAACAAAAAAGTTGGTCGCGTTTCGTGCGTTTTCAATAATGCAATAAAAATGCCATTATTGTTTGGGCGCGGTTCGGGCGTCTTCATATTTTTATTAATTTCATTAGTCGTGTTTCTTATAGGTAGATAGATGAAAACTTTATTATATCGCACGCAAGCACTGACAGCACTGAATGCAAGATAAAATAGTAATAGAAACAACAATGTTAACATGCACACACATGAAGTTACTATACAAAAAAACACAAACTAATGGGGTAATTCGTGTCATTTTATGTTAGTTAACGGAAGAAAAATGTGATCGTTGTTCATTTCTTTTCTTTTCTTCAACGTATTTTTTTTTCTTCCGTAAACTAACATGAAATGGCACGGTTATCAGAGTCAACAGACTTTGATCATCGTGGTGGAAACTTTAGAATTTAACAACTTGATAAAAAAAATGTTTTCCAATTCAGCCAACTAACCTCATTCTCCTCAAAGACAGTGTCGGCGAATGTCCCACCCGATCGAATTTCGCCAATACAACGACCCCTCTGTTGGAGCCCTGCGCAGCAAGACAGAACAAAAAACACAATGTATTCGCGGCATTTTCAGGGCCGACAATTATTTCCCGTTAATTCAAAAAAATAATCTATTTTTATACTGAAATTTAAAAAAATACAGTTAACTAGCCAACACATGCGGTTGGACATTCGCACTACTAAAATCGGGTGATTTTAGTAGTGCGAATGCAAAAATATGTTTTTTTCTAGAATGGTCTTCTATTTTTATCTTTCTATGGCTTATAGAGCCTTCTCTTTCAAGGGTCTTACTCTAAAAGTAATATCTTATTAATTTCATAGATAAATGTATACCTACTACCTACTTTATATGAATATGGTATTTGTATGAGAACCATGGATTGTATGTTTGGCAACCCTAGGTCCTTCACGGTGTATTCTGACAAAAGGGTGGATCACACGTAGCGAGTACAGTGGCGAGAGAGTGCACTCGGCCGAGTGGTTGTTACGTATGAACACTTTGGCGAGTGCTCGGCCGAGCCAAAACGGCGAGACAGCGCCTAGAATCATGATTTGTTTGCTCGGCCGAGTGCCCCCCCCCCCGCTTCATTCTTCAGCCCCCGCAGCCACTCGCTATCCCGCTCGGCACGTGTGGACAGGCACTCGGTTGGCCACTCGCCACTCGTTCAATTTGTACCGAGCAGCGTGTATTTATTTATTTTTGTTATTTTAGTTTTTTTCAATAAAAATGGCTAGTAGTATGTGGAATAATGTGAAATGGACATTAGAAACGACAATTAAATTCATACAGTGTTAAAAAATACACGAATGTTTTTGGAATTTTTCGTCACCTGTATATAAAAACAAAGTCAAGTGTAATGCAGCCCTAATTGCAATAAGAAATGAAAATAAAATAAAAATCAGGTTTTCTGCGATCCATTGTACACGACAACCAACAGCATCAAACTGAACTGTCTCGCCACTTTTGTAAATACGTGTGAACAGCGACTCGGTTGGCCGACTCTCTCGGCCCAGTGACCATTTGCTGTCTCGCCACTCTACTCGTTACGTGTGATCAACCCATTACTTCGTGCTAATTGCTACTTGCGACCACCAACTCTACGCTGACTCTTTTGTCGTTCTCAGTAAGTGATATAAAAGACCTCAATTTTGAAGTGTTTGTGGTTTTTTAACTAGGTACTTACTTCATAAATAAACTCTTTTAACTTTTTCAATTGAAATTTTCAATAAATACATAGCTGTCAGGTATCAAGTAATTTTAGTGTTACTTAATATCTAGATACTTACAGCTTTTTCGGAATATTGTTTTGTGGTTTTTCAACAACACATTCATATACATACATCCATGAAAGGCGGACATAAATATTTTAATGCTCGAGTGTCAAAAATTAGGTACACTAGAAAGTCGAATTTTTTTTTGTGATGTTTTTTTTCTTTCTTTCTTTCTTTCTTTATTTCTATTTCATTTTTCAATAATGTTCATCTCAAAATTTAACTACACTAGTAACAACTAGGTAAGACCGTATTTAACTTTTCTGTTTTGTTCTGTCTTTCTGTATGTATGTGTATTATGGTGTATTCTATATATTCTTCTATATTATAAAGAATATTTTATTGTATTGTGACTATCAAAACTGCTAACTGAAACACGAAAAAACTATCTGATTGGTGTTAAAGACGTTTCGTAAGTGTTCAAGAAATTGCACCAGATATCGTCTGAACCACTCATCTAAGACCTTTATCTCTGTTTGTTTACCTGAGTTTCGGAGCTCTTGGTATACTGGTTAGGTAGCAATGCCAAATTTTCTGAACCCACCGGTAATTGCAACACAAAGCAAGTCATAAACGCTTGACGGAGGAAGACAAAGAAATCGGCTGTCGGACCAATTAGAGGAGACCCTCAAGTTCTGGTACAGTGGCATTGTGTTCACTGCATTGTGCAAAGTGTGCCTTTTTAACTGTTCTATTAATTAGCAACGATTTTCAAAGAGGTTGGCACGTGTGTTCACCGGCTGAGGGAAAAACTGTTTATTCACTTAAAAAAAAAAAAACATTTTTACTGCAGAAAAAGTACATGGTTTAAATTAATTTAAGCATATTTGCCTAAGTAAGTAGCCTCTGGTGACTTATAAAATATTAAAACGAACAATTATCTTAAAGACAGTCAAGTGATAGGTAACATTTAATACTGTCCTTAACTAATACGACCTTCAATACTTTTAGATGATATCCCTTAACTACTTTATTTGGCCTACTTATCATAAAAATCAAGCTACATACATCATTCAGAAATTTTTATTTTTATTTTTAATTCTTAAATTATACTCTTATGATATAGTACAAATAGTAATTTCCTACTTGAATACCATAATACATCATAAATTCATAACTATCTACACAGTAACCGCAGCGTGAAAAAGATAATACGCAATAAATCCAAGTAACTCTCGTAAAAACCAAAGCTAATTTTACCAAAACAGGAAACAAACCCTTCAAAACCGTTTACAACCACTCGATACGAGCACCGATACCAAATAATCGAAAATAATCTTGCAACCCCGAAAATCCGGCAATTTTACAAACGGCCCTCCAAAAAAAAGTTAAACAAAAAAGAGCAAGAACATCAGCTACTCAAACTGAGCGTGAAATATGGAAAAAAATGCTGCGCAAGTGAACAACAGACTTATTCAATGCTTCATAAAAATATGATTGACATGTTTCTTAATATGACATCTTCTAGAGCGGTGATATTTTTTTGTCGCGCGTTTGTGCCGCCAGCGACATTTTTAAAAGGGAAGCTCAAAGCTGTTTCAAAAGCTCTCTCAAATTTAAACTCTATACCTTTTTCAATACTACTCAAATCTTCTTGCTCAGGTCATATAATAGGGTCTAAAATGTTGAGTTTTGGGATTAGAAAGAAGATATTAAGTGCGGGGTAATCCAATTCATGTTCTTTGTCAAATTTCGGATGTGTATTATGTTTCATACTCGTTTTCCCTGGAATATAATAAACACATGTTTATATAGTTATCTCTATAGATTTGTGTCCTTTGTCCTTTCATATAGGTCTATGTAATGACATGGTTAAGAATAGTGATGGATGTAAGCTTTTGTTGGTTTTTATTTGATTTGGAGATGTGAAATTTCATGTTGTTAGTTGTTATTGAATTGGGTAATTTTGCGCAATTTTGGATTTAAAGTGCCTCTGGGTTTTACTAAAGCTTGGTTTTTATCTGTATCTTTGAAGTAGGTTTAGTACCTACTGAAGAATGATTATAAATTTTAAGTTTAATTCTTTAAAAGTTTATTAATGAAATTATGTACTTTGTTCACACTACATATCAAGTGAATTCCCAGCTATAATTTTTCAGAAATACGTGGCTGTATTATTAGCTAAATTCACAAAATACATTTCTAAGTAAAGATCTTCCAATGCAATCATTATATCAAAGTGACAACTTATTATCTTAATAACCTCATTATTGGCAATAATATTCCGAGAAACGGCCACTTTATTATAATTTGCTTTGATAGTAGTGATAAGGGGACGAACGTCTAATCAACGGATGACATGTCGGTCTTATTGTGTCTCTGGGTCATATCTGTGGTCATATGGAGCGAAGAAGATGGACAGATTTGTGCAATGAGGACGAGAGGTTATCTGAAGATGGTAAGGGTGCTGCCATAGGGACACTTGAAGCTAAAACTTCTTAAAAGAAGTTTGTTTTAGCTGTATTTTAAACGGGTCTATATTAAAACCCATAATTGAAAATGTATATTTCGAAAATCCATAATCGATAAATGTCATAACGATTAAAATCCATAATTTTGAAATACATATATTTAAAAGCCCTAACTTTAATATGAATACTGTTAGTATGTATAATAAAGAAGAAATATTTTGACAAATATAGTAAACATTACATTAAATTATTATTTTTATCACCAAAAATGCTGTTTCTCTTATCTTCTTTTTTACCAAAATATCGTAAATTTATAATTTTGAAAGATTATATAATTATGGATTTTAATAGTTATGCTAAATAATGGTATGTATTTTTGAATTATGGATTCTAATTGTTATACTATTTAAAGTTATGGCAAGTCTGTTATGGATTTTCATAATAGGGATATTTATGTTATGCAATTTAAGGGGCACCCATTTTAAACACTGTATGCTGTGGTTCGTTGTGGAGGTCCTTGGGGAGACCTTTGTCCATGATGATGATGATGATGATGCAAATCAGCAATTAAAATTCCAACCGTCTTGCCACAAAAAATTTACACACAGGTTGAGCGAGTATCTACGAGTCCAGCCCCCGTAACATGAAGTGTAATGACAAAAGTTTGTCGCACATTTAACAGTCAAAAAGTAGCGAGAAACCCGCCATATTGAACTATCCTCCAATAGGATAAGAGAATACGTACGACAAAATTATGTCTGTCACGCGTTGACGGGCATGTTAGAGGGCGAGGCCCGAAGACAATTTAATACGAAAACTAAGATATAAATCGTTACAACTAAATTATTATAGAGGCCTCATCTCAAGATCTTACTGGACATGTTTTTTATTTCCCATCTAGAATTTTTTTAGTGAATTTGATCTTGACCACACTATTACATCTGGCAACGAAAGATTTGCACACAGCCTTATGTAATATAGAAAATATTAATCTATTATAGCTTCGCTGTAATTTTGTGTATAGAGTATCCTCAATCACCTAATGGGGCTAATTCGGTATTGCACCCGCCTTATCTTAACTAATTTTAGTTCATTTTTGACAGGACTTAACAAATCTTGACACGATTAACGTTCGGATACACATTATCTTGCTCTGTGACGCTCCTGTAATATTTTTTTTTTCAACAGAAAGGCAAAGGTATAAAGTCATGCAACCTTAATCCGCAATAAAGTGAACGTTCGTGAATCGAACGAACGCGCAACGAAACGCAACTTAGTATGTGTTACGTTCCGTTTTAGTTTCGGAAAATAGAAATTTATATTTATTCTGCGTAAAACAAAAACGAAATTGCAAAAGAGAACTTATGGTCGATTTGTTGTACAGTAAGCAGCACATGCGGCTGGACATTATAACCTTGAGAGCGCCTGTATTCCGTAGCGGTAGGGGTGAATTTCGTAGTGCAAGTGTCCAACCGCATGTGCTGGCTTCTGCAAGTGTCCAACTGCATGTGCTGGCTTCTGTGAAGGTTAAGCTGGGCCAACGCGATTGCGATTCTGTTCCTTATTCGATGGACATAAGAAAGGTGCAAAATCCAAAGTAATCTACTTAGCATGCTCTTGCTTGTACGATTGATGGAGTTTTTAGCTGAAAGACTCGACCGACCCTGCTGACCTGACTGAGGATGAGTGATTCAGTAAATATCCAGGATTAACGAAAGTAGTTTGGTTGAAGAAACTCATCACTATTTAATTTTTACCTGATTTCCTACTAACCTAACCTCAAAACTTACAAAATATAATAAGTCTACACCTAAAAATACTGAACTAAATTAAGACCATTTTAAGTTCAAAACACCTAAAAATGACAGATAACGAACTAAAAATGACAGATGAATGGTCGTTCCCGAATAGCTAAATGGCGTTAGTTCAACTTATTTTTAGTCCTGTCAGATTCCATACAAAATTAAGTTAAGTCGTGCGTTCCGAATAGCTAAATATGTCATCTGACACATCTTAACTAAATTTTAGTTAAATTTTAGTTAAGATTAGTGCATTGGCCAACATCGAATCGACACCAATGTCAACATTGTTTAATTATATCGCTACAATGTTGCATCGTCTATATTTTATACGACTTCTGGGAAGCATCCAAATGTCTCTTCCAATATTTACATTGATGGTTAATAAGGTGATGACTTTATTCGAGTTTAACGTATTGAAGAAAAGCAAATAGGTGAAGGGTTGTGCATCCTAGATTTTTTTTTATTTTACTGCGGCATATGTAATTGAATTTTTAGACAAAATACGAGTAGGTAAGTACCTACCTAAGGAAGTTTTGTGCTATATTGAAACAAGAAATATTATAAAGTGCAAATAAATTTAACATAGAATAGACAAGAATATACTTTATTGCACACTAAAAATAATAGAATCAGTAAATTCACAAAAAAAAGAACGAAAGTATTCATGTAGGCGGCCTTATTGCTGAGTAGCAATTTCTACCAGGTATAATGATTATCTGTCACAATTTAAGCGAATTTGTGGTTTGTTTGAGCTGACTTTGACTGCTGACTATGATTTTATTATTATGATATATAAGAAAGTATTTATAACAGCAACAATTTATAAAAACCTTAATTTTACAAACATCCTTAATACCAAGATTTCGATGCTAAATTATTTAATTCATCTCCTACGGGCACTAGAATTGACACTCCTAGACATAGAACTCTACCTACATCTTTCAAAATTAATCCGACAGGTTTATAAGCAAAAACAATTACACATAAATGTCATTCGGTCTTTCTACCCGCAATGTAATAATTAGCTAATTGGTCACAGAGTAGTTTACGACCCAGAGACGCTAAAACAAAATTATAATTAGCTATAAATCGGCCGTGGCGACCGTCGATCGGGATCGGCAATCGGCTCTCGATTCTCCCTCACGATTATGAGTATCGATTATTTTCTATGTGGTGGTATATTAACACGAGGCGTGCGTGTATGGGTGAGTATAGGAACAACAGATTTATTGTTAATGGTGTCCCGAACATAATTAAAATGGTTGATGTTTCGCCCTGCCCGCTGCGGCCGACGCACGTCCTTCGGTTGTAACGCAGAGTAGCCGTGAGACAGAGACCTCAAAATCTATTGAATTTTTTTGTTAAAATAATCTAATTACAATACCAACATAAAAAAAGAATTCGTGATTGTTTATGCTTATTTTTTTACGGGGATTTTTTATGATAGTATCTACATACTTTTAGTCGAAATTTCAGAAATTAAATGCTGATAACAGGAAAACATCCTTCCGGTCTTAGAAATAGGTCAACCTTATTCTTCTTTTGTAGATAATAAAAGTACTAGCACTTCTGTGTTTTGACTGTAGTATGACCCGAAGCTGGCTAGCTAGCTTATACACAGCTGCGTTCAGCATAACTTTGTTATGACAACTGCAATCACCAACATGTCTTTTTTCTAGCTTTTTTTATTATCCATCAAGATTACTCTCTCGTCCATTGCTCTGTACCTCGTACACTGTTATAGATGATGGTGTACGATAAGCGCAGGCGATGCGATCTCACCTTGTGCACTATGTAGCCCATAACACCCATAGGTTGTGGCGCCATCTGCCCAGTTCAATATTGGATGAGCGTTATGGAAGTATGTATATGGGAGAACCGGCCTATTGTTACTGTATCACCTGCCCAAAGTGTTGCCGGTTATGAAACATAAAGGCAGGAAAACAATAGGATAAACGAATGTAATTTTTTCGTACGATATAGGTAATAATACTGAAATGAGCACTTAAGTTTAAATTTTGAGTTACCTATTCCCAAGTTTCTAGCGGATCATACCTAATTCGAGTATGAACCGTAAGCACGGATATGAACAGTCCGAATATCTTCAGCGCGTCCGTTTAGTATCGGGTTATCGCAGCTGATTGTTTTTCCCGGTGAAAATAAGTAATTTAATAGGAGAACATTATGAAATGTGCAGTGATAAGTTGCAAACATGACTCGAGGAACAAATCCAAAAAGAAAAATGTTATTGATTTTACCGCCCATACAAAATCTGCTTACGCTTGACATAAAGGCAGCGGAGCGATGCGCATGCTGCATGTCCATTTATTTATTCTCTAAGAGCACAGTTATTTCAAACACAGCCAAAATTAAAGTGTGTTAAATCTTTTCAAAACCAACAAATGTTTGGAAAAAAAACGACATCAAGAAAACTACAAACTAAACCAACATGCGAAAAAAATTTAACAGCAGGCTCTTTCAAAGGTATTTTCATATCCATTTATTTTACGAGTAAAAAACGGCACTATCGTAAATGGGGCTCGGGTTATTAAAACCAATCACCTTGCGAAGTATTCGCTTTAGCACACAAAGAAAGCCTTTAAACGCCGTCTCCAATCTACCTCCGAAAGCCTGGCAACATTGTCATCTTCTCAGAAAAGCTAATCACGCGTCATACGCCGTGGGAGTGTGGGACTATTAATCAAAATTCCACCATCAACTTAATTATTAGACACGAGTTTATTTAATTTATTTCATCGCCGATACGGTAAGGGACGTCCCGAATATCGGATGGTATGCTACCACGCCCTGCCATTACTGGGGACTAGGGCTGGGGGCTTGAGAGGTAGCTGTTACCGATTAAACTATTACTACTAACATTAAAATAAACATAAAAACCTTAATGTTAAACTAGCAACCTCTTACAAGAAACCTTTTTAAGAATCACTGAAAAGATAAATGCAAAAAATGTACCCTCTTGAATTTTTTTTCGTTGAATTCATGAATTCATGTACCTACAGGTATTATCTAAAAAATAAAGGGATATGAATATGAATTAACTATTATTATAGATTGTACTAATAAGAAGCCTCATGACTAATTTATATAAAAAATACGGTATAGGTTACTACCTTAACCTACCTTTACAATATATTCGTGTTGGACAAAATTAGTGTTGGACAAAATTCTTCGTTCGACATTTTATATTTTGGACATTAGTCGCGCAAAGGTATATTCGCTAATTTGTTTTCCTCAACGCACTTTCCCAGCACTACGAGTGGACGGGGACGGGTCGCCGCTGGTCGTATATCATCTGGAGGAAATTACCACGGTACTTATTACGCGTTTAAACAAAAGCAAAGGTTGAGGTCCGCCGGTCGAGATTGCCGGTAAGCGGCCGGACAGAGGCCCAGATTAGGGCCATGTGACGATCGGTTTGTGTCAGGAATAATGATCGGAGCTGATGAGATGAGAGGGCAGAAAAACGCTCCATACGTAGTTACGATACTTCATTAAAATCAGTCCTTTGTGCTGAGCGAAGTCGATGTTGATGAATAATACGAAGTTGATACATTTTTGACTGAAGGTAATGTTTTAGATGAAACATCAATGATTTTAGCTGAATTTACTTGGTCAGTACATTTTATTTACATAACAAAAAGACAGTTGGAAATTTAAACATCAATCAATATTAGGCGGTTTAGTTAATCAAGCAGCTACAACGGAAAAATTTAAATTATAAGTAGGTAAGTACACTTCTTCTTCTTCTTCTTCTTTTCGTGTCGATGGCAAGTCAGATTTACTATATTTTGTCGGCCCAATATTCTGCCCAGTAGGTACACTAAGAAAATTTAAAAGAACTTTATCAAGTTCTAAATAACTGCACTGCAACTATCGGGCTGCGACTGTCGAAATGAAACAGATGTAACAAAAAATAACAATAAAACTAAAAAAAAAACAATACCATATATAAACTTAATGAACTATTGGCTAGCATAACATATGGCCGCGCCACCCTGGACGAACCGACGACCGGCGACCATACCTCATCACTCCGAACAAATCATACAACAATCACCATTTTTCAATCGCTTTTTATCAGCCCACAATTAATAATTCGTAAAAATCATTAACGAGCGAGACCGGGGAAGTCGTCGGACAAAAGCTGAACAAAAGTCGCCGTCTTTTGTGGCATGTCGGGAGATGTACAAAAAAGGAGAGAGAAAAAAATGAGGCAAGTACCCCGCAGGGCGGAGGTTCGTACGAGCTGTGTTCTCTAAACCAACACGGGATGTGTCGACACAGGGTACCGTCTGTAGTGCCGCAAGCAGCCCGTAATGCCATTGACGCTTTGCCACTTGAAATCAAAACAAAAATATAAATGAAAATACGAATATCAACCGGCGAACTTATAGATAATCGAGTATCATTTTCGAACATATTGACTGGAATAACATTTCTGCTACCTAAAACTCTCTATAGACAATAACGGATACAAAATTTTTTATTGAGTATTGAAAAAAAAAACGATAATTAAATCACAATAAACGTAACTATTTATGATTATTAGGTAATAATGAAATTATAGAGAAGGGTTATAGAAAAAGATAGTAGGTTCATTGCAAGTAAGTAAGTACATAATATCTCATGATATGAAGAAGATGCGTCCTTTCCACTTGCTGAAAATAAACAACCTCAACCTCTACAAATTAACATCAACCAAAAAATTTCTGTCAAACACTCCGTTATACTATCGATAACAAAGCCTCTATCATACGATTTGGTATAATACATTAAAGTATTAAACGACAAAATAACGTATCTAATGGCATTCCTCGCCGGCGCCGCTTCAAAGAGCCGACACCGTTGCGATCATTACCACCCGTCGTTCAGTCGCGTGGTGACAGCCCCCACCGAGGGAATGACCGACGAGACAACTTCGCAGTATATCCTGACATATCCTGCAGGCCTTTTTAATAAAGGCCAACTTGTATCTCGCCGTTTGCACGATATACAGGACTGACAGATCAACTGATTTGACGACTTGAAGTTTATCTTCGCATCTCTTAAAATGCACACTCAAACCAAGTATTAGAGTTAAAATCTGTTTGCGTTTACAATCAAACATATCATTAGCTATTGACCAACAATGCTTACCTACGAGTATTAGAAATGCTTATTGCCATTAATTTTTTAACATGAAAACACTTACCAAATCAATTTATCAAGATAGATATCACTTAACATCACTACATTTCTGCCAAAAAGATGAACAAAACTTTGCAGTCCCACAAGGCTCTATCTTAAGCCCTGCGTGTCTTCCAAACCATAATACCGACTTACCCATATTTATGTCCTTTTGTCACGAAACCTTCCAATTGGATGTCTCGATAATTTACTGTAACGTGACGACGGCTCAGGGCTTGATGAAGGGCCTTTTAATAATGCATTTGGGAGCGTGCTGTGACAATTTCTTTTGATTTCTGGTTTGTCTTTTTGTAATATTGAAGTTAATTAAAGGAGATGTAAAATTTTGTATGGGAGGTGGTTTTAAATTATTTCAAAAATTGAACGGGTATTCTACGCATATAGGGTAAAAGGGTATATTATTACGAAAATCAGGATCACTTGAAAAAAAAAAAAGAAAGCTCCGTTTTTTTTATAAATTGATTCGAATATTGGTTGGTAGAAAAATAAACCTAAGATCTGGCAATACAATTATACCTCTGGCAATCCTTTCAAACCGATTTTTTGTTGCGTAGTTGCTGTTAATGCTTTTTAAGAAAGAGATAGCGCATAGTATAAAAATGATCTATTGTCTCTTTCTTAATTTTTATTAAGATTTAATCGATATTTTTACTTTTTTTCTGATTTTGGCGCTAGTGTTACTTTGCGCCAGTGTCAACTGTCAAGTTTATTTTCAAGGTAGGGAAACTAAACGCTAATTTCGGTAAAAAAAACGGTTATTTTTCTGACTGTCAGTTGAATACCTGTCAATCCTGTCATCTATCACGTTGACATTCCATTTTTTTTTTTCTAGTTTACTTTTTCTAAAAATGAAACGAAAAGGCCTCAAGTTCTTCAATAATTATTTTCATTAATTACTGCAAAAAAAAAGACTACAAATAAAAATAACGTTATACTTGGCTGTAAGATTTTAATACAAAAAGATAATATTAGAATAATAGCTCTTGGAAATTCATTGATCGTTCGTTTCATTATAACTTTTTAGCTTGAATAAGTTTGCAATTTTTACGAAAACGGAGCATCGATAAAATAATTTGATTAGTTATCCTGAAACCCACTTACATAAGCTTTCTAAGTAGGTATACTACTTATCCGTTCAATTTTTCGCCGAATAAAAAACCACTTTTTACGTCTCCTTTGTGTTTATTTTTCTTTTGTGTTTACATTTTGTCTTATTTTTATTTTTTGTGTATTGTATATTTTTTTTATAGCTAGGCATTTATATTTTTGAATCTTTGGTATCCAATAAAGCTTTATTAAATTATTGTCAGTTTCATTATCAGGTAGTAAATAATGATCAAGAATCTAAAGAATTTGATAAGAAATAACGCTTATGTGTTTTATGGTTCAAATGCGTTTACATTTTCCGTCGATACATTTACCTACAAACCTATTTTAACTCTTAGCTACTGATGTTAGCTTCTTGATAATATGGCATTCAACTTCATATCTACGCCTGTCTCCGTCCGTAAGTCAAACATTATCTTCATTTTATGAGATTAGCTTGGCTGACCTGACCATATTCTCGCCATCTCGCTGGCAGTAATGGTTCAATAAAGTGGCAACACTATCCTAATTCAAAACTCAATTATTTGTGATTGCCCGCCGCCGCCGATTGTTGCAATCCCAGGCCCTGGGGTTACTGGAAACTGATGCAGTTCAGACCCAGAATGATGCAATTGCAATTTGCGGAAAAGTGATTTTCATTTGAAAGAAAGGTCTTTCGTAATTTGTGGTTTTGTTGTAGCGAAATGTATCGGAAAATAAAATTTGAATGAGTGAGTTTTACAAATCAGAGATCAGAAAAAACTGTATTTTTGCAATTACATACATACATATTTCGAAAATAGTTCCCTAGTATTTTTTCTATGAAAACAAAATCCATTATCAGAATTTTTGCGCGTTTTGCTATAGGTAGTACATAGTACTAAAATTAAGTAACAACGGTAGCTTTGGCAATAAAAATGAAGAAAAAACAGTCGTTTTCATCATAGCTTTGTCCATCTCAACTATCCTAAACTGCTCGTGACGAAAGCGATCAATCTCCATCAACCGTCCTTACTAATCTTCGACTATCTCACAGATACCACCAAACGGTTGCAATTGCTATCCACGATAACAATAACAATTGAATTGGCCTGACGGACCAATTAAATAACGATTTCTTTTATAACACTTAATTGCGCTAAAAGCTTCGGATGATAAAAGTATAGGTATTGATAGGTGGCAGAAATTGGATGATGTTATTAAAGTTTTGTAAGATGGAGTAATAGTAGCACTTAGTACTGAGTTACATTACGTAACTAAGGTAACAATGATTACACGTGTGAAATGGAATTTGATAGGCATCTCCAACTTAGTTACGAAATTACAAAGGGTTTCAATTTCAAGAGTGGATCTTTACAATCTAATTAATAATTGGTCTTGTAAGAAATTTCTGTTCAGATTTTTTAAGTATAAATAGATCGGAGTTTGTTTATAGGTACTACTTTTTCGTTAGAACAATAATTGAAAGAAGAAAACTTCACACAAGAAGACAGAATTGCTACAGGTTTATGGGATGATTTCTGATACTGGGGTAGAGCCTTCCGCTCCCCTGCAAGTCCGGTGAAGCTTGATTCTTCGTACCCTTTCGACACAAGCATAGGTCAAATAAAAAAAACGATGAGTGATAATTAAGTTTTATCCATTGAGGTTATTTTTAGTTTTCTTTTGTCTATACCTGTGGATACTAATGCTATGTATTTTGAATTTTTGTTCTAATATAGAATTAATTATGTTCTGAATATTATTTCAAATTTTCAAATGTATATTTTTCCGGTCATAATTAATTTACCTGAGTTTAAATCGAGGCCGAAATACTCCCACCAATATATTTCGGAAGGCATAATCAAAGTCGGAAAGGAGGACACAGCAAGACCCTATAATTATTTTACAATACCAACCTATTGTTGGAAAGACCCAACTAATGAAGTTGGGTCGTTTTATTTCGCTAGTAAAGTTTCACATCGTAAATCCTCGTCTGTCAAAACGGCCGAAAAAAATGTCTCTTTGAATCCAATTTTTACTAAACATTCAAAAATAGTCACTATAACACATACATTAAACATCAAAAGTAATTTATACGGTGACTCCCTAACGTAGGAGGCAAAAAGTCGTATGTGACAATCGATCACTTTTCGGGAACTAAAAACAGGTAACTTTTTTCAATGGTATTTTTTTGACTCTATGTCGGCTTGTTTATAGAGACCAAATGACACGACAGGTGACGATGGTTTTTTCTATGCTAAGGGCGGGAAGGAATTGTTATACATTTTATTGCGTGTCCTTTCGTGCGATGCGATCTCGATTTTTAGAACGATAAAAGCCAATTTGCTGGTTTTTAATTTAAGTCCCAAATGTTGCGATAGAGATGTGTATGTTTTTTGTTATTGACTTTAGATGAGACTATACGTACATTTAACATTTAATTTCTTCAATTAAATAATTAATCATAAAATCATTATAAAATATAGATAGGTAAGTATAAAAGAAAAGATAACAAAGTATTATAACATGATGAGTAACCTGATTATTTCTTTATACTGCGTGTTTCCATAATAAACCTCCAATGACCTACATAATATTAGTAAATATAATTGAAAAGTACATATCCAAAGAACTAAATAACCACAAAAAATAAAAACCCGTCCATTAAATAAATGGCATGCGATAATCTGCAGACATTAGAGCACATCACTCAAAATGACCAAACAATAGTAATTCAGAAAAATAATAAATATCGTGTCCCTAAAACATTATGCAGCACTTGTCTACGCTACAAAACGTTCTGAGCTATTAAAGTAACATTAAAGGTACAGTTGAATACGTAAAATGTTTTTTTAAGAAATATAAACGAACCGCTACAAAATAATAATTTGTATCATGAGCCAATAAAAGATCAGCGCTTTTTTTTACTTATAAAAAAAAGAAATTGCGTAGATTTAACAGAACGAAGCTAATTTAGTTTTTTTTGTCCCAAATTATCACAACATTCGTAAAATTATGTCAAAAATCGCTTTAAAAAATTCGAAGTTACAAAATTATTGAGAAAACGTTTCCTTACATTTCTTAGTATTATTTGATGTAATTTTTAAGCAGTAAACAGAAACTAAACATGGAACAACTCTACCGTAGCAGCCACTTTTCGTTAAATAATAGAATTTACTTTATCGGAAACATAGTGTTTATTTTTATAAAATGTGTATTTATATTACTTTAAGTCATAATCACTTGATGTTTTGGGCACTTAAATACATTAATGTGCTAATTTATAGGTATATCACCTTTGCGAAAAATCGTAACATTATAATTTTTACTTATTTTACAGTTTATCTTGAGTTATTACATTGTAAGCAAATTTATTATTACAATATCGCTTAAAGTAGGTAAGTACTGATTTCGCCTGAAATGACAATTATCAAGGTAATAACACCGCCTG
Organism: Teleiodes luculella; assembly: GCA_948473455.1. NCBI lineage: Eukaryota > Metazoa > Arthropoda > Insecta > Lepidoptera > Gelechiidae > Teleiodes > Teleiodes luculella. The sequence continues at coordinate 10,166,419 of OX419598.1, read as the reverse complement.
GTGGGTACTCTTATTTCAACTTTTCGAGCATGTAAAGAAAGATAACAATAAATAATAATCTTATCAGATGCTGAGCTAATCTCATTGCTCATTTCACGCTCCGCAATGTGGGTGGTCAGTGACATTTGGTCGAAGAAAAAAACATAAAGGGATTTTCATTTGGTACTCGAGCGACAATAATGCCATCCCTGTGGCCTGCACAACAAACCCAAAAATGTCACAATCTCATTGTAGCACACAATAGTTCGGTGGCGCTACCGCATTGTGGCAAAATGGAATGAGTCCTTTTGTCGGTAAAAGTCATTTTTTGTAGCGTATGGATGATGCGATGACAAGTGACACAGGACAGGGTTCTTTGTGTCGTGCCTACAGATTTTTAATAGGATTTAAAAGCTTTTGTATGAATAACGCAATTTTATTATTTTAAAAATATAACTCGTCCTGTTTTCATAAAATCAAATCAAACATTTTATAGGCATCATAACTCTCACTCTTCATTATCAAACTTTCTATTAAATAATTTACATACCTACTTACTTATTTCGAACATTTTAAAAGTATCATGTTTTATTTCAAACAGATTCTTTTTCCGCTTTAAACTTTACAAGCTGAACTGTACGCTGAAATATATGCACAGAGGGGTCGTTTTACAATGTAGGTAGGTTAAATTTTACAAAACTCTCAAAGTAAGAGTAAAATAAAAATACATAATTCCACCACGAAATTCCCAAAACCGCTGAAATAAAGCAATTCTAAAATAAATTAATGCCTAGAAGCCTAGAAGGGAACAAGGCTCTTTTTCGTTTCCTGTAATGAATTTTCTCCAGGTATTTGTATTTTATATGCAATGTTTGATCTTAGGTCAAAATATATTTTTTTTGTTTTTTCTCTTGTCTATTGTAAGAACATAGTGAATATTAAAAATGATTTTCAAAGAAAACGTGATAAATACCTATAAATACCTATATCAACATAGTCAGCTTTGGCAGGTAATTTGTAGTAAACTTTCAAAACCCTAAGTACCTACTAAACTAATTATAATTATCGTAATAAGCCATAAAACTTCTTTAATATGCAAAAATAGCTCAACAAAATCCATAGCTCCACAAAACATACCGGCTCCGTTTCTGCTGATCCGACTTTAGTCCCTAAAAAGAGCTCGTGGTGACACCTCCCTGTCCTCCCCCCACCCCACCACATGCTCCCGTCCCGCTCGCACGCCCGCGCCTCCGACACAAACGCGACAATGCGACACACTCCTGCCACTAGACGACTAAAGCGACAAAGCTCGCGCGTACGATACTAAGCTCTACATACTGGCTTTAAAGCTAACGCTCTGAATTGCGCGACACATTAGAGGACACTCTATTCTCAAATACAAAACAGCGTAACTCCAACGCTGAGAACGACAAACTAGACTTTGTATACGTAGAGTTAGAGGTGTATTGTCGCGGCGATACAAAAGGTGGCGTAAAGACACAGTTTTCAAATGTCACGCAGTGTAGTCGTCTCTTTTCTCCGGAGTCCTGTCGCATCTGCCCGGCTCCTTTAGCATCCTTCAGCATGCATGTGTCCCCCCGCGGATCTTTCATCCCGCTCTTCGCCGCCTGAAGCCCAGTGTCCGGTCTCACCGACTGTTAGACGGTCGTGTTAACGCGCGTTATATATCTTCGTATAATTACGAATATATTTCATGTCCCGTACGTACTACGTACATGTATAAAGGATTAGATGTGAAATGTACTGTGAAGTGACACTTTGTGCAATTTGATGTATGTTTGTGAGGAAGATAGTTGCAAGAAGCATTCATGATTCAGGTTAGTATCATCATATTTTTCATTTCTTAACAGAACAGTGTTGATAATGTTATTTTTTAATTTCTGAAAATTATCTAGGTACATTAATTTATCGTTTTCTTATAAGAATTTTTGTAATACATAGTTGTCATGCTTATTTTGATTATTTTCCAATTTTGCAACTACAAATTATTAACTCACCCAGTGGTGCGCGTTAAATGCAAATAATTAAAATGTGCTTAAATGTTTCTTCTTATTCAATTAATTGTTTCTAAAGTTAATAAAATTTAAGTGTGCGAGTACCTTTACTTTTACATGAGCAAAAGCTTTTAACAGCTATTAAGAAATCGTAATCAACCCATATTGTGTTAATTGAATGTCCAAGGCATGTAGGTGTCAAAGTGGGCAATTGAAATGTCATTTCATTAATTATACATACACATACACACACACATTGAAATACATATAATACAAGACTACTCATTAAATGTTGGCAATGTAGCGAAGACATATTGAAGGTACAAATTATTTGATTAGACCTTCAAAACCTGCCTTATTTATAATTATAACTATTTATCATGTCAGGCTACAGTTTTAAATTATCGCGACGGGTTTATGTGAATCAATTAAAATGTGACTTGGGCCCTTTATGTTGTCGTGTAATGATTCCAATCATTACTAACTTCAACTTAATCAAAACTCTACCTGTACTATGCATTATTTTATATTCAACTAGCGACCCGCCCCGGCTCCGCACGGGAAAATGGTTATTGTGGGTTATCCTTAAGCATATTATGCATGTATTATACATATAAACCTTCCTCTTGAATCACTCTATCTATTAAAAAAAACCGCATCAAAATCCGTTGCGTAGTTTTAAAGATTTAAGCGTACAAAGGGAGGGACATAGGGACAGAAAAAGCGACTTTGTTTTATACTATGTAGTGAAGTAAACATAGCCTGTGACAATTGGTTAAGTTGTTAATGTGATTTTAAACCAAACTCCTGTTCATATAGCTTTTATTTTTTTTATAATAAATAGCAATAGTCAATACCTAGTTTGTTATTCATGAAAAGCCTGTTCGACCCTGTTGTACTTGACTTGCGACTTATTTCTAATTTACACAGTAGTTATTTTTACCCTACATTTTATTATTAGGTTTAAAGTTTTGCATTGAAATATGAACCGAGAACAATTTTTAGCTAGTTTCAGCATCGTATTTTAATGAAAATAGGTACTGTTAAACAGTCGTTTTGAGATTTTAATACACATATTTTACATTAATATCTAATTCCTTGAAATCTTGCCGGTCTTACATTCCTGATACAGTTTCTGCAATTAATATAATTCACACTTCATAACTTTTGACCCACTTCGGGCAAAAACTTTCAACATCAAAGCAAAATCTATTCACACCTACAAAACAGGAAGCCTTAAGGTGCTCATCACCCTTCAATATCGGCCGAGTCATAGAGTGATGATACAGATCTTACCAAGGCCTTTACACTTTTTAGCACGTGAAGTAAAGCAGACACCAACCGAAATGTATACAGAAACTAATGGGTTGCTATTCGTTACTCGACTCACGGGCAGATTGATGGCTCCGTACACAAATATACATGATGGAAAATAATGTGTGTAAGACTAATGCTTATAAATATTCTAGTGATATATTTATCGTTATTAGTTCACTTATCAGTTGCATTTAAATAATTCCACCATTCCTTCGTCATAGCTAAACTGATCTATTTAAATTCATATTTTTGAACCGTAGGTTCACTCTCGTTTGCCTTAGATATTCGACATTGAATGTAACGTTATAAATAACTGTATAAATATTATAGATTATTATAGCTAAAAATGATGCCATTACTAACAAACAACCTTCAATTTTTGTTAGTAATTATTTACTCAAGGAGAAATTGATTGAGATGAATTTTAAATAGACCAAATCAAAACTATTTAGTGTTCAAGTGTAAGGCTCTTGTCAAGTCATTACAGTCATAAACTGTAAACTATTAAAGTAGCTATTCCTTGTAGACTACTTTCCTATTTCGATCAACTTCTGGCCATACCTCCAGCAAAGATCGAAGGGCACGGTGGAAGCGGAGAGGACAGCCAGTAATTAAATCTGCATGAGCTGACCACGCCTCTCGGATCAGCTTCACTTCAGATGCTCGTGATCACGACCCGGAGCGTGCTCGAAGCGTGCTAGCTCACCGGAACAGGGGTTAATGAAGTCATGATATCTATTATAGCTCTTCACGGATCTCAGAAACATAATATTTTTATGGATAGTCTCTTTTGAATCAAACCTGAATTCAACTTTCTCAAACAGCCCTTATCAACTTGTTCACTAGAAATTGCGTTGATCTTTATTTCACTCGCTTAAAAGTTAACAAGACTTTTTAACGCTTCATATTTTTCGTTTTATAAATTCCCATGACCAAGAAATGTATTGGTATAAGAGGCCTCAGTAATTTGTAGCATGCAACAGTGTTTACTGCCTTAGGCACTCAGCTCAGCAGCAAGTTTTGTAACTAATGGTGGCGTCACATTGCCCGTTGACGTTGTCTCTTCTTTGAATAATCTCTTGTACTTGTTATTCACGTCATTATTTTTTTATTATGTTTTTATTATAATATAATACCATAAGGAAAAGTCTAAATAGTTCTTGATTCAGGATAGCAGTGACGATATAATCTAACTGAAATAATGATTAATCTACCTAAAAGAATAACTTTCCTTTTTCCTTATTGATAATGATTTCTTAACATACATACCTACTTAATTACTTAAATCAGAATTAATAGCATCTATAAAAACAAAAACAATGATCATCTTGAAAAACGAGATGATGTCAAGAATCAAAATTTGTCGCTTACGCTTTATTTACTTTCCATAACAATAGAGTTGGTTGTGTTGGTTTGGTACTCAGAATAGTGTTTTCGAGACCGGACTCACAGTAGACTACAAATCCTGTGCAGCCCGCGGCGGTCGGCGGCAGGTCTCGGAACTAATGGCGTCACGCGCTGAACCGGCGCTGGCGCAGACATCTGCTCCTTTGACGGCAACGCGGCTGTCTGCCTGCATATTGTTGGATTTGAATCATAGTATAAATAGAATAGTTGAACGTCACAATACAATATAAACAATAAACCAATTTAACCTTTTATGACATTTTTCTTTCTTGTCGATTCGGCGACTACATTTTTGAAGACCAGAACTCCGCCACGGAAACAGTAATTTTTGTGGCATTGTAAAGGTCTTCGCATGTGCAGGTGTAGAGGCACGCTGGGCAGGTCAATTTAACGGACTTGTAAATTGTCATGAATATGTAATAGTGTTCGCGAAAGCTTCAGAATAATTTAAAAATTAAATATTTAAGTAAACATAAACATTTCCAAAATTTTCTTAGTTAGTTGGCTTAGCCCAAAAATAATATCCGCAATAAACTCATACTTTATTGATTCTCAGAATTTTAACTTCTTATACAATCGCCATGTTTATGAATAATATTCAGATTTACTTTTATTTTTAGTACTTATTAAAATCATGAGTATTTTAGACTAAACATATTGTTAATAAGTATAAAAATGTATTGCAGACGGAACTAAAGTTAGGTTATCATACAAAAAACGGCTTTATAAAAATAATTTGTCAGCCGTTTCTTAAATAGGTATCATCTAGTTAAGCAAAGACTTAAGAATGTTTTACCCTATCAGCACTTTATCCTCTAAGAGTCCCACGCCTAGCCACAGCTAAGGCCCATCGCTCTAGGCTCCATCTAATAAACTATATTATTCTGGATACCCGCGTCGGAATATTGAAATAAATCGCAGATCATCAACAAAATGCATAGTTTGCGCTATACGCCATTAGACGGATTGGGTCCGGGCTTGCGATATCAAACATTTTCTGAAGAAAGAAGGTAAAAGGTCACTGAGATAATGGATGAAATAAGGGTGAAGTGAAATATTATGAAACTCAATTTTGTTACTAAAAGTAAATTACAAAGGTCTTTGGAATAATAATAACATACTAAAAACGAATATTCCGGTACTAAGAAATTATAATTTGAAATCTTTAGGAGTTATTAAAATAGAGTTGTTCTCGAGATATTTAAATGTAGAGACATTCAAATTTTTAAAATTCTACGATTTAATTAAACAGAAATTACACCTGATTGTGACGAAATATTTCCAAATTAAAAAAAAGTGTGCATTTTTAACCTTTCAAGTTTTTATTTATTAGAGCGCTGATTCAAAACCGTTGTTACCTGCCAGTTTAAACGTCAAATATTACAATATTATTTTTACTCTTAGGCCAGTATGAAATAATTACAATATTTTTGTAATTTATTATGAATGAAGTTGCCTCCGACTATCACTTTCATTGGAAACAATGAAAAGGCGATGATCGGTAAAATGGGCAATCGATGGGTCAAGGTTGAGGCTTGTTTATCCAGCGGACCGGTACTGGGCAAAAATACCGTACAACTCCGAGAATTGTGGGTTGAAATTGAAAACAATAATAAATGGCGATTGGCTAATATAGCGCAGTCTATGCATCATTTTTATTTATGTAACTTATATTATTTTTTACCAACTTAAAATAAACAAAAAGAAATCGGTAATTTAGATTCATAGTTTAAAAAATGAACGAAAAATGATATCGTGAATTCAGTTATTACTATAACAGATGTAAATTTGAAAAACGAAAAAAGAATCTAATACTTTAAATTTTAGATTTTAAAGTTCACATTATTATTAAAGTTATTCAATATAATTTCAATGAAAATTCTCCAATTGCTGATTTCTTGAAAAATGCCCTTTCAACGATAACTTTAAGTATCACTGGCGCCATCTGTCAATAATAAGGCGAACTAAATTTCTTTAGCGCCTCTAAACACTACACTGTATAATCTGATGATAGTCACATATAATAGCTCAGAAATAATTTAATTACACTAATAGTCAGGAAATTAAACTACTATTGTTGTATGCACTATAATAAACCATGTATTGACTTGTGCTAATTTTATCTATATTGTTAGCTCTACCATTTATTTATATGTAAACATACCAAATCAATTTCAAGTCAGTCAATATTTATGATAGCATCTAAATCGATTAGACAATAGATCAGCAAGCAACACGACCCTAACGAACAGAAACAATCGATTCTAATGACAAAAACAATATGGATGCGCCCACGCACCCTTATTCGGATATCGATTTTATAGATCCGATGATCCATGGCTGCGTCCACGCGCATTGGGATGTTTGGCAATGATCCAAGAGTTGCTCAACATGCACTGCAATCAGAAAATGCAATGTTATTGAAACTTTACTCTTTACTAAGTTAGTCATCATCATCATCAATGTCATAAAGAAATTATGTAGCTTACTTTCATTCTTCGTATACATCAGAACTGTACATTTTTCTGTCTTGTAGAAAACTCTTTACCCCAGACGCAAAGGGTTGTTTTGTCAACTGGACTCTTTATACATGGCATAAATATGTAGGTATATTATATTATGTTTAGTTTAGTTTTATTGCACACGTTTTTACAATAATATAAAAAGGACATCCATAGTAATCGTCAATACGAGTATGTATAAAAATCTCGGACGAAATATGTATTTTAGCATATTCATTATCTATGTATTTAACAAATTATTATTGTCATATTGTTGTATGTATTATGTAGTTATACTATTTAACATATTTATTTTATTGATTAATGTATCTATTTCATTTCATATAGCTGAGTAGTTAGTTGTATTTTTTTTATAATCTCATTTCGGTGCATTTTTTGTGTAACTCAAAATTGTTATTTATCTATTTACTCTCACATGCGTATAGGTCGGCTGGAAGAGATCTCTGTGTAAAGATAAGCTCGCCTTTGCTATAAACTTTCTGTAAATTGTTGTTTTTTATGTGTTCAATAAAGTATATATGTAAAGTTCTTTTCCCTAACGGAGGGAGGGAGAGCTTAAATAAACTCACAGGGAGCCCAAACTAGAAAAACGTTTAGCTTAGTGTATAAGACGTTAAGATACTCCGATCCGATCTCTGTGTTTCGTAGTATAACTAGCGACAGGCGACAGGTAGCCTGTCGTTTATGTAGCAGCTACACCCGAATCCCTCAGTGGTCTTAAGGCACCCAATGGAAAGACATTGGATACTCGTATTCTAATGCCGAGTAGTCGCCTTTGGTAGGACTTTTTATAAGTTTATACTTTTAAAAGCTTAGCTATCCATTTATTTATGAACGTTTGAGCTAGAAATTCAAAAGTAATTATGTATTTTATTGTTTTCAATCATAACTTTTACGTTCATGAAATATCTGCTTAGATCTGTGACCTTAATAGGTATACCTATATATTAAAATAAACTAAATAATGGTTCTCTGCTTAGTGCTTACCCATTGTTAGACTGCATCAACATTACTTATGACGTTATAAACTGCAAGGGACCTATAATTATCGTCTCTTAGATAAACATAAATCTTTACATAATAACCTTAGTTTAATAATTGTTAGAGCCAATCTTCAAGTCGTTTTTAGTTAATGATATGCCTCCTAAAATAAAATATACACCTTTCAGGAGAAACTTGTTTGAACATTCAAACATTTGAACATTAGGGTCTTAAAACAAATATGTTAAACACACGTTAAACGCTTGTCTAAAAAGTTTTGAACGAAAATTAGGGTGCTTGCACCAACAGTTGACCATTTAAGCGGATTTCCAAAAAAAAATTAAAGAAATCGTAAGCACTAATCAACGTTAAGGTTTGTCTCGTGACAACTAATTATCTGTTGAAACTATCCTTGTGCGTATTAATGATAATGACTTCACATGGGTACGGAATCTGATATCAAACTTGAAAAAAGAAAAACAAACAAAATTTTTTTCAATTGACGAAAATTGAATATCAATTTGACGATCCTTACTTTGCCATGATAAAAATAAAACAAAAAATAGCATACAACAATAACCAGATAAATAAAAATATACTTTTTTTCGTGGTGGTCAGCTTTAGGTAGCTGGTAAGCTATTGGTTGGTACTCATTAAGTCATTATAGAACATTTTTAGGCCACGCGCTCAAAAATATTTTCTTACAAAATGTCGCTATCAAAATAATCAACTCTATCCAATGACCACAGGGTACAAAATTACAAATGCAGTTGTATTATAATTGGCATGAGAAAATTATTAGGTGCAATGTTGAATGTATTATTGAGAGGGAGGCCGCGGGGCGGGCAGAGCTTATCAGATGGTTCACGTGGTGTGTACCGGGGCACAACACAACAAGATCCTTTTACGAGACTACAATTTACAAATCTTAAGTACTTATATTGCGTGGTCGATAAATAAAACTAATTAGGTAATAATGAAACGAATTTGGATTCACATTAAACATCAAATTACAGTAATTGGTGAATTTCTAGGACATTGAATCGGGGCTATGATCGCTGGATAAATAATTATTGTTTTAGTAGCTATTGTGTTTTGTAAGGTATTACTAAATTAATAAAAAAAAACGAGTAAGTATTAAAATTATAACTGACCTATCTTCAAAATTCTCAAAAATATTTAAATACCTAACACAAATTGGATCTAGGCAGGTTAAGAAAATCTATAATTCTTGCAATTCCTTATTTTTTATTATTCTAAATTTTAAATACTTCTATGAAAACTTTGACTAAAATATTCACTCATCTAGGAATCGTCTACTTTCAACTTTGCAAATAATGTATTTTTAAGGCATCAGAATACATCGGACATTCATAAATAACTTAACACACTTGTCAGAACTTATTGTTCTATATTATCTGAAATGTGTCCTTTCTTACGATTATAATAGCACAAAGTAAAGTAGTACTATTCTTCAAAGGATAATATTGTCTACACTACTAAGAACACACGTGTATGCACATAAATCAATGTACTGTTGTTTTCCAATAACTAGAATTTTGCATACAAAAGAAACTACCAACACGGAATGTCATGAATGCACATGAATGCAAAAACTCATTCAACTCTTTGACCTTTGTCCGTCATCGTTTAAAAATATGAGGTTTTCTTTAAAAACTTTCAAATGTAGCCAAATGTCTTTATTAGATAATAGGTGCTTATCAGTAAGGTAACAAAGACTATTGTTGACTACGTCGCCAGACGGGGTCGTTTGTTTATTTTAGGGTTCCTTGTAAAATGGGAATATAAGAACACATTTTGGCACGCTTTTATATTCGTATTTATGCTCAATGTAAGGTAATAGATATACCTACATCATTTTCTTGTAGAATTTATAATAATATTATAAAAATCAACCTGTACTTATTAGGTAGCTTTTATAAATAAATGGTATAAAAGTACCAATATAAACCAAAGAACCAAAGTGTTTTTTTTTTGGTAAAAAATAATTTACGAATCAAAAAAATATAAGGAGTTGTCGGCGATACATTAAAAAAAAGAACGGTTCAATACATAATACATTTATGTGCATTTATAAATATATTTTTAGCTATTATATTTTTCATTATATGATAAATGATAACACTCGATACAGCCAGTGAGATTCTTTAGAATGTAAAAAAATGCTCTGTTAGCAAAAAAAGAAAATGAAGAATTTGTTAAACATTACTTAAATAATTTACCACAATTAACAAATCGTCTTTGAGACTCATATAAATTCGTTAAAAGAAATTCGACTTTTACAAAATATAAGGGCGCGTTTAGACGACGCGCGGCGGCCGCGCGCGTCGTCTAAACGCAGCCTAAATCCAACTCGTGCTTGGCCAGTTTTTATTATTTTCTTTGTCTATGTTTCACATACGGTCAACTTCAAATGCGCCGCCTCTGTTTCCAGGAATATCTCATTATTTTAGCGGGTAGCCATTGTAAAAATTGTAAAAAGCGAAATTCCCGCGCATTTTTGCAGTATGCTTTTGTCGTCACAGGTTCAAGGAAGTTTGGAATATGTAGGTAGTGCTTTATTGTACTGAGTTTTGAGAGGTTGAACTTATTCAGAAATATTTTAACACGTTATCATCAGTTCAAGTTTTAACGTATTATAAGAGCCTAAAAAGGTCTAAAGAGCGGAAGCTTGAACAAATATTAGGTGATAATAACCTAGTAGTTTAAACTAACGATTCTCCAAGACCCAGAAATGTGTCTTGAGGAAACCATGCAGATTTTCTTCTTTATACATTCATTCCTGACAATTTAAAGCTAGCATTGTTATAAATAAACTATAAACAGCAATTCTTTAAAAAAAATCTAAGCAAATATGTTTATTTGTATTAACATAATTAAATAGGTACAAAATGTATACACAAATTAGATATTTATGATCTAGATAACGCCCTTCATTTTTTAAATATAGCAGTTACCAATTAAAATACAAGCAATATGAGCATTTTGACACCATGTCTAATGATATTCAATTCAAATCAAATTCAACAGATGATAGATGTGTAACATATAAGTACCTATATAGTGATATGAACAAAAATACGTAGGCACCTGAAAATAGTCCTTAAAAAACAACTCAATTCTTAAACTAAGGTAAGTACTCCTGAAAAGAATAAACAAGATTAAGCTGACTTAGTTGACTTATTCGATGTAAAATAAGGTAACGCGCCGGATTATCGTCACGTACAGATAGAATTACAAAATCCCTTTATCACCAAAAAATAAGTCTAGTTGCCGAAAGAGGATTAAAAAACCCACAAGCCTAAGACAGAAAAAAAAATGTGGAACATTATTGCGCGTTCATACTGGCCGGTAGAGGGGTAAAGGTGCCTATTGTTGACACTTTGTCTTTTGTTTGGCAGGTAGAGTCAATGATTAGGACACGCCCCCAACTTTGTATTCCGAATGTCATTTACGGCTTAGCACTTTTGTCATGGGATTAGTCTTGACTCGGCCGGCGGTGGCGATTGATCTTTCGGAAGTGATCAGCTTTTGCAAATAGCAAATTTTTTGTCAACGGACTTGGAGACTTAAACTTGGATATGAGTTTGGTTGTATAAGTGACCTGTGGATTTGTAAATGCTAAGTGAAGTTAGAAAAACTAGTGAACATGAGTGATAATGAAAAATACGACGGTTTGTTCAAACTTACGACGTTTGTCAAGCGCTGGTGGGAGGATAGTTGTCACAAGAAAAAGGTGATTATGACCTAGTGACTATTTTTTCCCGTGGGAATGAGGTATTTTCCGAGGTAAAAAGACAAATGATATATTTTGACAATTTCCATAGTATCATTTATCTCGCAAATTACCGCATCTTTCCTTTTACTTTTTATCAAACTTCGGTTAAAATAATATCCTTAGCATTGTTTCTTCGTAAGAATACATTACAAAACCAAAAAAGCAAATTTTCACCTTTTGACACACCAGCTTCTAAGTAGTTTTTTTTAACACATATAAACGTTGCTTTCTCAGCATATGGCCTCCAGCTCAATAAAGTCAATCACAAACCAAAGATTGGCCTTTATGCACCATCCCACATAACCATAACGTTCTTGGTTTATTTTGAGTGTCACACCCACCAAACGCGATCAGTTGACCCCTGGCTTATCCAATTATTATTTAATACCCATAACGACGCACGAGGCGCCTAAAGCCCAGATTAAGATAAGAGCGACGACTGTATAGTGTCCAAGTATATCATTACTTATATTAAACTTAAGCGATCGCTCCGAGGATAATTTCGTTAAATCTAAATTGTATCAACGTATCCTTTAATAGGGTAAACGACGGAATTATCTGACACAGTAATAATAATGTTGTCTTTCGAAATAACATTGTACGAGCGCGCATTATAGAAAATGTCGTTAAGGTATGGAAGTGAAGTAACCACATGTTTGCGTGCTGTCCTAAGTATCAGTTTTCAATTTAAGTTAATGATAGCGTAATGGTGTTTAGTTTCTTAAAGTGTGTTTGAAAGTCTGAAGTGAGGCGTTTTAATTTAAAATACACCATTAAGCAGGTGAGCGGCATTGAAACTTTCAAAATTTGCCTTTAAACAGCAAAGTTGCACGTAGTTGTTTAATTTGAAATAGCCTGAGAATTGACGCAAAATGTTTTATAACTCAATGGTTTTATATGCCAGACACAACGAGAACTTGATAGACATTGTCTTTATGGCATTTGATGTCCATATGACATTATTATCGTATTTAGCCTACACCGTTTACGTGTTGGTTAAATTGGGTATAAATATTACTGTAATCCGTGACTCAAGTAAGGATACGCACGAATACAAATTTATTTGCGCTTGTTGTACTCTTTTTATAATACACTGTGGTCACAACTTTGCAAAACAAAGGTACTTTTGCCGCTTCGATTGTCTAGTTTGCTTTCGCACTGTTTTGAACGGTTGCGCTCTTGGCTGCAAATAAATTTGGTAATCGTGCACATCCCTACTTGAGATGCGAATTAAATAGCAAAGCAGCAAAAGTGTTTATGAACGTAAAAAAATAAAATAATGAAAACATCGAACGATTTTTACAAGACCGAACGCACTAGCATTATGGTACGGTACTAATAGGAAGACCTGTTGTGTCGTTACGTCCTAGAGAAGGGGTCAGTTAATTGAAAATCAGTCAGTAAACCTTTGATAATGAAGACTAATTACAAAATACTGGCCAAAACATACCAAAATGTTTTCCACCTAGTTTCCAGAACACTGAATCATGTTATGGACAGTGCAATGCGTTAATCAAATTAATAGACAAACACAAAATGTGGCCACCCACACTGCTATGATCCATTGTTAAACGAACGACAAATATTGATACAATCGCCATGTTTGATGTCGACATTGTATAGCGCACGTATTGATAGGTGAAGCGAAGAGTGCTTTTTTTTGTGACGTAGAATTATATTCTTATGGGGTGACAATAATTGGTCCCTTTACCTTATGGGCGCGTTGCAAGGGCGGCGGGAGGTCTTTACGAAATATCGTTTCAGGACAAGCATATGTTAGTAAAAATATTTTATATAACTGCTTAATTTACCTATAAAAATAACATTTACCTGTAATTTAAATATAAAAATAAAATCTCCTGAATATGAAAGCAAACGAGGGTAAAGCTGTCAAATAAGGATTATTTTTTTATCGGATATTACCCATTGTGAATCGATAAGGTTTAAAATATTTGAAAATTAAGACCATCTATCCTATCCATACTTTATTATTTTAAAAATTCAAATATATTATAATATAAATATTGCACCGTAATTTCAAGAATATCGCCGTTTTGTACATTACACCCTGGCGTAGACATACCTATTATTTGTCGCACTTTAAGCATGACTTGAACTTTAAACTACTTTATATAATACTGGCCGAGCAATTATCAGAGCGATTTGCGAATCGCCGTCACGCGGTGTTTATCTTGTTGCAACTGGTATGCAACTACCCTCAATGCTGCACTCCTAGTACTCTTGGAACCTTGCGAACTAATTATTAGGTAGGGGCTGCTAGCCTGCTAGCACAACTGCTAGCTTGTAAGCTGCTTGTTGCTAGATAGAGCTAGCTGTACTGGCTGGTAGAGAAGCTTTAAGTACTTAAACTAACAAACTTCTTTTTTTTTTCGTCTTATCTAATCTAAAACTGTTCATAAGCTTAAGTATGTGTAATTGAACTTTAAATTTTTGCGATAGGGATATGTGATAATATTTTTTATATTAAAAAAAGAAACTTCAAGAAGAACAGATAATATGTAGGTATGTGACGTTATCTATTTAAAAGGACCTTGTAGTTTCTGTAATATTTAAGACCATAACAACGACGATAAGGTCCCTTCCCTCTGATAACGTCACATATTTAGAATTTTACATATTGTTGTCAGAATATTAAGCATTTCTAATGCGGGTAAAAAAATTTACTTAATAGATGTAACATTCACGAATATTCACGATAGACATTGAGAACGATTGTCGAAAATTCCCACAGGTGAAAATCGTTTTGTACTAACACATTTATGAAGATCATTACGTAAATGGCAAAGGCTTGTGTGCCGCACTGTACACAGACCAGTTCGCTTACTTCATGTATCATGCCTGAACAATATGGCATGTCACGACAGCACGCTGGCTGGAAAAGAAACAGAAAAAACAAAAAACGATCATCGCGAAATGCACCTTTTAAAAAACAAAACCTTGAAAACACCGGCCGGCAAGTCTTTAAAAGAAAGCAGTAAGGTACAGTTTATAGTGGGCGCTTAAAAAAAATGCCGTGAATTATGTCCGCTTGTCCATTGCTTTGCCGGTAGGCGTGGGTCAGATATGCGAGTAATTTTTAACTTCTCATTCCGGTCATACCAAAATAGTCTCTTTTTCTTGAGCGTTAAGTTAATCTCATCTGCAAAGAAAAACCAGCCGGTTATTCACCTCGGCTTAACATCGCGACTTTGGTCAATTTTGTGACTTCTTTTTTTGACGTCCGTCTGTTGACAATTACTTGTAAGATTCCCACAGTTAAGAACTGATTGCCTTAAAGGATTGCTGCAAATAAAAGTTTGAAGTAATGTGGGTCACGTTTCGCTTATTGCCTGTAGGTCTAGAATATAATGATCAATTAGGGTTTTTTGTCTCTTTGCAATTTATGTTTAAGTAAGGCTATATATAATACGATGGGTGTTCAAAGATTGATGCCAATCAAAGATTTAAACAGGTTTCAAATTTGTATGAAGTATACTCATTATTACTCATATCCGTATAGGTATCTGGTAGAATATGGATTTCGATAGCTACCTACTATGTGTTGCTTTACTACATCATTATATAGCAGTATATCATAGATTGATTTATGAGTATATTTGTAGGTTCATAATTCTCTTAATAGCTTTCAGTGTTTCGTTTCATTTGAACTTTTATTTTTATCTTGATAAATGTAATAACCTTTATTATACAGTGTTTAAGTTTGATGTCATTATCTCCGACACCTGTGAGTACTTTTTGCATAAAATTCAATTTCGGAAATTGCACACGTTCAGTCAAAGTAAGATAAGTATGCGAATTTACTTGAGGAAGCCCAGCGATTGGTTGATGACCGTCTTTAGGCATGGCGCCCGCGCAACGAAACTCGTAATGAATTACGTCAGCTTAAAATGTATTTTTGCATTACATTGTTTTACCTTAAAATTGCCTTGTATTACTAATAGTTGTTACGGTAAGAATCGTCTGCCACATAAGAGTTTTAAAACTTATGTATCTTGTCGTCCTTATGTCAGTAACCATTTAAAAGTCAATTTTGTTCCAAGTAAAAAGCTATAATACTTAGAGTAATTTTAACTAACCTATTATGCTCACATCTGTCTATAAACTCTCCTGAGATACCAAGAAACCGTCGTAAACATTAAAATGTTTTTAAATTGGTGACAATTACAAAAATGATATCCCTTTAAAACGAGTCGAAACAAAAAAGCGCATTTTATAATCTTTTGTAAGTACTCGAAATTGCTTTCGGAACGCTCTATAATTTCGTCCAAGAAATGGTGAACCGTGTATTTTTCTTAAACGACACTTTATTATAATAAATCCCTTGTGGTTTGGTTATCCTCTTGTGGCATTAGAAACGAAAATAAAATCTTTTCGGGAGTAATTGTCGGGTTTTACGTGAAATTGCCGGTAAACGTGACGTAATTTACTCGGAAAGGGTAATAATATGGCCACCCCGCCGTTTACACGCTATAATCGAGTGACAAATGATTTTAAAAGGCGAAAGTCCGGTGACGTCACTCACTGCTAGGGGCTAGGAATGCAAACAGATATATTTTTACTATAAATAACCCAAATATCATATTTATATATTTAGCAGCGTCTTTTGAGCTACAATTTGAGAATGGTAATGGTAGGTACACATTACATTACATAGGTAGGTACTCGCAGTTCATACTTTATGTTATAATAATGTAGTACAAGACTTACCTCTGTAAAAATAATGATATTGTCTATAATTAATTATTTATATTACTATAATAATGAATACTTTTCGGTTGAAACACTGTAATTAAAGTGAATGTTTGGTTTTAATAAATTCTTGATTGATCCTGAAATTTATGTATGTTAATTTGAAACAAATATTTTTTACAATTTTAACTAACTTTTTGTACCTAAATACTTTCCGCATTACTCACAGATAAAAGTAATTATGTTTATAAAATAAAATAGGAACTAATTTCGTCATCTGTATAATAGCGGTCGACATTAAGCTATCTTTAGAGGAGTGGCCATGTTAAATGGAACTCGAGTTTGACAACGCGAGCGTCGGGGCCCAACAAACCAAATGAATAGCAATTTAGTTTTCGGATTAAATCGTTCCGAACACGCGACACAAACCACTTTTCTATTCTTGAGTTGAGTCGAAACCGTCATTTTACACAATTTTACCCAATTGCTCTCCGTTCTCGGAATTAATTTGATATTAGCCTTTGAAAACGCAAGGTGTGGTTTTGTGTCGGCCCGACTGTTATTTTGAAGAGGCATTTCGAACCAGTGGTTAGGGCTTGCTCTAGACTCGATAATCTTTTACGATTAGCTATATTCTTTCATGGTAATTTTATTGAATGGATATTTAGTTTATAACCTTGTTTATGATAATTACTGTGCTATTACAATATCAGCATCCTGTCATCAAGACCTGAATCTCGAAAATCTAAAAGTACTATTGATTAGCCTAATGAATGGTATGTTTTGTTACAGGAATCTCAATCAAGTAACGCTGAAAGATGGGGCGGTCGAGGGCCAGAGCACAACATGGCCTTGCAGCAGATCCTCAAGTTGCAGGAAGCAAGGGCTCTCCATAAAACTTCCCTTCTACCCCTGTATAAGAAAAATGGTCTACCTTCTCCTGGGGCAAGTCAAGACTATGAAACGACTAAGGACAAAAGACCTGACTACCCTGACTCCAGAGCCTTAGATCAATTGAAGATTGAAGCAGAGTTTCGAAGGCTTATGGAAAATTCTAGGAGTGAAAGTCGAAACGAAGAATCGTTAAAGTATCTTCAACATATGATGGAAGCAAAACAGCATTTTGAATACCTTAAAAGTATTCAAGAGAAAGAAATGAAGAATCAATCATCGAAAGAAGATGCTTTGGATGTAAAGAGAGAAGCAATGTCACCGAGGGATAGCAGATCGTCACCAACACAAAATCAATCACCAGTTCACAGAGCATCATCGGTTGAAGCGTCACCTACACGAAGCACCCGCCTTTCTACCTCATCCAGTCCCTTATCAAATACTAGTCCAGTCAACTCATCTCCACTAAGTCATTTACAAAATATGCAACCCTTTGATTTCCGAAAACAAAAAATAAATGATACTTCGAAAGAAGATACAAAGAGGCCACATTACGATATTCATTCAGCAGAAAAAGCAATGGAATTAATGCGTAATCAGTTTTTAAATTTTCCTTTACCAGGTAATTTGCCAATGCCGCCGATTACTATGCCTTCTACATTTAGTCATTCTGCAGCTATGGTAGCTGCTCTCAGTCAAAATCCTATGGGACTAGCTTCTTTACAAGCACTTCTCCCTCAAATGTCCACTAAACCAGTTGAATCTTCAGAAGATAAAGCTAAAATTAACCCACCAAAATCAAAATTAGACGATGGACCTGATAATGATAACGTTTTAAATCTTAGTAAAGATGCCTTTGCAGAAGCAGCTCAAAACAACAGAAATTTGATGCTAAGTAAATGTATCAGTCCACCAAAACGACAATGGGGTGCATCACAAATACCTTTGAATCTTGGCACTCAATTTATAAATCCTGCTACTGGCAAGAAGAGAGTTCAGTGCAACGTTTGTTTAAAAACGTTCTGTGACAAAGGAGCCCTAAAAATTCACTTTTCAGCGGTACATCTCCGTGAAATGCACAAATGCACAGTCGAAGGTTGTAGTATGATGTTTAGTTCAAGAAGATCAAGAAATAGACACAGCGCAAATCCTAATCCAAAGCTGCATTCACCTCACTTAAGAAGAAAAATTTCACCACATGATGGGAGGAGTGCCTCAGCTCACTCGGTTCTTATCCCACCACATGCAGCAGGTTTGGGATTACCACCAGTTATGAATCCAATGCACCCATTTAGTTCATACTCTCTTATGAATCCCCCACCGAATATGAGACAATTCGCACCAAATCTTCCACTAGACTATAAAAACAGCATGCACTTTAATGATACAATTGATAGATCAATGATGCGTAGAGAGTCTGATTCTGACAGAGAAAGAGATAGAGACGGACAACAAGATCAGGGAGAATCTGATGAAGATGACGGTATTGTGGTTGTTGCTGGAGATGAAGATGATGAAGAGGGTGATCATATAGACACTAGTGATTATTATTCAAACCTTAACAAATCAACAGAATCTGTTGAAGATTCTGAAACTGAATACGATCAAAGAAGTGTCAGTGACAATAACGAAAACCATGACCGCAGAAAAGAAGAAAGCGCTAGTCCTGAAGTAATGAAAAGAAAAAGGAAAAATTTGAATCCTATACGCGTACAAAGTAATTATGTTACTGATAATGGAGTCTATGAAAAGCCTGAACAAAAACAATGTAACGGTGATGATGAAGCCTTGGATCTTAAAAGAGTAAAACTGGAGGACTCAGAAAATAAAAAAATAATACATTCTTCAGACACAGTAGAAAAAATACCCGTTAAAAAAGAACCAATAGACATTAAAGAGGAACCATCTGAAAACCACAACGCCCAAGACTTGCGTATCAAAGAAGAATGTCTAGACAAATCAGATTATAAATCAAGTGATAAAGTACCTATGCCTGAGGAATATTCTTCAGAAAACGCATTAAAACGATTAGAAAGTCTATCTAAAGGCGATTTCCCAAATATACTAAAGCGAAATGAAATTTACAACCCCATGACACCATACAATCTCTCCATGGGCGAAACTATAGAGTATTCAGATAGATCACCCGCATCATCCGTGTCAAGTTACGACTGTAACTCTGAAGATGTTCAAGGACAAATATTCGGACATTTTGAAAGTGGTTTCTTTGTGAGTACTACAGATGTTCCCGTTGATCAGGAAAATCCTAGAAAATGTTCAGTGTGCGGAAAAATGTTCCAAAACATGTACGTTTTAAAGACACACTATCAAAACGCACATTTGAAATTAATGTACAAATGCAACACTGAAGGTTGTAGAGCTGCTTTTACATCCAGAAGAAGTCGAGATCGGCACAGTGCTAACATAAACATACACAAAAAAATATTGTTCGATGAATTGGCCGTAAGAGAAGAGTCTCCAATAAGAATGATGGAAAAAGCTAGAGAGCAGACTGAACTGATGGCGAGATTTAGCGATGACGAAAAAGCCGTCCCTTACATTGAATCGCACAAATATTACAAAGCAAAGGAATCCGACAAACTAAGAAACCACATGAGCCACGCGCCATTTAGCTCGCCATACCCTCACATGCAGTTACCTGAAGCGTACTTAAGTAATCGTGACATGTTTGCCCAACACCCTTTCCTGTTTACGCCCTTCGGTATGTTACCTAACTTCCCACCAATTCCTTTAGGGTTTCTTCCACCAGGGCTTAACGCCTTTGGCTGTCCAACTCAAAACTTCTCACCCCCACTAGCACCAAAGCTTAATTACTTCGTCGAAGACGAGGCACCGAGGCCGAACAAAGATGGAACATATCCATGTCGCGGTTGCAGAGAAAACTTCAAAGACTTGTTGAGTCTAAAGCATCATTGTGAGACGACTCATGCACATTCTTTACACCGTTGTTCAGTGAGTGGTTGCAACGCGGCATTCTTTTCAAGGACTAAGAGAAATATTCATTACGAATCTCACGTTTCGAGACGGCACAATGGTAGAATAGGAACGTGACCTGATAGACTGAAATCAAAATATCCAGTGCATTTGTGATGAAACTTTGAATACCCAAATAGTCTAGCTAGCTTAGCATTTTTTACACGCCAGTACCTTTCAATTCTCATAGAATAATTTAAGTGGTGTGTATATTTTGTACTGTACATATTTTAGCTAGGCCGTTTCAGATCCAGTTACAACTAGAATAAATAATTTGGTAAACTGTAATAAGTAAAATTTTAAATTATACTAGTTAGTTATAAGTATTGTATAAAATCTCAACATTCCATAATATTGTGCGTGCAATAAAGCTGTAAATAAATAATATGAATTAATGTACAAATGGCTCATGGTATAAGTAAGTTAGTAACAGTAATTAATTGCATATACTTACTGTTTTTGCAGCAGCATTTATTTGTCTTCATGATATTGAGTTATCAAATAATTTATAAAATAAGTGTCCACTTGTAAAAAGTACCTATCTACTGTTACTATTCAAACATTCCGTTTTTACAGTAACTAGTAGTATCATTTTCAAATCAAAGTGAACAATCTTAATGTACTGATTTTCTGTTACCTTATTTTCAAGCTAGTAAACATTTTTTTGGATACTTAATTAATTCCTATAATTGTAATAAAATACCTTTATAAAATGTACGTACTAGGTTAAATTTTATTCAGGAATCATATCTTGCTATTTTGGTGCTAAAATACAAATTTATTTCAATTTCTACAATATTTGTCCTATCTAATAAGGGTTATTATATAAGTAACATTAAGTATAATTATGTGTGAGAATCCTGTGAATATTTACCTACTGTATTGTGTAAGAACCAAAAAGTATTAAAATGTAAGTTAAATAGTAAAATCCAAGCATGTTATTCTTCCTTTTGCCAAACAATAATGATAATTAATAAAATGTTCCAAAAATTTGTGACGATATTCTTATTTCAATATAATTGTAATCCCTTCTAAGATATAATAGCTCTTCCTAGCAAGTAAATAAGAACAAGGACGCAATTTCAGTTTCTAAAACCAACAGAATTTGTAGTGTGCTTAACACCATGGAGAAATCAATATAATTTATCGCTTTAATTTGTTCAATATATATTTATAATCACCAGAATCACTACACAAAGTTGTTCTTTAAATATTTTCATAGCAAGAAGATAGAATCCTTAGAGTATAAATAGAAAAATTTCTGGGAGATAGAATCATTGATTAATTTTGTTGACAATCGTTTGTAACTCGTAGCGCCATTTTTCTATTTTCGTAGACAATCCGTAGCACCGTAGAATACCGTAGCAAGCTCGTAGACGTTTATTTTTGAACTGACATTTTTTTACCTTTTTTTCTACATAAAAATAATCGGAAAAAACAATTAAACATCTTTTTTATACTATAAAAGTATTGTAAAAACAATTAGCGAGGAATAGCGTTGGTCGGGTGCACCCTTTGTCAGTACCAAATTGAGTTGACACACAATCCTATTAGAATTTAAGGATAAAGAGGATCTTCTTAAATTGGAGGGTTATGTACTCGTTCTTGATCAATTTGGTAGGTATTTATGAATATGTTTTAGGAGGTTCATAAACAGCCCGAAGGCAGATGTAACGTAAATTTCAAAAACCAGTAGCTTGAAGTAGGCTATTGCCGTGATTTATGAATACAAAATGAGGTAGGTACTTTGCATTTCTGGCCGTTCCATCAAATCTCCGTCCAAAGGGTTGCATCAAATTGAGGGGAATGGAACATGAAAGGAAGTTGAATTTTTAAATGTTCTTCGAGATTGTGTTGAAAGAAAATTTTAAGGGGAATTTCTACTTATGAATATTTCGCTTATTCACAGTATACCTACAACAAAAAAACCTGAAGGAGTACTTATCTTTAAGCAACAGTAATCATCTAAAAACTCATAAGTTAGTAGAATATGGATATTATTTTATTGAAAACACATGTAAAGACTTTATTATAATGTTAGTAAGATTAGGAACTAATAATAGGAAAAAAGACGTGTTACTCACATAACATACCTACTAAAGAAAAAGTTGATCAAATAAAAAAGTTTGGTTAGTCCAATTCTTAGCCGTGAACTAAGTTTTTAAAAATAAATACCTATTTACTGAAACGTATGTGGTCTGTCCCATTATTATTAATTACGTTCCACTAAAAACTATCAACCCTGCATTTCGGTGGACAGGCCCAATTCGAGCGCCCTAACCTAACCAAGTGCGATTTATCAATACTAATATTATAGAGAGCAAAGATTTGATTGTTTGTTTGCATTGAATGGGCTCCGAAACTACTCAACCGATTTTAATTAAACTTGGTACAAAGATAGAATAGACCTCGGGATAATTCCTCATTCCCACGTGAAAAACTGTTAATTTAAAGGTGCTCCCTCACCGGGAGCATTCGCGTGTAATGTAACATTACAGACTGTAGAATTACTTAGTGAAGCACATTACAATAATGTTACATTACACGCGAATGCTCTCGGTGAGGGAGCACCCTTAAAGGCGGAAAGCTAATAATTAATATACCTACGTAGAATGCTCCAATTTCCTATTCAACTATACCTAAACCCACTCCACTTAGTTCCTCTAACCGCCAATACCATCAAGCCGACGACGACGTGACGTACCGCGTCACGCGACACCGCTGT
Organism: Teleiodes luculella; assembly: GCA_948473455.1. Classification (NCBI taxonomy): domain Eukaryota; kingdom Metazoa; phylum Arthropoda; class Insecta; order Lepidoptera; family Gelechiidae; genus Teleiodes; species Teleiodes luculella. The sequence goes on along the minus strand of OX419598.1, from coordinate 10,143,079 downwards.
CGCGCGGTGACGACATCGCGTGCCGTCTTTCGTAAATTTTTAAAATTCCCATTACCGCATGTTACTCTTCCAACGGCACCCTTATAAATTGATTTTGTGTTTGTAGGACTTCTAAGTGAATGGGGTGTTGACACTTAATTAGTAAGTGAAATGCGGTGGTGGATTAATTTAAATTGGTAATTATGTCGATAGGTATTGTTTTTGTAACTTAAAACAAATGGTATGCAATTGAAAAGTTAATAAGTAGTTAAGTTTTACGTGTGATTAATATAATAAGTAAACTTATTATAAGGACTTTTAATAATAAATTTACAATATACGGAACATTATCCTCATACTGTTTACAAAAACAATTTAGTATATAAATAACTATACATTTCAAATTTCAAAATACTTTATTGACACTCAAATTACACAACAAAACAATACAAAACATACAAAAGCACATTCCATATAGACGTAATATACCTATGCAAATATTTCTACCTACTTGTTGAAACTGATGGAAAACTAAAATATATCAGTATCATATTATCACATATTATGATACGCCTTACATTACGTGTCTGTCTATACCTCCCATAAAAAACTCTTATTTGCTCTATTCCCACTTATTAAACCTTTTGCCTTGGGTAAACTTGGGAAGTTGGGTTTTTTATCTTGGGTACTGAATTTTCAGCAATTAAACTACCTTTTTAAAGCTTGCAAAAATTACTTATCAGTCCTAAATAATAATTTTTTTTTGGACTCCAAATCCTAAACTACCTCCTATGTCTGGCTGGTCGTAATAACCACAGTGGCTCCCTAAGTAGCCACACTCTCATTAACGCAGTAAAAAAAGAGAAGCGTTCTAGAAAGCCCCATTTCGAACTTTTCGAATTCAAATTCAGAACTCCTAAAGCCGCGGCTACGCTGGGCTCTAAAAATAAAAATGAACATAAATCTTTCAACAAACTGTTGTTGCAGAGAGAAGTGCTCAGAAACTCGTGTTTAGATTTTACATAAACCTAGGTATTTGTAAACTTTGCATTTTGTAGTTACCCCACTTGTAAATAATGTTAGGTACGAGTGTACGAGTATATAAAATTATAATTTGTAATAAGTGAAAATAAATTCCAAATACAGAACTGTCAATGACGTAGACGCAACAATATTTTGCTTTATACTTACCTACCTACGTATTACATTATACATACCTACACAAAAAAAGTTTCATAATGTTTTACAGCTAACTCTAGAACACTTCTTTATACTTGCTCGCGTGACGATACTTTTTAAAAACATAGAAGACTCGTTCTTTTTGCGAATTAGAAGTATTCTCTTCAAAACAAATTGCTGACAAGCGGGACGTTCGAATTCTTATTATGAACGCGCCAATCGCAGCCACTGTTCTTAAACCACTTGTTCATTTTTCAGAAAGTAAGCTTTATCTCTTTGCAATAGAGATTGATGTGATGGTAAATATAATGTTGTATGAAGATATTTTGAATTTAATTCATGGTGGGTTTCGGATGCAAATGCCGTTGATGAGAGTTGATTATGTAGATGAGCGGAGACTAGCGTCTGCGACTTCTTGTATGCGTATTGTTGTGAGTCAAGCGGTCTTTTTTTACGCACTTATGCGTATAAGTATAAATGTATAGTTACACAGTTATTATAATTTAGTCTCGCTTTCGTTTGCCTCTGGTTTTCTGTGCGTATTGTGTTTGTGGGAACCCGTAGCTATGATACAAAGAAGCTACCTAGGTAGGTACTAATATTTTAACATATAATTTCACTTACAAACATGAAACTTTAATTCAGACCTACTTTAAGAAGTATACAGTAAAATTTATCATATTTTTTATAAATAAAACTTTAACTTACAAATTACGCAACTCTTTAAACGCACAACGCACGACACGAACACAGAACAGTTCGATTCGAAATTCAAAAGCATAATTCTGAAAGGCCATAAAGCACTACATACTTGGGATACTTCACCCACCTCCATTGTTTAAAAGTAGATTGATCACGCGAGTCCTGCCCCCCGGTCCAGCGACGCCGCCGCCGTTCGAATAATGTTCAAAATTCGAATGTGGTTCGAATTTTGAAACTGGCAGCAAGAAGCATCGCCGCCGCCGCCGCCGGGGCAACCGTTGCCATATCGCACGCAACAGTTTTTGGTTTTTGTTAGTCTGATCTGAAACCTAAAGGTTGTGTTTTTTGCCAATTTAAGTGGTTTATGTTAGGTCTTTTGTGAAATATCAATATATGTAGTAAAATCGTTCACCGTAGAACGTTTATTGGCTAATAAATAATATTCATATCATAGATACCTAAGTAGGGGAGCGAGGGGCTTGTTGTAACAGGGGTAAGTAGTAACAGGCTCTTTTCACTAGGATCTTAAACTTTATTAGTGTATTTATTTGACTCTATTTGACCTATAAACCGCACAGCATCATGTTGCCATAGCAAGAGTCCCGCCGGCCAGCGCAATGAGCTGAAGTGTGCATGAGCTTCATTTTTGCCAGGTAATATAAAATTGTACTAATTTAAGATTGCTAAATTGTTTATATACTTATCTTGATAAATGTTCAAAATCATACCATGGGGTTAGTTGTAACAAAATTCCGGGGCTTGTTGTAACGTGTTTATAACAAGGCAAAAAGAAGCTTCACAAAAGGAATATAACAAAATTACGAAGCATACCTTAGATATACATCATTTAAGTATTTAATGCAATTTATAAGTGCCATGATGATTAAAAGTAGTGTTTAACTAAATAAAACTGTTAATTACTAAATTGTTAGGTGTTGATTACTTAGAAGTGTATTTAAGTAGATTATTTAAAATAATTACATAATACCTACTTTAGAAAGATGCCAATTTTGTTAAAAATAAACAAAGAATAAATTATTAGAGGTATTATTGTTGTTTTTTTGTCGTTACTACTTGCCCCGGTAGACGTTACAATACAACTTGCCCCAAGCACGAGGTAAGTTGTAACACCGCACTTCTTCTAGAAAATAATTGATTGTATAATAATGACCAATGGTTATGGTATTATTTTTACTTGATTAGGTAGAGGAAGATTTACAGCATCCATTCGTCTTTATTTAGTAGCAATTTAATCAATGGATCTCAAGATATATTAGTTTTCATGAAAACTGTTACAACAAGCCCCTCGCTCCCCTACCTACTTATATTAAGTAGGTACTCAGTTCTCACATTACTTACATCGTATCATTTAGTTTTAGCCTTTACCTAATTAATTCAATTAGGAGTTGCACAGGAATACCCAAGGTTATTCGTTCCTACATTATTATGTGACTATCTATAAAAAAACAAGAAATAGTTACCAGTGCTGAACCTATAAATTAATGCATACCTACCTATATATATGCATAGCATATGCAGTCGTAATTAGTTTTACTAATTTGTCAGCGCGGCTCAGACTGCGCTTATTATTTGGATATGAGTGCTACACTTATACCAAACGAACTCCTGGCGTTCCTGCAGCAGAAGTTGGACGTCATGGACGAGGTGAGCGCCATCCAGATCTGCTCGACCAGCTACAGCGTGGACGAGATCTGCAAGGCGAAGGAGCTCCTGTGCAAGTCACTCAACGTGGTTGCCAGGTAGGTGCCCCACAGAAGAGGGGACGAAAATGGGAGGAAAAGCCTTCAGGATATCATCAAAATCCTGAAGGAAACGGACCCAGACGACGTGCCTACGTTTGTGGCGAGGGACCTGCATAAGTTGCCCCCCGTCACTTTCGATCACGTCGACGCTACCAGTTTGCTGAAGGACATCGTGGTCCTAAAGGCAGGACTGGCTGAACTTCAACATAAATTCGAAGTTTCACAAAATACTATTGCCGAGCTGCGTACCGAAGTTAGCGAGTTGCGCAATTCGGCTGTGTTAGCTGAGACTTCGAATAATGCTGACGAACGACGCGCAACACATGCCGGTCAGTCACCTGCATCGGCCTGTAGCTACGCGTCAGCAGTTTCGCCCGCGCACCCGACACCTCGCGCCGAGCGCACTGAAACGCGAGCGACCCCCGCCCGCGCCGCCTCCTCCCGCCCCGCGGCCCCACCGCCGCCTCCTGCGAGCGACGCGCCCGCCGCGGCCGCCAGCCGGCCCACCCTGCGCCGGAACGTCGCTACCCGGCCGACTCAGCCGCCCACACAGCCAGCGGCTCAAAAGACAAAGAAGACTCCAGCTACACAAGTTGAGAAGTCTGAACATAAGCGCCCTGACCTGGTGGACGCGGAAGGTTTCACCACGGTACAGAAGAGGCGCAGACAGCGATCACGCCAGAGCACGTGCGGCACCGCGCCGGTGGACCCCAACATCCCCCTGCGTGCCGCCACGACGAAGACATCGCTTTATGTCTCCCGCCTGCACGAAACTACCACTCGGGAAGACGTGCTGGATTTCATCAAGGAGAGGCATAAAGACGGTGCCTTCAAGGACTCGCCAGGATTCGGTGTGGTGGTGGAGCCCCTGGAGTCGCGCCACCACGTCAACTTCAAGTCGTTCGTGGTGCGGGTCCCGACTGCCCACCTGGGCGTCTTC